>KK499765.1:442725-861902 GCA_000688715.1 Glossina pallidipes | reverse complement strand
TGTACGTACACTTTTGAAGTTTTAAATTCAAAATTTTTTTTTTTTTTTTTTAGTGTTTACGAAAATAAATACGTTAATGAAAAGAAAGAAAGGTAAAAAAAAACATATAGGTCGTGCTATTGAACTACATGGAAAATTTTGAATACCAAAATATTATGTATGTAGTTATAGAGAAAAAGTAGTAGGAAAAAACTGTAATACAACGATTCGTACAAGAAAGTGCGATTCTTCTCTGATAGACATTGGACTTCTGGACTTACGGATTGCACCATCATTACTGACCTTACCTTACTACTCAAACCAAGAAACAACTACTTTTTTCTCATTGTTCTTACTTGAAACTCTTTGTGGCCATATAGTCCGCAGCAGTTTCTAATGCCTTCAATGCCTTGAAAAGATAATCTCAGGTTAAATGTCATCTATAGTAATATATATAGAATAGTATCCCTCGAAAGAAAGGCTCAAGTGCACTGCTTAAAATGAAGACAAGTGTGGATGAACATTTTCGCACGAGTACACACTCAAATACAAAATAAAAGAGAGCAAAAGGTTCATTCATCTGGTCGAATGCGATGATCCACGTCGCACTGTCTATTGTCATGCCGAAGTTCAGAACAAGTTACACAATTAAATGTTTATTCAACTATCTAGCCCGTACGAACTTCTGGCAGGATCGCTTAAACGAAACTAAATGAAATATTATTTTGGTACATTAAAGTCGAACTCCACCGAACCAAGATTTCTGTTAGCGAAAACATACATTTCTTTTCTTATTTTAGGCCGTAGTGTGAAGGCTTTCTGCAAAATTTTGAAGTTTAATAGCACTACTCAACCAGAATGGACAACAGATTGCTTTCGAATATTGCCTGCTCTTGACATCTAAAACTCTTAGAGGACAACTTGGCGAAAGTTTGTCAAAAATAACCACCAAATTAACACATCTATCCTCTCACTCGCTTATTAACTGCGGGTTGATTATATTCCCTTTAGTTGGACGTAGCATGAATAGCAGCCAGAGCATATTATGGTATATCATCTTTTCTAAGAAAATCATCTTACTCCTACACCGACCTGTTGAAAAGCTTCTCTTATAGGTGTTTAGAAATCATTTCTTAAAAAGGACGATTTAAGTTGGGCGAGTTGTGCTTTCAGCACTATTTGGCTTTTAATTGCTTTTTGAAACCTGTGTTCGTTTAAAGAGTACCTGAGCATTACCAATGAATTTCCAACGGGTAATATTTGTAGTATGTTCTACAACGAAACTTGCTTGGGCAGGTGGGCTTCGTGTGAAGATTGCTGGAGGATACAAGATATTCATATCAAGCTATCTTGCGAAAGAATTTGGCAAGAAGAAGAAGAATTGAGGTTCGACACATTTCGTATCTGAATGCCAGGATGTAGCACGCGAGGAGGTCCGAAAAATGGCTCTCGTCACTATGTCAATCAACCGGCTACGGCTGTAGAGCTGAAGTGATTAGGTTCGACACCACATGTGGAAGATTTAACTAATATTCTACCCGATGATACCTATGGAATTAATGACGTGATGAACTTGGTTAGCTTTCTAACACCACAGGCTCAACCATTTTCTCTGGCCGTCGAGGACGTTTAAATGTTGCCTAAATCCGAAGTTTTGATTTGCCACAGTTAGCATTTACGCGAACGATATCAAAAGTAAAATCATTCCCTTCAGAAACATGTTGTTTCTCTACTTTTCCAACCTGCTTTATTCGGCAAGTCCCAGCACTCTTTGCTAGTCGGCTTCGACTCGCGGCGGTCAGTGGAAATTTTTTTAGATTTACCCGAAGGGAAGACCGCGCTATTATAATACAGACGCCATCGACGCTTATCGAAGTCGTTCTTAACGGCTTTTTCTATGGCCTTTTTTAATTTAATGTTCGCATACACTTAATTACTCATGACTTTCTCAAGTTCATCTCAAATAAGTGAGATGACGGGTTAGTACAACATATCCATTAACACTTACCAGCGAAGGTAGTTTGTATTGAGATTATTGCGCATTAGCTCTGCATGTGTACCAAAGTTTATACATCTTGTATAAACTTGGAATGCAATACAGAAGCTTATTATAGAAGTTACAGTACGAGAACACCAATACAATGGACGTGGAAGATATTCCTAATAACGATATAGATAGAGAGTCTTCAACGATTGTCTAGCAAAAAACGACAAGATTCCTTTTAACTATACCTAAAAAAATTGCCACTGACAGCAGTCGAAGGCGGCCAGGAAAGAAAGCTGCAACATGTCCAATAAAGCCGCTTTGAAAAGCAAATAACAGCGACGTTTTTAAAGACGATGAATGTACGACCGAATGACGATGATGGGACCATAATCGCCAGTTGAGGCGAACTATTTAAAATGAAGAAACAATTCCGTGCTCACACCCGTTTACGGCGCTGTCACTTAGATTTAGATAAACGGTTTTTCATGAGTAGTTATCATGAGCCGAACACTACGGACAGTTCAACGACATCTTCCCGCTATACCCGCCCTTTGGATTATCTCATAGCCAGTTATGATCAACAATTAAACATATCATTAAATTCTCAAATCCTATATAAAATTGTGAAGATTGGAAAATAATGCGTGATGTTTTCTGTGAACTATTGCTTATAACTCAGCAGTGGCGTGAAGGCCTCTTGACCAATAGGAAATATTTATTGTCTCTTAATCAAATCTCCGCATGTACTTACAATGATCTCATACAGTATCCGATATTTCCTTGAACACTCTTCAATGGTCTGGGCCAACAGTATTTGTGCGGCACACTGACGAGATCACCTGCATAGGACTTTCGGTAGAGTTTAAAATCGTAGTAACAGCCGGCAAAGATGGATGGAGCAGTGATCTGGGATTTAAATAATTTGAGTTATGTACGAATTATAGAACGTCCTGCGGAGATTCATCACTCTCCTATAACACTGTTGTGCACAAGTCCTACATTGGGTGATATAGTTACCGTTCATACCTTGATGTCATTAAATTCGCCTACAACTCCAAAAAGCGCAACAACAGACAATTGTCAGGAACGCGTTAATTCGCCTTCATAAGCTGACGAATGTTTTGAAGTGACAGAAGAGAATCTTGATGATTTCGTTAATGCCTCAGTCAATCCGAATGGTAAATCGATTTTGCGCTTACACTCAGCCAATGCACGAAACGTGCAGCATATTGTGCATGAGGATGTAATATTTGCCGCGCGTTATTCATACATCAAAGAAGGCGTTGGCGTGAACGTCATTGCCACTGCCGTCGAAGCTGGCATTGTACGCTTATGGTCTAGTTGGAATTTGAATTGTATTAGCGAAATTATAACAGGCATGGCAAATATAAGTAGCATCATCTATCCAACACATTGACATTAGGTGGTGTCAACAAAAGAATCCCATATACAAGTTTGGGAAACGGATGGGTTATATGGGAATTCACGGAAATTTCCGCAAATTGCTTACAAATAAAAATGTTCATATGCAACCTCATCAACTATTCATTCATGCCCACAATAAATCCAGGAATTAATCATAAAACTTTCAGCTTTTTGTTTAAAAAAATGAACATTTTTTGATAATAATTTTATTATTTTATGTTATGCAAATTGAATGGAAGAAGAACAAAACACGTTCAAAAATTGGTATAAAAAAGAAAATATTAAGCAATAAAAATCATTCATAGCAAAAACAACAGTGCTCTCTCTATGAACTCTTGATTGCATCGTGAACTCGAATGCTTGTTCTTTCAATTATTTGACTGATTACGTATACGTCCGAATTGTGGCTATCGGTGTCATTGAGAGAATGGGGTAAGGAACGCGGAAAGTCAAAAGGAATGCTTACGCCTGATGAAAATGGTGCGGTTGATATGACCGCTAATTGAGTGATTTCAAGTCGGCAAAACGGTGAAAAAGGAACAGACAAGCGTGGGCGACCTAGAAATATTCAAAACAATAAAGACGACAGTTCCAACGACAAGAACAATGATGAAGAAGAGAACTACCCCTACCGGTGAGTTGATTCTAAACATCGAGCGTTCACGACCTGACCAAGACCGTGCTAGGAAACAAATTGCTACAAAGTGAATCACTAAGGTAAATAGATAGTAAGAGCGGTATATGAGGAGTTTCGATATGGTGAAGTGACGGCAACGCTGTTATTGGCGTCAGGATTTCCACGTAATCCTCCCGTCGACTTATGTGATTTTTTGTTAAAGGTTCTCTAAAAAGAAGAGGAAGCTCCAAGCCATATTCACATAAAAGTACAGGGCAGATCAGATCGAAATTCTAGCGCCAATAAAAGCGTTGCCGTCACTTCACCATATCAAAACGCTTCAAATAACGACCTTACTATCGTCGCGTTGGGAGTTGATTTTGCAGCATGTATTTTCTTAGGACGACTACACAATCACGCATCGTCTGCTCAGCCTGCATTGGTTTACGACTACGTTTCACCTTCAACGTAATTACTCACTTGCACTATCATTTTTCGCTTTCGCTTTCGCAGATATGAAATGTGTTTCATCTGGATGGATGGACGATCCTGCACTTCTCCTCTCAATCTACTTTTTTCTACTTCTCTTTTTGTCCGCTTCACTTTCGAGTGCAACGACCCACCTCACATGTAATTACTGGATTAAGAAGCCGTTAATATCCTGTCATATAACAAAAGAGATGGTTGCATGAAATAATTTTCCGACGAATCGTGAGTATTACATATTTTTAAAATGTCTTTTCCTTCTTCTAAACAACATGTAACAAAAGGAAAACGAATGTTTTAACAAAAAAAAAGTATCTTAAAAATTAATAATAATTGGATATAAGACGATTTTTTCATTGCCAAAGGATTAAGGAAAATATATGTATGTGTGCGTGGCCATACGTGCATGCGTGTGTAAGTGTACAGGTGTGTTTTTGTGTCTATGTGTTACGCGAAAGAAACACAGAAAATCCTGTGAAAGGAATCACAATTTGGGAAAAGCTTTCCACTCTCGTTTTTAGTATCTTTTCCATTTTTTGTTGCGACATATTTCACAGTAAATTCTTCTTATTATTAAAATGTTTTATTTTGTTGCTGTTGTTGCTGTTGTTGTTGTTGTTGTTGTTATTGCAGGTACATGTGGTTACTATTTTATGTTAAACAGTTATTTTGTGTAAAATATAAGCAGAGTTTTATATTTCTTTTTCACTATTTTATATACTATTGTATGTGAGTAACGCGTGTGTTTCATTAGCGAGTTAAGAGAAAAAGGAAGAATTTATAACGTAAGATTAGTATATAATATAAGAAAGCGGTTAAATACATTCGCCCCAAGACGAATTTTCTATACCCACTACACCTTAACATAAAGTAAAAATTTCGACGCCTTTCTTCTGTTATATGTTCACAAGCGTGTCAGGAAAATGTTTTCAAAATTGTACCTTTCCTCAATGGTTCTTTCGAGACGAACGAGCCGATTCGTCTTCTCCTCCCATTATGCTGGTCAGCTATATTTGAAATGAATTGTAAGCAGGAAGAACAGCATTTAATCCCTTGGTGCCTCACAGTGGAACTTTCGGCCAATTGGTCGAATATTTTTCAGTGAATTGAAACACAAGCTCGTTGAAAACGGAAAGCTCTGAGGAAGCAGACGCCCTATGTATTGTTTCAATCTTAAGAGTTGAGTGCTGAATATAAGTACAAACAGACACATTTTTGAAGACCAAATTGTATGCGTTTAATAGTTTTTGCTAATCGAATTAAAAATGAAAATTCATCAGTGGAATGATAAGACCAAACTACAGATAACTATCCTCAAGCGAGGCTCAAAGGGGCCTCTGTAGTTTTCTCTTATAATTTTCACTTTCTTTATAATGACTTATTAGATAGAGAAAACTGCAAACCGTAGGAAGATGAATTTGAGACCAGGCTTATCTGTGTAATAAACTTAAGACGTCAAGCCTAGACGCTGAAGCTTTAAAGAGTCTTTTGCGGTGTTCCTCTTTTTTTACGATGACACTGGTAGTGGATATAAATATTAAAGAATTCAAGCTTCGAGGTCTTTGTAGCTTTCTCTTGTTATTTTAACTTTTTTCAACAATGACATTGGTAGTGGGCGTAGAGATTAGAGAAAATTACAAACCAATGCGAGATAAAGTTAAGACCTCAAGGCTTAAAGGCTTAGCTTACTTAATGAGGCTTTTTTATAATGACACTTATGGTAATTGAAAAAGAATATGAAAAGATCTATGCTTTCAAAACAAAAAGAAATGAGAAAGAAGGATAATGGTGGGAGGGAAGGAGGGAGAAGAGAGTAATGGAGAAGAGAGAAGGGGCTTTAAAATTATAATTTTTCTAACAATTGCTTTTTTAAAGAACTTGTACTTGTTATTTTGTATAGTTTTTTTTTCATTTTTTGTATTGGTTTTTAATGCTTGTTTGTCTATAAAGCAAGCATTTGTAAGTTTAAACTATTTTCAGACTATTTCGTTTTTAGTTCATTTTTACTTTTCTTTTTTTTTAATTATATATATTTTCTTTTACTATTTTTATATGTAAAATTTTTAAAAGAAAAACTATTGCTTTTTTTGGCTATTGTTTTTTTTAAGGTTTTGTGTGCGCGTATTTTGATTTTTCAGTTTCAGTTTCATTTTAGGTACTATTGTTGCATATCATTTGAGTGATTTGAGTATAGAAAATCTATTGCAAAATAACTTTAGATGAATTTTCTTCTTTTTTTTTACTTTCGTTCAAATTTAAAAAATAAGGAAAATTAAAAAAAAAAAAAAAAAAATATGAATAAATTTGATTTGAAGGCAATCCAAAAACGTTCAAACTTTGTTGCTTTGTTGTTTTCTTTTCTTTTTTTTTTTCTTTTTTTATATATACTTTTTTTTTAGTTTAACTATTTGAAGAAGGCTTTTGTTTTCCATATGTAAATTCTTTACTTTTTTCTTTTTCTTCTTTGTTTGCTTTGTTTTGTGTAATAGGGATCTTCAATGCGCAAAGCGCTTTATAAATTGTTCCAATTTGATAGTTTGTTATTGTATAAAAAAATATTTAAAATTTTTTCTTTTTGCTTTTTGGTGTTGTGTGTGATATTTTTATCTATCTTTCTTCTTCTTATTATATTTCAATTAGCACCCTGAAAACGATTTTTCAGTCGGATTCTTTCTTTTTTTATGCAATCTTTCTTTTTTTTTTATAGGTTTTCCCTTCTTTGAATCTGTTATTTCAATTGGTTTTTTATTTTTTTGCTATCAATTTTCATTTAATTTATTATTTGATTGTTGTTACGTAAACAAATATAAAAAAAAAAATTAGCAAAAATATCTTGTTGGTTGCAATAACCACAGGAAGAAGAAGAAGAATGGCGAGTAATCAATCATAAAGAAAAGTATAACCAAAGCCACAAAAAAGAAAATACAATATTTATATGATAAATGTGAGAAAGCAAAGTTAATAGAATTACACAAATAACGGTATTTTACAAAAAAAAAAGAAAAAAAAAAAACAAACAAACAAATAAAAACAATGTTTAACTGAAATGCTTTTAGGCTTTTCGTAGCATTTCATTCAAGCGTGTTGAAGCGTTTCTCCAAGAACGTCAAATAAAGTTTACACATATATTATGCAGTTATAATTATTAGTTCCTCCCGTGCAACAGCAGTTGCAACAGTAGTTTCTATGAAAAACAGTGCGCAATGTTTTCTTTCTCCTTTTCATTTGAAAATATTTCACTTTTAATTCTCTTCTAAAGATCGCTTAGGCGGTCTTTGATGGTACTTAATTCCTTCCTCTTCAAGACGTGGCTCATTGTTCGCGTCCCTGCTACGGGTTAAATATTCTTTAATGGCAGTGTGATGTGGTTGTTGTTGTTGTTGTTGTTGTTGTCGTCCCCATTCTAATCTTTTATTTCGTTCAGCTTCTTTTTCCTCGTGTATCAATCGAGACATTGTGGCATCTAAAGGCTTCTCGGTGTCATTAACGAAAGTAAAACTTTTTGATGAATTTATCGTCATTCTTTCATCTTCCCGTTCCTCTTTGTTGTCCCCTTCCTCTGCTTCACCTTTACCTAACTTACCAATGCCAACCGTCGTCGTCTCTGATGCCAGCAATTCAGCTGACGTACCTACAGACGTTTCAGTTTCAGTACTTTCTTCAACAACATCTGTAGATATCGTCAGCTCCTCTTTACGATCATCTTCCCTTTCTTCTATAGAATTTTTTCGACCTTCTGCCACTAGTTGTTGAACTTTTTTGATATTATCAACACCGCCGCCATCGCCTTCATTATTAGTTGTTAACTTATTAGAGGTAATTTGTGTTGTATCTGATGACGTAGAAGAAGCCGCCGCTTCGCGTCTTTGCATGCATTTTTCTAATGCCATTTTTAAAGATTTACGTTTACTCATTCGATTCGATTGTTTATGCGCACTCATAACTACTGCTGCTGCCGCTGTTGCGGCCGCATCCTATTGAGAATGATTAGCGGCCGCTGCTGCCGCAGCAGCCACTGAAGCTGGTGCAATAGTGATACCAGCACTTAAACCAATTTCTTGTTTATGTTCACGTGCAATATGACGTCTTACCGTATTGTTACGGGTAAACGTACGGGAACAGAACGGACAAGGCACCCGTATACCCTGATGTCGTTGCCGTATATGAGCTCGAAGATTCGTCTCGTAACCATACAAACGATCGCAATATATGCATTTCAGTTTTTTACCTAAAGCACAATAATTTTTCAATTTCTCTTTCATTTTGGTTTTCAGGGGTAATTAAGAGAGAGAGAGAGCTAAACATTACTAATTAGTTCATTCCACTCACCATCTGCCGTATTCACCATACCGCTGTTTTTATTATTTAATTTAGTAGCATTCCACAGATTTAACATATCGGCTGGTGCTACTGAGGCAGCCAATGTTCCCGGTAATGTGCCATCTGGATTTTTTAGTGTTTCTAGCAAAGCTGTCGGAGTGGTTGGCGAAGCATTTGCTGTGGGCGGTGCTGGTGGTGGTGAATAACTTGAATTTTCCAATTTTACTCGCAGATCTTCTGCACAATTCTAGAGAGAAAAATATATTTGAAATATATTTTCGAGAAAAAGAGCTTTTCCGTAAACACTACTCACTTCTTCTCTGGATTCTTCCAAATCGTCATGCTCTTCATCATTAAGGGGCTCTTTCGTGCTGCCATTATTGCGTTCAGATTTCACTGATCTGTCCATATTAATAGGTGCACTACAATTTCCAGCCACTGTAGTATTCGGACTATGATTATCGTAACGACTTTGTGTGTGATTGGTAGAAATACAAAAAGGGATAGGAAAATACCCACTTAGTAAAATTAAGTGATTTAAAAGATTAATTTCAATATATAATACCTCGACTGTGGCGAAGCTCTTTCAGAGTGCATAGTGTCCGCTTCGGTGGGTGCGTTTGATGAAGCGCTGGACGATGGCCGATGATAGGGCGGTTTACTAATGGGACTTGGGCACTCGGAGGGATTTTTTGAGCCATCCCTTAGTACACTGCCCCGTATCTCTTGTTCAGCATAAGGACTGCGAAGGGCCCGTTTGCGCAATGGCTCATATGATATTGGACGGTGGTACATGGGCGGCACGTATGAAGGCATAGTACCCATTGTTGAGCTACTACTGGGAAGCATGAGGGAATCGCATTCTTGTTTAAGATTGCCGGTAGAGCCACCGAGATGGTGAGCGGCGCCAGCGCCGCCACTACCCAAACCAGCGGGGGGTCCACCGACTATATTGTTACCGCC
Organism: Glossina pallidipes; assembly: GCA_000688715.1. Classification (NCBI taxonomy): domain Eukaryota; kingdom Metazoa; phylum Arthropoda; class Insecta; order Diptera; family Glossinidae; genus Glossina; species Glossina pallidipes. The sequence goes on along the minus strand of KK499765.1, from coordinate 852,126 downwards.
GCCCATTACTCCGGGCGGACCTGTTATAATACCACCTGTGCTAGGGCAGCGATCAGGAAGACCTAATCCAGTACCAACTCCCAAACCACCAGGACCGCCGCCGCCGCCACTATTATTACCACCACCACCACTACCACTGCCACCACCACCGTTAACTCCGCTACCAGGAATATTCAGGCTACCTGTTGCGTTATTGCCACTGCCCGCTACAAGACCTCCACCCATAACAGAACTGCTTAAATTACCACAACTACTAATGCCACTGCTAATGCTACGCATACTGCGACGACCATTAGGTGATTCCAAAGCTGTCGATTCTATATGTTGCTGAGCCTGTTGAGCTGCTAAGCGACCGGTCTCTGTGGATAAGCCTTTCACCTAGCAAAAGGTTATAATAATAATTGCTTTTAGCAATGACTATCGTATTTCATGAAGGGCTTATAGTTTCGAATTACCTGTAAATTTTCAGCAGATTTCAGGAAGCTATTAAGGGCCTCTTGTGATACATGCACTTCTCCTTTATACATAAATTCTAGTAAAGCGGCCATGTTGTCCGAAGACGTAGCCTCTAATATGACCACGCATTGGCCATTTGTAGGCGTCGTCTCGAAGAGGTCGGCAAACTTTTTAGAGCAGGCAGCCAAAATTAATTTATGCGCTTTAAAAACCATGCCTTAAAGTAACAAAAAAAAAATTTTTTTTTTTTAAATAAAATCTACGACATACCTTTAGGCTTCAGCAAATTATAAAATAAGAAGTATATTTTTAGATAGCAAATGTACAGGTGGTTTTCATTTATTCATACAATACATTGGATGCTTTTGTGTTTATATATTGTAATGCGAAAGAAAATACGGGGCAAAAACAGCAAAAAAAAGCAAGAAAAAAGTTATCCTTTCAAAAAGACCTTGAACCCGTAAAATCATGTCATATAAAGCGAAGGTATGTACAACTTTATTCCTATATGTATATATATATATATATGTATATATATATAAATAGATGTTTTTTAACATTATATACAACAACAATAGAAAAATGAGGCCAAGTGTATACATAAATACATATATTTATTGAAAGTATATACTGCAAGAGGAAAACGATTTCCTTGGTCTTGAATGTTAAGCAGAAAAATGAAACACCCTAATCATCCTCTTACGAATACATTTGAAGAATGGCGCACCAAAATCATCCTCTTACGAATACATTTGAAGAATGGCGCACCAAAATCTTAACGACATCAACAACTTTTCCTTCGACGATGACGACGATGACGACGATGTATTAACAACGATGTGGGCAAACTAGACCAAGTGGAACGAACGAGTGCCGCAACCTACATACACATTATGTCAAGTAATATTGAAGAAAAGAAAACGAAACGAAAATTATCGACATTCATTTTTGTTTGTTTCACGTTTTGAAATTTTGGTCAAATCATCGTTCAAGCTGCAACAAAATTTGCAAAAATTCATGAACTAAGTGTTGGATAGAACTCTCCTTAAATGCGTGGGTGGATACCTTTGTGTACCCATCGTTTGAAAGCAAAACCACAACTTTCTTCTTCTCTAACTGTGCTGCGGATGCTGCGTAAAAATTTTCTATGAAATTCTTTTCTTTTGCTCTCTTTTTTTATAAAAACGTCGCTCTGCCGCAAATCTTATTAAAGGTTGCGCTATACTTTCTATTCCTTGTGATGGCGGTCTGTTTTTTTTTTCTCTATTTTTCATTTATGTGGCACTTGTGGTATCTTTGCTTTACACATTTCTACGCGTGCGAGATTATTTTCGTTTTCAGACAACAACCGCAGCAGCAACTATATGTAAGAAGAAGACTAGAAACTAAAAAAAAATGATTTAAAACTGATATCCTCTTACAGATGGTTCTAAACTTGCTACCTCGAAACTTTCATATTTTTGCGATTCCTTTAAAGAACGGAAAACATGGAGGCACCTACTTTTATGGATATTTTTCTTTTAATTGCTTGTCGTTGAGCAATAATAGGTTTCACTGGCAGGTTAAGGAAACAAGACTAATGTTATAATTGTCTTCTGTGCTAAGAGGGCAAGCGAAAGCCTTGTCGGATTTGTGCAAAATGCTCACGCGATATAAATCTAACAATTCAACATTCCTCCTACGATTAATGCCGTTCGATTAATACCATTAAGGCTTAGGACGGCGCAATGGAGGGAGGCATATATCGTTGCGCTTTGAACGGATTCTTTGGAATTAAACCATTAATTTGGTCGAGATACTTCCAGTTAAGCAAAATTATTGTTTTGGTTGAGCTGAATCTCCTGTTTATGTTACACTTAACTGTGTTAGTCAACCGGATTGGGGTAGTTTGATTCTACATATACCAAGCATTATCTCGCTATAAATCTATTGTAATTCCTGTTAAACATTCTGATTGGTTTTCCACAGTCGAGAGCATTTTCCGTATGAAAATGTTTAAAGCGAAAACGAAAGCGAATTATCAGGATTTGCATAACACACACAATTCTTGTTTTACACGGTCTTCTATTTTGAAATGACACAGTTCACCAATTATAACAAATTAACTTTTTTACGCGAATTTGTTGTTCTAACGCGAATCCCAAAAAAATGTTCTTGCGAATTTTAATTTTGACAGTGTTTTATAGAAACTTATGTATGTATACAACAACAAGATACAATTGGTGGAATAGCGTGATCAGAAGTCGATCGTTTTATGGCCAGATGCTATAATAAGAGACATGGTTTATAACAACAAAAACAAATCAACAGAGGCCGTTAATGACGCACGAAATTATCATATCTGACATAAGTACTGATGGTAGCATTCTTGCACCAAGCCGCAGCAAGTAGCGCCGGATAGTTGTGAAATTGATTTTCATTCCTAATTTAAATATAAATTTTTATGTGTTGTTCTTGTGGGCTGAAGTTTCATTGTACATTAATTGTAATTTTTTGTTTTGCTTTGTAAATATGTAATATGGGCTCCCTTATAACTTATTTTGCACGGCTTTAGTGTTTTTTATCCTACACGACTTTTTAAAGTTATGGAATATATTAGTAAATTTACCCTATGGCGCAAGTATTCTTTTAAATCATTTTTTTTTGTATGGCTTTATAGGAACATACCTACCGTGTAAAAAAAGGGTTAGATGTAGTTGTGGGTGTTATTTAGAAATTTCACTGCGTAGTCTGTTACATACCCAACTAAAAGGCACGCAACAGAATTGCACCTTTAGCCAAAGAAAATATGAGACCATTTTCTGTCTGGCATCGAGCGACTTAATATTGAGGACACTTTTTCAGCTCCATAAAGAGTCTTTCATTAGCAAAAGCAAGTCAACGTACTAAGGTAAATTATGCCTTACTTTGAAGACTAAACATCGCAGTCGATCAAATGTCCATCGCAGCTTTGAATATAGTGATGCATATGATGACTCCAATTGTTAAGCATTCCATAGAGCATTAGTTGCGTTATGCCTGCATTATGTTGGCGAATGTTCGCCTTTAAATGTTCCAAAGTTTTGTTAGCAGACGTGTACTTGATGTAGTCCCAAAGAAAAAATTTTATGAGGATTAAATCACACAACCACGGCGGCAAATTCGCATATCCACGTTTTCAGATGATCCGATGGCACGTGTATGGCCCGTGGGACAATCCTGTAAGAACCACAGGTTTTCAGCCAAAATTTTCCTGTGTGGCACGTAGGATCATTCTGCTATAAGCGTACTTTTCCCCTGTCTATAGCTTTAAGTTCTAGCGCCAGAAATGGGTATCGTGTGGTTAAGTGTTTTTGTCTCATCACCGATCGAAAGAAATTAGGTCTATTGATGCCACAAAACACCGCGAGTTTTCTGGAATGCAATGTCGATTCAACTCGCTTCAATAAGAAAAAATTTTGCGTGTTGGCGGAACCACTAAGACAAAAAAGTCCCTAATGCAACTAACGTTTTTCAGTAATGTATGGTAATGTTGTTCAGAATATCATAACTGCATTACCTAAGCTGCAAAATGAAGCACAATTCACTTAATTTACATTGGCTTGGTCCATACCCGTCCAACAAACAATTCACTTGACATACACAGTTCACTCGTAATGAGAGATCCCTTGACCCACTTATTATTGACTCAATATATTTTCAATTCCATAACAAGCGAAATATCTCGTCAAATGCACTTGTCCGTGAAAACTAAGATCTCATTTTTAAAAAATCAAGCATTTGCACAAAAAAGGATTCAATATTTAGTAAATGATATCGACCAGTAGACGTTAGCTAGAAATTTATGGCCGCAGGGAATATCATTTAATGTAAAGACGGCCTGCTCCTAATAACTAATATGTCAACAACAACGAATGGCTAAGCGGATTTTGTAAGCCTTCGTAACTACATATATTTATCTTGGGCGATGGGTATCGAATATTCATTTTAACACATCGCATAAAATTCTTATAAAGAAATACACGCGCAGTGGAAATGCAAAACTGGAATATCTGCGTACAGAATATCAAGTACGTATGCACTCAAAACAGAATTTCTCTGCAGCTAATCTCGCCTATACTTCAAATTAAGAGAATAAAAAGCAAGCAAAAAATGTTTTCAGTTTTTAGCGCGTGTATGCTTCATATGCGTCGTTGTTTCGCTAGGGATCTTCAAAAATCTTAGAATTGTGCAACTTTTTCTTTCTCATTTCTTTCACTTGTGTATTACTTTATATTTTTGTTTTCATTTTTTATTAGCACTTTAATACTTTTTTTTATCATCGCTATTTTGTTTATTTTTTTTATTCACTCGAAAAAAAAAACACTTGATGAAATAAACGCTTAAGTGGGTCACTACTATTCTTATAAATACAACATACATACATATGACTTTTTCAAGAAGAATTAATATTAAATAAAGGTTTTTAGCTTTATTTTAATACACGCACAAAAGTCTAGGCTGATTACTTGTGTTGTGTTAGTGCTGCAAAAAGAGGGCCTTATTGTAGAGGGTAGTATGTTGTTTTGGCCAAGAAATACATAGAAAGGCGTTAAGTACGACAAAGTGATATTGCTTTATATCGATGGATTAAAAAATAAAAAATAAAAAAAGGGAAATAAAAAACATATACGAACGCTGAGAGATACCTGTTCGCTGTTACCGCTCAATATTTCTTAAATAATCTATTTATGCGAGCTTTTAATTTTCAAATGTATGCATGTATGCATCTCGTGGTTTCGAGGTTTTACTGCACCCGTAAAATTGTTTTTCGATAACAAAGAAAAAAAAAATGCCAAAAATATCATTCTTATCTAATTAAAGTTTCTTTCTATACAAAATAAATTTGTTTTATTTTTAACCAAGAATCTATCATTCTGCATTTAGCGTGCTACATATAAACGCGAAGAGATTAAATTAGATTTCCACTCGTTATGAGATATATAAATACACGAGACAAACCTTGATAATGAATTGGTTTTAAATACACAAGTGTTAGTGATTTTATGGCGTTGGCTTTTCATACATAAATTCTTAGCGCTTTCATTGACACATTATGCAGGGCGTCCCCGAATGAATGGTCTCATACTATTTCAAATAAACTTGAAGTGAGTGCTAATGCAGACATTCTTTCCGTTACGTCGCACAAAGATGTTGTTGTGCTCTACACCTCTTACGGCGCAATAGTATATCAACGTTTGTGCAGGTGTGTACAATAACTTGAAATAGAAGCACCGATCGATTCAGACAGCTTCTCTGTCTGTCTATCTGTCTGTCTATCTGTCTGTCCATCCTATATTCTTCTGTTCAATCTACAATCTACAATCTTGGAGCTCTTCTGATGAAAGTTGGCCCAGGGGCGAACGTTTATTGCAAAGGATTAGCATCAGATATAAACTCGCCTGTCCGTCCATCCGTCTTTCTTTCTGAGTCGAACACACAGGCCGTAAAATTTAAGCTATTCTGATGGAATTTGGTGCACGGACGTCTTTCGGCTCAAGAACGAACGCTATTCAAGATTATTCGGCTCAAACCACTTTTTCGACCAAGTCCTCTACCGAGAAGCTTTACTTTGAAAACTCGTTATCTGAATAGCAGTATGAAGCCAAGCCGTGTATTTAATGATAGACTTTGGGTCGTTTATACCGTTTTTATTGGTTTTACTTGTTAGGAATAAATAAAATTTACAATAAGTTTGTAAAAAATTTAAAATTTTCCAAATTTGTACAAAAAAATTGTTGAGTTCAAACAACTTGTACAAGCAAGTCCGTTGACATTTCTCGTCATTTGACAAGTTGCCGTCCTTGAGGAACGAAAATTATTGTTTTTTGTTCATGTACTCTCAAAGATCACGATTTGGTAGCCAATTGGAAGTACCGTAAAGTTAAATGTCCTGTCAGCGCTTTGTTTTGCCATTTTAGTAAGAGTAGGAGGAAGAGATTGAAATTACAATTCTAAGCCTATCTAGTTACCCAGCTGAGGTCTTCATAAAATAAATACATTAGTGTTGATATTGTCGCACTCTATGTAGAACACGCACACAATGCAAATGCCAAGTTTTTGCTTTACGGATAAAAGCCATCATGACAATCACAAACAAAAAACATGTGTTATCTAAAAGGACAGACAGAACAAAAAGGAAATTTATGAAAGATATAAAAAAAAGAGTCGATTAAAGACGGACTACTACTAAGACATGATCGAGGAAAATTTGTCTTACTAGAAAAAGTATTTATAAGAAAAAAGTTTTAAATTTATACAAAGTTATTTTTATTCAGTCCAATTACTTTTATTTCCTCTACTTAGTATACGCTACACCACTTGGGGTACAAGGGTGTATTAAGTTGTGCAGATGTATGCGACACCCAGGAGGACTTGAAATAGGTCTACCTTTTATTATAACGATGAACTTAGACCAACTTTTTGCATCGATCTAAAGCTTGTCTGTCCGTCTGTCGATCTTGTCTTCTTGTATCCAAGCTACAGGTCGCAATTTTTGAGATATTGAGAACGAATGTTATTGAAAACGGTTCGGACTCGACTACTCTTTCCACTACTTCTGATACAACACATTGTTTCGAAAAGCTGTTATATGAATCGTTCTGGAGTTACGTAAGATAGGTAATGGATGGTGGGTCGTGCCCCGTGCACCCTTTTCCACTTTTATTATTCTTTTTATTTATTTTTTTTATTAAAAAGATTGTATGTTTTACGAAGTGACGCCTATTCGGCATGAATCCTGCATAGTTTTTGCCCAATTCTTTACCTGAATTCTAGAAACAACACTATTCCTGATTGTTCATCTATCGAATTGCTGCTAATGGCAAATGCAATCTATGCATATAGCCATTGGCTTCTTATAAGGGAGTATATGTAAGCGCAGATACTTAATGTTGGGTTGGTCTGCAGCCTTCGATAATAAAAAGATCCCTCATCAAAGAGTTTTTGGAAAGATCTTGGGGTCACGAACGTCTAGGCTTGCTCTGGGCACTGCGATATGCTTTCAAGCTGATTTCTCCTTAAGAAGCTTCATAAACATATTATATACACTTCACAGCGATAAGGCCATAAAGCGACAAAGCGATAGCAGTGTTAACCATCTTTTCCATCCAATCACAATGCAGACTTGATTAATTTGAAGAAAACTCGCGAACATTTCTACAATAAAATATCAAGAAGGTTTAAAAAAGAACCGATGATTTTGAAAAACTTTCTGTAGCAAAATATAACAGCAAATTGACCCCAAATGTTTACCCATAAATATTTGTGACAAAAGCACAAAACTTTTTCGTAAACATCAAAGCTTTTGATGGGCATACAATAATTTAAACGTTTGATAATTAAGACTCGTTTCGTTTCAAGGTCTATGTGCGTGTGTTTACTGTCATATTTGTCAAAATATGTATTGAAATATACTTGAGGAGGACAAGTCATTTGGTGATGGTGGTACCCATGCACATAAATAAATTAACGAAAAAGCAATACTGCCCAAGAGTCATATCAGTAAACAATACGCAAACATCGTTAGCATGTTTATATAAACATTCTTACCTTTCCCATTACACTAATCTTCTATGAACAGACTCTTACTTTATCAGTAAGCAGCAGCTAAAGGTGGGAGAATTTTTGTTAAAAAACAAAAGAAATAACTGTGTAAGGGTGGATGGGTGGATGGGTGGTGACCACCAAAGTTTGCTACGAATCCTTCTGAAAAATAAAGAAGCGACGAGAGGCCGCATGTTGTTGGCGGCCAGGGTAAGGGGGAATATTTTTGTCTGGGGAGTCCTCCTGTCTGCCCGGAACAAACTTGAAAAAACAATATACATATATAAATACATTTTGCTTATATTTTTAGCTGGAAAAATATGTTTGCGAATAAATATAAATATAAATATAGAAAAAAATATCGTGTGGTCCAGGAAGTTGTGTGGAAAAAAGGAAGCAAAGCAAGACACAATCTACCGACTACCTACGCATCATAGTAGGTACATTTACTTTTTAATTCCTCTGGCGGGAAAGTGGAGGAGAAACGCGAAGAAGAAATCGTAGAATATGTATGTACCTTTTTGGCCAGCAGCCAATATGAGGAAAGGATGCGAAAATAAAATCAATGCACGTACAACTACACATAATTTCACATAAAATTTGCGTACGTAGTGCATACCCTCTAACATATATTGTTGTTGTTGTGTAGCTAAAACGAAAGTGTTTTTGATACCTATCTACAAGGCAAAGCAAGCATCGAAGTTTGGACAAAAAAAAAAAATAAAGAATTTATCTCCATATAACCCTGAGAAAAGGTTGGAATATTTTCCGAAGTGCGTCTGGCGTTTCGATATTATAATCCAAACAACTATGAAATACCATTTCTTTTTCGTAAACAAAGTCCGCCTTAACAATATATGTAGAAAAAAAGGTTTCCAGAGAGAGACACTCAATCCTACTTTGCAGTTGTACGTAAGTACGTAAGTAACCCTCAGACTATTCCATGCATTGGTATACCTTTCGCGGCTTAAGCAATTGAATTTAAAATTCAAATACATGCGATATGCAAACGCACTACTCACTCCTTTACGGACATGTTCCACTCTACTACCATACTTAGCTTTAATCAATAAAGCGATTGATTTTTTACGACTTTTTCACTCCCTCTCTCTCCCCCTCCTCTCTAACCACAATAATAATAACAAATATTCATATGCATAAATATATATATATATGAGACGACAAAAATATTTTTTGAAATCAATCAGAGAGAAAAAAAGTATTTTTTATAAAAAAAAAAAAAAGAAAAACTCTTTTAACCAAAATATAAACACACATGCATATGCGTACGCAACAATCGTCAAACAATGACCAAAAGATGTGAATCCTTTTTGTTTTTAGTGTTGGTTGGCTCCCGACATTCAAAGCACATTCGATATCTATTCACACACACCCATATACAACAAACCTATAGAATCGTTTGTTTTACAATGGTTGGGATGTATAATTGTGGTTTTCTTGTTATATATCGTGAAAAAAAAATGTAGATAAACATATATTCGCATGAGCAAATATACGCGTTTATCCATATGCATGTGTGTATGTTTGCATGCATTGCTTATATTCTATGTTTTTTTTTCGATGTCCTGCCTTGGATTTTGTTTCAAGTCAGCAATGAAGCATTAAATACCAACAGCCACAATATAATCATTTCCCAGCAAACGACCAAAACACGTCATATAGGGGCCAAATAAATGAATGAATGATTGAGAATTTCCAAGAGCAGTCATGAATGTTTTTTTTTTTTTTTGGTTTTTTAAATATATTTTTATTAAAATTCATACATTTTCATTATTACAAAGATATGTAAAAAGGATAGAAAGATAGATATATATATGGAAGACATACTCGTGTCATGTATGTATATATTTATACGAAAATATATCATATGTAAAAGTAATTTTTATGATTATTTTCGTTTGTCGTTTCATATATATGTATACATGGCGATGACGATGATGTATTTTCAATTGTTATTGGGGACGGCGCGGCTGTTATTCATTGTAATCGCGCTCTGAGATATTTTAGCATGTGATCACCTTCCGGCAATGTTGTTGTTTTTGTCATTTTTAATATAGACAAATGAACACTTCTCATAACATAATAAAAAGCAAAAAAAAATAATCATGAATAAATTTCTTCCTCACATTTTTGGAAATATATTTATATATATTACACATATATATGCATACTTAACAACATTTGTTTTTATGTGGTGTGAAAATCTTTGAATCTGAACAAATTTATGGTAGCATTTTATCAAATTTGCATTTTACGGACATCCGCATGCAAGGGATACTGAAATATCATAAAATAGAAACTAGAAAGGACGTCTAAAAAGTATTGATCGTTTGTTTTTGTGTGCATTCAACTTATTCTCTTTGATATTCGCGAATAACCAATACACTCCCCAATACCCGAATTGTCGCTGGGGTTTAAATTTTATAGCCTGCCTCTGATAACATAAATTTTGACTTATTAACCTCAAGGTATTTGTGCTCCTTAGTCCACCCTGTTTGGCGGAAAATTGAATTCATGCGACACTTCGGTGCTGCCAAAATATAGGTAAACAAATCAAATGTCTTAACCTAGCACGCTTCCATTGTCAAAAAAAAAAAAATGATTCTTGCTTTACTTATCGAGTTTAAAATTTAAAACCAAGAAAAACTATTGTACCAACTATTCCGGCCTACTGGCCATGCCAAGTAGTAGTATTTGCTTTACGTGCGAAAATGTAACGCTTTTCGACCTTAGTGGAGCCATGATCGACTACTTTGAATGCCTACCGCCTAAGGATAAATGCATGTAGGACAGTAACGTTAATTTTTACAATATTTTCACTTTTTAATCCTTCTTTCCTTTGGCCTCGGCTTTCGAATAAAAGCACTTGATGTAACGGTTTATCCGAAACATAGTCGCACACAACACCGCACGTTAGTACGGGACAACACCCTCTGCAGGGACAGTGGGAAAGAATCGCGTTCCGCAGACACATGACACATTAACGCTAAGTGCTACGCGATAAGCCTTTGATTACTTCGCATTATGAAAAAAGGTGATGTTTTCAAAGGTCTCAAAGGTGGTGGTTTCGAGGCGATCCCGGACAGGAAGGACCCAATCAACTTAATATTTGGGACAGAGATGCGTTGAGGCATAGCCTTTCAGATTAGTAAACCCAGTGATCAGAATCGATAGTTTCCTCACAAGCTATGGACAGAAGTAAAGTTATCTTTCGAAGATCTAGGGCAGGAATCACCAACCTTTTTTGCCGCGGCTCAAAATCAACCAGAATGTAAGCCTTAATAGACGTTTGAGTCAGAGATAATTTCGTGTTAAATCAGTCTTTTAGAAAATAATACATATTTTTATATACATATACACTTACACCTATAAGATGCATCTTAATTGAACTAAGTTCTCAAAATATTTGCTTCATGTTTATGTTTTATAATTTATTTTTATATATTATAGTTTATTTTCGGAATTAGTGTGAGTCACTTGAAATTATCGAAAGGGGCACTTCGTGAAGCGCGAGTCATAGGTCGCCGACCCCTGATCTGGGGTAAAATGTTTAGCTTTCCAAACATATTTCTGGCGTTGTCATACATTGAAAACACAGCCTGTTTTTTCGTCGATATTTTGGTTCAGTGGTCACAATGAAACTCTCTCCCCTAAGATACCCAAAAAGCTTCTAAATGATTGCTTTATGGTGAATAGTGATTTTTGTATTATTAAGTTTTGCTCAACATGCATCTTGTATTATTAACCTAATTTCTTTAGACTAAGGAAATAAATTCTAGGATAAAGGGGGACGAGCACAAGCACGACTAAGACTGTCAGTCCCTTCTTTGAAGGAGTAGACATAGGATAATTGCCCTAGTCTTTGGTAAAGTTAAATATTTTACTGAGGCGACAAATGCAAACCACTTTTCAGACAAGAGGAACATCGAATAGAGTACATCCATCTAGGCAAAGGAGATATTATGTGGTAACCAAGAGGATATTATATGGTACTGTACTATTCCTTGCAAAGTAACAAAAGAAAAAACAAGTTCTTAGTCTGTGGATTTATAGTGAACGAGATATCTACAGAACAGCACGGAGTAACTCATATGTCAAGATTGCTTTCAGCACTATCATACAAAATTGGGCTTTCCAAGTAGATACGAAAAAAAAGTAACAATCGAATCTTCTTGTATTGTTCTAATTGATTCTTGCGATCTCATACGATTATATCATGACAAAATTAAAATCGTTACTGGTTCTGTCAAAATAAGTTTAGCTCGATAGAAAAGAAAAGAAAGTTGCACTTGCTCTTGCAAGGCTAACTGTCATTACCTATTAATTCTGTTTTGCTAATTTTAGGAAGCGTAGAAAATTGGGTGTTTTCCCCCTTTTTACCTCGTGAACAATTCCTTTTTCATTCATTGGAGAGAATTTGTTTCTTTCTTGCTGTCATTCATTTTTGCATGAAAAACCTAAACACAAGCTAATCTTGAAATCCAGTATTTGGATCTTTAGATGCCGCATTATAAGTAATCATGTGACGATATTATGTTAGCTTAGGTCAGGTTTTTTTCATGTCTTAGTTTTTTATTTGTCACAAATTCGCTAATGTCGTGTTGATATTCCGTACATATTGTGTTTTTGCTCAAATTCGTGCTTTAATAACAAATTTTTTATTATAATTTAGAGAATTTGTTTTAATGACAACACTTTATAGAAAACAAGTATTCCTTTAAACGTATGATAAGAAGGAAACCCAAAGTAGCGTTAGACAGACGTTCAAGTAAATAAAATTAAAACATGTTCACACACGTATGCGTTCTAATGTACGTACATCATCTGCACAAAGTGAGGTGAAAAAGGAATTTGCAATAAAATATTTTATGTATGTATCACTTGAGAGAAGTGAGTTGAGGAGACAGAAGAAAACTAGGACACAATATAACATAATATAACATATATAGAATCCAAGTAGTCTCATAAGAAAAATTATACCATTGTTGCCAACTGTTCACGCTTAAGAACCTTATGTGCACTGCTCTCTGCTTCATATGACTTTAGTATTGTTACTCGCTGGAAAAGTAAAATACTTCAAAATTTAAGGAAATTTTTAGGAATAAAAAAACAAAAAAAAAAGAGTCATCTAAATATATATGACTTTACTAAGCGAAACAATGTAGCATTGACAATATGTAATATAAAATTACTTCATTTGAACGAGTTTTTTGTGTTCCTCAAGACCTCTCGAAATTTTCGACCGTTTTATTATATCGAGCAATAGTAATATGACGTAGAAAGCGATAAAAACTTTTATGAAAACCTATTGAAAATCAAAATTGGCGGGGACAGGAGTACGTAGGAGAAATTGTACGTATACACATCTACATACACGCAGTACATATACATATATATATATGTATATAAACATATACATAGATGCATATATATATACTTTCATATCGCATATACTTATATACATTTTGTCTACATATATAAACATATCGATACACATATAGAACAATATATGATATAAATATATCATAGATTGACATATTTATATCATATATTGTTATATATATATATATATATATATATATATATTTATATATATATGCATTAATATACGTATACAGAATATATATATATATATATATATATATATATATATGAACGTATACGTGAGTATGTAGTCTACAGATATACTATACACACATTGCATGTATTGCATATAAGGATATGTATACGTATTACATATACTACATGTATGTAGATGTAGGTATATATATATGTGCATATATTTGCACACATATCTATGCAGACATTTATGTATATATATGCATATAAAAGTTAGCGTAAATATATAAACATATATATCAAATATATACGTATATACAATTCACATACATGTATACACTATGTATGTATATGCAATATATACCTACATACAATTTCTAGAACATTCACTCTTGTTGCCGAATTACATTTTCAATAGCTTGACACCAAGCCTTCGTCGCATTGCATCATATCCGATTGCCAGTATAACTAGAACAATTCAATATAAAATCGGGAATTTGTAGTGAGGGTTCTATATGAAGACCGACGGAGAAATACAATCTTTGGTTTTTTGCGCACTGTGTGATATTGTTCTTGAAGAAGCCCTTTTGAACGCAAGCAGTGTTTTTAACTAAGCGCTGGCCAACATGGCGTGCTAGGCCCCGCTTTGAGAATGACTGGGCGATAAATTCCAATCATCTCTTAAATTCTGGAATGGTCTTAATTATTTATTTCTTCACTTTCTATATATTCCTATGGCTTCTTTTTATTTTTTTTTTTTTTATTTTTCAAATTTTCACAAGTTTAAACAAAAACTCACTACAGCTTGCAACCAATGTGTATATGCGATTGTCTGCGACGAAACGATAAAACTGATTTGATTGAAACATTGATATAACAAAGTAGAAGAAACCAAAAAAGTTAGTAGGCCGTGCAAAATGCTTCTATATCCTACAGTACATACAGTACAGTAGAAAAGCCTCCCTTTACACAGGCTTTAATAATTCATACTTGAAACGATTTAAAATCTACACTATCTCGGGGCATTAACACAGCTTGCTTTGATGCACTAAAAATTTCGCTCTTTGTGTAAGAAACGTTTCTAGAATCTATGCGCAAGCATTTCTATTCCTACTTTTATTTGCCGCTTTCATGAAGTTTCAATTCCAGTGACGTCAGCTGCCTGTTTTTGTATCATCTACAGTGTTGGGAATTATGAAGTAGGCCTTTGCTACTTGTCAAAATCATTATGCACTTGTAATTGTGTCTTGAGTTTTCGGTTCACACATCCTATGAAACACAATTGAGAATTTTTTATTCGAATTTGTCAGATTCTCTTCTACCCATCCCTCTCTCTCTCTCTCTATTAACCGCAACTTTTTGCACTAACCACACAGACACGTTTGTTTCACTTAAAGATTGCTGGACGGTTGAAGTTTTTGCGGCCTTTCCTTTACTTTCATACGAATTTTGAACAACAGAGGCTGGACGGACAGACGGAACGGCAAACGTAGCTAAGTCGACTCGGAATATTGCTTGATAGCTGAAAAGTATTTTTTTTTTTTTTTTTGATATTACATGCATATAATACATATATATATACTTTTTGAGAATGAGAAGAAAACTTTACATTAATTCACACTTACCATCACACGACAGGGTTACATCAGCCAAGAGATCCGATTTGAATAGATTTGAGAATGTTATCGCCAAATTTGATGAATAACTATTCCATTTTAAACAAAACTGTTGTTGCGGATCCATCTTTCTTTTATTTATTTATGTTATTACAGTTTCCTTGCCAAAAATTTTCACCAAAAATATCCAAACTGTTCCACGTCGGTTATTAATTTCTTCAAAAGAATGAACCAAAATTTTTACAAAATTTTGAATTTTTCTCTTTAGATTTTCAGCAAACAATCCAAATGCTCCATGTGGTGTCAAATAATTTCGTTTTTCGCGAAGTTTCTATGCGATGTGAGGATTTTTAATAAAAAAAAAAAATGTTTTGTTTTTTTTCTTTTTATGTTAACGTTGTGGCCAAACCGTAAATTTTGAAATTTTGTGCAACTTTCTTCTTCGCGTTGTACGCTTGCGACGGTTGCTTGTCTTCAAGTTTTCCTGATAATGATGCCAAAGGGAATTTTTCTTTAAATATTTGTGTTTTTTAAGCATAAAATGCGTTTTTAGCATTTAAATGCTGATATCGTAGCCTGCTATTATAAATTGTGAAGCTGACGTGACGTGGGCTTGCTGTTGTTGTTGCTGCTTGCTGATGCTGATGTTTGAGAATATTTTTTCACAAAATAGGGCGAATGCTTTTTTCTTTATTTATCTATTTTTTTATATTTTTTTTTTTAATATTTTTTATTCTTAATTTTGATATTTCCGTCGCCTATTTTCTCACTTATGTTGATAATAGCGCGGCAATTGCTGCAACGAAAATGACAATGACAAGAAAAAAAATCAATCATATTTTCAATGCATATCAGATAAGAAATTCATTTCACTTTGTGATTAAAGAAATGAAGGGTGAATCGTTTTCGAGTTTTTGAAAATTAAAAATATAAAGAGGAAAAAACAGCAATAAGAAAGGCGGAGTTTTTATAAAGCTTGAAACGAATTTACTAAACTGTAAAATATATAAAATATTTAAAAGTTTACGGGGAAAACAATATGATTTTTCAAGAAAAAGCAAATATCTTCTACTACTACGAAGAGAGAACATATCATAATGGGCCAAGGAGCAATTATTCGTATAAAAACTATTTACAAAGTAAGGCGTTATATGGGGAGTGTTCGAAAAAGTGCTCCCCTTGGACCATAACATGCTGATGCACCAAATTTCATTAATACATCTTAAAAATTGCGATCTGTGGGTTGAAAAGGCGAAGCGGGCAGACGGACAGACGAGTTTAAATCGATTCAGAAAGCGATTGCGATTCGAAGGATTTAATGAGGCCTGTGTCTATCTCAAATCCTTCTGTACAAATTTAATGTACGCCGTGTAGGGTGTAAACAAGGTAATATGGAGTGTGGCCCCGAAACGTAGGTGGCAGCAGTTTATGGATAATTGCAGACATTGAAAGAAAAACACTTACTTCCTCTTCTTCTGAAGCATGCGGCTCATGACATAAAAAAAGTAAATAGTAGGCGGTACATATAACCGATTTTCAGTGCTTGAATATACCTTGAAAATGAAAAAAACAAATCAAGTACAATGGCAAGTTTTAAAAGACCTAAAAGCAGTATATTAACTGTACACAGAGTTTAAGTTAAACAGAATCTGAAGCAAAGATTCATACTTCTTCTGGGAGACTCAAATTCTGATTTCAAGACGACATTAAGTGACAATAACGTGCTCAGTAACATTCCGCAACATCATCTAAAAAACTGCAACATGGCACTTACCCGCGCCTCTCTTGAGTGTCTATTTTCATAAAGTTTTACATAAACTAAGAAGTAAAAAATTTGTATTTGATTGTTCTATACCCACCTACTTGGTCATAGAAAAGAAGAAAATAACATTCGACTGGGAGTAGTTTAAGCAGATATCCTAATTACATCGATGGGCAAACATCCAGAGCGACAGACAGAATGCTTAAATCGAATTCGAATTTGACAATAATGGTCCATACTCTATAGCGTCTCTGCAGCTGCCTTCAGGGTCTTGCAAGCGTTTTGAAAAAAAGAAAAATATACATGTGTCCTTCGATAGCTTTGAAAAAAGGTCACCATAACAACTAAGTCTTTATATAAAATTCTAGGTTGGCATTTCATCCACGGCAGAAATAAAGAAAAAGGAAAAGCCGATGTAGTGCGTTTTCGTATTCGCCTCGGAGGCTTACTTACTAATACCGACATTTACTCAAATGTGCAAAGACTTAATAATCGATTCAGGTGCAATTCAAACCTATTGCATTGATGGGAATAAAGAAATGCCACCATTCCACTAAATCTTTGTACGAACGTTTGCTCTAAAAGCGATTCGGTTACTTTTCGGATTCGACCGGGAGGCTTTGGTAAAAAAACACCAAAGGACAAAGATTACAAAAAGTTTTGATATCGAAAAAAGTACGAAAACAGTATGTATGGGTAAACCTGATAATCGGACAAGCTACAGTTCGGGTCTTGTGTAATGATCCAAAATTGCTTACATCTACTTGGAAGATTATGCAGCTAAGTTCGGCCTTTAAGTGATCGATTCAAGGCGTCGGTCTTAATTAAAGAAAATAGGTAGAGAAAAACATAGTCTAGACAGAGAGGCGGACATGGTATACCCGCTGTAGCTATGCCGCTTAATAAGTGCATTGCGACTTTCTAGGAATTATATTAAATATGATGCCTTAAGGCCTTTCGAATCAATATAGTGGAAGTTAAATAAAGGGTCGTAAAAAACAATCCATGATCACGGGATGATAAATTCATTTAAGATGCGCAAATTTCCTCATACTCCTACCTTTATAAGTGTAGGGATGAGTGTGCGTTTCCCTTCTTTTTATATATATGTTTTTAATTATGGTTTGTAGTTTTATTTTTGTAAGTTTGTACGCAGCAGCGCAACGTTTGGTAATTCTATATTTATTTGATACCGTTTTCCTTAATAAATATCGATTTGTTTTTTCTTGAGCTCTTTTCTTCCTAAAAATCTTAGCATTGAAAAAGGAAAAAATCAAAAAATAAATTAAACGCAAATATTCGAAAACGAACTGAAGTCGGTTAAATGCAGCTTTAAGCCTCGTAAATGTATGTGTATGAACACATATGCACGCATACATGTATGCCTATAGAGACACACTCGGTATTTGGTTTAATTCCTAGAATTTCAAGTTCTAAACCGAAATCAAATAACTGCCGACTTAGCCTCCAGCGTTAGGTTAAAGTAGTGGAAAGAAGGCCCATAAAAAGGAAAAAGAAAAGAAAACAAAAAATTACAAACGCACGCACACGCACACGAAGATTAAAGCAAAGCCATCAAAATTGTAGCAGTTGCATCGTCGCCGTTTGTTGTTGCTGTTGCTTTAATTCGTTAAATAGCCTTGACAAAAACATTCTTGCCTAGCGTTTGTCTCCTTCCTTTTGCACGTATATCCTATCTCTCCAGCTATATTCCGGTTAAGAGGAATTCCCAGAAACTGCAGGTGATTTTTGCAATCCTATTTACTCTCTTCAAAAGCATCAGCAAAAGAATACAGCAAAAGCATGTGTCGTTTGCTATTGCGTTTCCGCGAATTTGTTTAATCGTTAGAAAAATCAACCAAAAAGAAAGATGAAAACGTAAACAAGAACACAAAAACAAAAAACAAAAAAACTACTTTCAAGCTCTAAGTAGCTTGACTTGTTTAGAAGTCATCACTTGCTTGTTATGCTTTATTCCCTTAAAACAAACGCACATTCATTTTTATAATTTTACGTGTTCACTGAATGTGCACTATAACGATCATCGTGATGCCTGCCTCATCGTTTCTGCTGGCAACGGTTGTTTCTGGTTTTTTCTTTCTATCTTTTCCTTTTTTTTTTGTCGGTTCTCTGCACAAATATCGGTTAAGCTTTATTTAGAATCATAATGTGTGCACAAACAATCCGCTAAGGAATTCCTCAGAATTTTCGCAACAATACTATATATATTCATACTCATGAATGCATGTGAATATGTATGTATGTATTTATGAAATAATAGCCTTAGGGCGCAGTAGTTTTGCATTATGGTATTAAGGTTTCTCATTTCTTTGACTTTGAAGAGGGTTACGTTTTCATTTTTTTATTGCGTTTTACTTTCTGCAAAAGAGTTTTGGTATTTAAAGTACCGTTAGATGTAGAACGCCTACAAACTGCATGCACAAACCGAAAGAAGAAAAAGAGAATGTACATAATTATACATATATCTTACGCTGGCATTAGTAAGGATTGTAATGATTTAGAAGCTACTTGAAGCAAAGATTTCTCTCTCTTTCTTTCTTCTCATTTTATAGAAAATTATAGAAAATTGTTTAACACGTTTATGCAATATGCAAAGGTGATCGTTGATAGGCGGGGTAGTTGTGTCCGCGAGTCATCTGAGATGGTGTCTGAGGATCGTGTCTGCTAATGTTGTCTTGGTAGTCCTACGTAAAAAGGATGAACAGTCGGGTAGATAAGAATGGTGACTACCAACTCAATGTTTGCGGTTTCAGATCTCAGTGGGTACTATAGTGAATGCTCAGTCGGCAAATGCAGTGTTTCGTGGAAAATGCATTTAAATTTTCAAGCGCTATGAAGCTGTGGCCTGCCACGTAATTATTTTTGAAAAATCATGTGTTTTAACTATTTTAAATTTTGCCACGCCCACAATTTCTCGTTGTCACTCTTGACTATTTAAGGGATTGATTTCCTTATACTAATTCCCCCTTGGCTCTAAGTATTTTCAATTTATCTTTAATTTCGAATGCTACTATAAATGAAAATACAAACCCTGGTGGGACATATAGAGTGGCACGGCCCTACACCGCATTACAGTTATTCACATAACGACTTCCTAAAACATGGTGTTATAAGGGAAGTGGTCGAAACAGTGTTCCAGTCCGAACCATTTTAAATCGCATACATTCTTAAGCTGAAATATATTGGTGTACAAAATTCCATTAAATTGCGGCCCGTAGGCTCAACACAAGAAAACAAGACGGACAGACGAACTTACAGGGTTAGATCGATTCACAAAGTGATTGTGTCTATCTCAACTCACTCTCTGTGTTGCATACGAAGGCACAAGCCTAATACACTCTTGCGTCACAAGTGTTGTAGGGGGCAGCAGTTAGAAGGCGGCGAATTTATAAGTTTTATTTCCCTAAGGGTCCAGGAAGAAATCTGAGAATTGAAATTTTCGAGCGAAACAGTTTCTATTACTCCCCTATGAATATCTGGGACAATACCTGCACATCCATTGCATCAACAATAGACGACAATCAGCTCCTTACTTCATTGTTTACATATTATTACAAGTGTTGCTATTTCAAATTACATTGTTTTTAAAATCATATTAACTGTAATTTTATTTCGGTGATTTAATGCTTTGTTGTGTCTTTCTCCCGTCTCTTATGAAACAGTAATAAGCTGGAAATGACTGTTCAAAGTAAATGTTAAAACATTCGAATGTGTATGTCTATGTATTTTTAGATCCTTGAAGCCATATGGCAAAAGGACAAAAAAAAAAAACAGAAAAAAAATTCCAAAAAAAAGCACAAGCAAAGACTTCTACTAAAAATAAAACAAAACATCTTTACAGATGTAATTCCATCTCAAAGCACATTACAGATGTTTGAGTTGTTCGCTCGCATTTCATAAGAACAACATAGATTACAGGGATATGAATATTTTCCCCCTTTTAATATTCATGGTGTATGAAAAACAAGAACGCATAATGAAAGTGTACAGTGCATATAATCGCGCAGTTGAACTCTGCAGGATACATTGAGCAAACCACATGGAAAATTGCATAAAATCATATGAGAAAAATTATGCATTTTTTTTTTTTTTTTTTTCATATAAAAAGAGAGTCTTATGGAATATAGACAACAGAAGGTTTATTATAACAGTCAATAAATATTCAATATTAAGTCATATAAGAGTAAGGTAATCGTTTCACGATGTGAAGTGTTATAGCATTTGTGTAATGGCGGAGCTGTAAGTAAACTCATTGCGATATTTATGGCAAGTGAGGTAAATCGGGGTCACCTGATTGTCATTCATTATTATATATGATAACTGTATAAAACAACTGAATTTGTAGATGGCACTGACACATCTGTTTATAAAGAGAAAGACAAATGTCTACACTCATGCGAGTGGAATCTAATAAGAAGATCAAATGATATAATTGTGACAGAATTGATTCTACAGTTTTTTGGATGTTCGTTATGAACTTTCTTCAATGGGGAGTATGACATTTCAGTTACTTAATGATATTTTGTTATATTTACATTACATCTCATGATTTAATGTTGGATCGTTTAATGTAAACGAATATCAAAAATTTTGTAAGAATGCAGCCATTCCTCGACTCTTCCTTTTGTTTTATGCAGTTAGTTGGAAAGACGATTTTTTGGAAATATATATTTCCGAAGGTATAGCTTAAGGAAATACGTTTGTTTTTTCTAACTAAACACGTCACTGGTGGGTGGCTATTGAACGAACATTCAAAACTGTGAAGATTAGGTGCTGTGTCGTACAATGTTTGAAATGTGGCAAGACTTCGGCATAAGTTCGCTGCAACCAACACTGAAGGGATAAACTATGCTTCGCGGTGGAACAAAGATATGCCGAAACACATGGTATGGAAGGTACAAAAATAACAGCGACTCCCGTCGCGTAAAGTAATTTTAAAGGCTTGGTAGTCTAACTTAAGCACCAGGATGTCAAGATACCCACTCACACAAATATCGCAAATGCTTAGGAAAGTTCTTGTGCTTCTGAGGAAAACCTCAGTAGGATAGCGCCGCGGATACTTCGTTAGCAATGGCGGTGAGTCTTGCCTGTCGGGCTGTTGGATATTCAAAGAGTATCGTGGTGGATGAGAGCTATGGATAATAAGGTGCAAGCAGACCTCGAACACTCCAGTTCCAGGGGTAATGACCCCTAGCTCATAAGGATTGTCTCTCTCCTTGAAACCACTCGTTGTGCCAGCGGATATCGCGTGGTTAAGCCACAAGGCAGGTATTCATGTTAAACCACTCTCGCATCGCATGATTTCAGAGCATCTTGTTACGATGTACGAACAGATAATGATCGCTGAGACTAGGCCAGGGGGATATGACAGCTGGCAGAGCAATTCGAATATCAACTTATGTAATTTTGCCAGCACTACTGATCAGTAATGCATAGACGTTTTTGCTCCATTGTAAACATTGTACCTATTGGGAAAACACCTTTCTCCCAAATTTTTATGCCAAACATTGAATTCACAAATTTTGATATCTTTGGCATGCTGCCCATCTGCTGCAACTTGACTTTTGGATCATTGAGAGTAATGTTCAATGTCGTTTTTTTTTATGTTTTCTGGTATAATCGCCTCTTTTGGGACCCGAATGCCGTGCCATTGATGTCAAGCAGGAAGGCTTGAAGTTGGAATTTCGATAGGATAATAGGATTTTTTGTTAGAGACGATACCTATGTGTCAGTTCCGGGAATTGTGGACTGGTGTATTAAGCTTTCATATTTTTTAATATGACCAATTATTTAGTGAATGTCCCCTACGTGATTAGCACAGTGACGCAAAAAAGAAGTCGGGAAAGGCAAAGAGATAAAGGGTATGGCCGGCAGACTAGTGTATGTGCACCAATTCAGTGAGTCTTATGCGTCTACGGACTGAGTACTTGGTGTAGCCACGACCAAGTGTGCTCTACCGCACTGAAGTTTATCTGGCAATCGCGACAACGAACCAACAAAGTGACATTTTTAAAGTTTTATGATTTGAATCCGTAGTTTCCTATAGTAAATTTGGACTATACAGATCTATTCTTTGGGCTGCTTCCTGTGCAACTTCGACCTTAAATCTAAAAGTCTACAATTCGTCGTCTTTGGTGTTGTAAAGCAGAAAAATTTAATTTTTATAAATCCAAGATTTTTTTTAAGGTTTTAAAAGTAAAGGTTGAACAAAAATTTTTCGTCAGTTCTGCTATTTCGTGTAGAAAATAAGACAAATATCAGACTTTATCAGCGCGTATTGGGATTTACACACACGCGTAACGGGCTTCCCTTTGTACATTTTATGAAATAAATGAAATGTGTTAGTCCATATATCAGCGTTGCTGGTTGAGTGATTTGTGAAAATCAACTTTAGTTTTTTCTTTTACTACCAAAGGATTGCTACAAATAAAATGCGTTCAAGCCAACATCATTGGATTTGTTGGCTATATATATATCTATATATACATGTATGTTAGCTATTGAACTCAATTGTGTACATTTACATCTACGGATGATTATTGTACTCAGTGATGTTCTTCTTGCTGTTGCTATTGCTGTTGTTGTTGTTGTTATTATTTATATGAAAATGAAAATTGCATGCGGGAGTATGTAATAATATTTAGACATTTTGCGACATTTGTTTGGTTGGCGTTTTTCCTTCATTCTCTAACAAGCGAAACGCTGGTCTAACATAGGCGGCAGCTTTTTGTTGTTATTGTTAGTACTTTTTTGTTTTAGCAAAAAATTTATATTTACGGAATTGTAAGTTATGCACTTGAATGATTTTTGTGATATGTATACGTTTCTTTACGTTTCGTTTCTTTTTTTTTTTCGTAGTAAAACACGCAGTTAACGCGCCTCCTGTCTGTCTAGCCATATATTAAGTGTGAGTAACTGTGTGACGATGTCTATCATTCAAGTGCGAGAGTGTGCTCTACTAATTCAATCCGATCCCACACTTCGCAGCTATCATCCAACCAACCAATCATTCCAGCTGTGTTTGTGTAGAAAAACATTCATCTACCTATCGATTGCAAAATGATGTTCTTTTCCAATAGTATACGAATGTTGTTAATGCCGTAGTTGCTGTTGTTGCTGTTGTTGCTGCTATTGTCGTTCTTATTGGACTAAAAATATTGGCTTTTTCAATTGCGAAGGAGTACGAGTCCACGTCACAATCCTTAATTGTGTAAAACGTTTTCAGTTTTACATTTCAATCTTAATTTAGTTTTAAAATAACGTTTACGTACTACGTTAACTGAATAAGCTAAGCGTACTCGTAAGTGTACGTGTGCATGTATGCACGAGACGGAATTCGAAATGAGGAGAAGCGGAAAAGTCTTCTTTAAATATGAATTTAAGGACAACAAATATTTATTGTAATCATTTTTGTTTACGCTCATCAATGGGAGGCGTGGAGATTATTGTTATTAATTAGGAATAAAAACCAAGGTTTTTTTTTGTTAATCTGTTTGTTCTTTTAGCTCTATGAGAGTGTTAAACAAATCGAAATTCATCATTTTTTCATGGCTTGTCTGCATGGCACTGCTACAATTTTTATACATTTTACGAAAACTTTTCTTTTGAAATTTTTTTTGAAAAATAACAAAATTTTAATTAAGTAAACCTTTAGTGGCTTATGGAATATTGTGAAAAGTTTTCGAAGGAACTCCTTTAGGTTTCTGTTGTGGCAGACACAATAAGCTGCACACATACGCACACGAATGCGAAAACAATTTTATTGTTTCGCAACAAGAATTAAAAACAAATGCCAAACATTTGGCCATTATTCCAGGCAAAGAAAATAGACACACACACACGTATACACTTAAATATATACATACATACATACATACACTTATGTGCGTGTTATAGATGTACATATGTATATATATATATGTGTGTGTGTAAAAGTTGTTACATTACAGCATGTCTGTTACCTTTTTGACATTTGATTGAGATTTGTTATCGGCCGCGTATGTATCATCAATGATACATGCGTCAAAGCTAACCAACCTACCAACAACAACAAGAACAGCGGCGACAACGACAACAACAAGGCAAAGCAAAATAAAAGTATATATTCTGCTTTTATACGTCAACTATGCCTAGCCAAGCATTTAGTCATAGATATCAAGCTCAATAATTCCTCTATCTATATACATACATACATACATACATAGGTATACATTGTTCTAACGCACAAAAAACCTTCTCCTATCTCCTGCTAGTCTTCCCACTCCCCTCAGTTCCGTACGAACCTGACGTAAAGTTCAATACAATTCTTTTAAAAGTTTTTCTATATACATGCATACATACGCGTATTGTTTTTTCGTAAGACCCTTTTCCTCACTAAGATGAGGAGAAAACGAAAAAACAACAGTAACAACGACAAACATGAAAACAGCTGTTGTTGTAATCTATAGGTTTGCATTCTCTGCCTTGTGGTAGCGAAAACCCGAATGAATGACATTTCTATACATACATGTTCGCTCATACATTTCTCATACATTGTGCAGAAATATACGTTTGCATAAAACAATTTTTTTGTAATTTCATTTCATTTAATATTATGTGTACCCGAGCAGATAGGCAAACATATGCGCTTACATATAATAGAAAAAGGTTTATGAGGAGAAATATGCCTTCTATGTTGCCATACTCACACACAGGAGCAGGCGGCACAGCTTACGCTCGCACACATCATACTTAAGTACAACTGATAAGCGAGCCAAACACTCGTTTCAGTTCGGTGCAAAAAAAAATAAAACAACAGCATATCCTGTCTCTTTACGCATACACCGATAAACTCATCGACGAGTTTTTATTTTGTAAGGAAAGAAGAAAAGCAACGAAATTGTTATTACGTGTTGCAGTTATTCATAGCTAGTCACCGTAGTGTTGTTGTGATTCTTTTTTTTTATTTTTCGGAAAGAGGCGCACATAGTATGAAAATTGTTAACTACCGGTATTTCATTAACATTTTTACGGTAGATTTTTAATTCAATAATTGAAATGAACTTTGAGTGAATGATGAAAATAGCGCATGCTTACAGAAAAGATGGCACAAGTTCAGCAGGTTGTAATTTGTTCCTTTGGGTTGAAGTCTGTAAATAATAAGACTACACATATTCATCTTATGCCAGTACATATATTCAGTTAATTGTGGGAACTTTGAGTCTAAATTTGGTTGAGTCTAAATTGGTTGACTCTTGATCAAAAAACATACCACTTGGTCGTTGCTTGACGAGTTAACGGTAATCGCTAAAAGAAATTCGATGCTAAAGGTTTTCACTCTCTCTTCTTTATCTGTGCGCCCCTTAAGGTGGACAGCTATGTTCCATCTACTCTTTGATCTTTGATGGATGGATATAAACAAAGTTTTATTCAAAATTGCTTTGATTTCGAATTTATGTAAGCCTCGTTCATTTTTCAATGGCGTTGCCTTATGCTACACTGAGATCCATTAACATAACGTACCATTAGCATGTCTTTTATTGCCCACTACACCAATCACTTGTTCTTAGCTATCAACGACCTATTTCTGATGCTAATCGGTGAAGTTTTTAAGCGACTTGATATAGGGCAAGGGTGAAATCATGATCCATGCTCTAAAGTTCCCCTAAAAAGTTGCTTTACATGACAGTGAATTAGGAGTTGTACAAAACAATGGATAATGGATGTTACGCCACATAGGTGATAAGACAACAATCTCGATTGTCAAGTCGGCGTTAGAGTATTCAAACTTCAATACAGTGTGAACTTTGGCTTGACCATAGTCGCGGTGTGTGAAATAGTAACACTTACAGATTGCTCACTTGCCCACTAGGCTGTGGTTACACCCTATCTCTTTCCACACTTCTTTCTAACCACCCACATACACGTACAAGGGATGTCCCTTTAATGGTTAGTGATATTAAAAAAAAACCCAATATATCGTCCATCAAATATTTTCCTAAAGAAGCAATAGGTTTGATTGTACACATTCTTCAGAAGCTCATTAGCGAACACTCTTATAGAAAAATCGACCTGCAAATTATTCTTACCGATTGACACACGTCATGTGAAATGTTCAGAACAAAACGATCAGCCAGGCACTTTGCAATTAGCCTACTACCACTAAACCTTCTTTCTAGTATGTAAAAACTCAAATGATCTTTTCAATGCTTACAACGATGCTCATTTCAAGGATTGAACGTGCTTCACCCAGAACGGACATATAACACTTTAATCATCTAAAAGCTTCAATAAAAAAAATGCTCGAATCATTTGATAAAATTCAATATTGTTTCAAATACACTTGCAACGGTTAACAAACGAACTATTCACCATCAATGTCTGCGGCCCTTTGTCTCTTACTGGATGGCTGGCGGATACTCTCGCGCAAGAAACCTATGGTATGGAATACATTTTCGCGCATCTTCAACTTTCCAGAACCGCTAATTTATTTGATATCATTACATCGATCTAAACCAGTGCAAATTACAAGGAGACAAGTCTGGAGAATACGCAGCTATCAGGAGATGTTCCCAGTACAAGTTGAAGATCACTTTCTAGGTTGCTTTTGTTCGAGGAATAAACGGGACGTTATTGTAAACATACCTACGCAAAGAAAAAAGATTTTAAAGCTCCTTGGGCTCCTCCCACAAGAGAATGTTGTGAATACTAAATATCCGTCCATATATCGAACATTGTTATATACATGAGAGGAAGTTTTCTTTGGTTGAAAATTATTTCCGTCAATCCTTACACGTACATACCGCATAAGTAGACATATAGGTGATGGTTTACACTATTAAATGCATAAAAATTTAAACCCTCACCTTGTTTAGAGATTGTACTAAGAGTTCTTTTGCATATGAGTGTACGTAATATCAAAATTCTTGCTTTGCATTTATATCCCATCTGAAGATATTATAGTAATTAATCCATTTACACATGAGGAAGTCTTTGAACTTTCTAAGGTGATAATATTCCTCCCTTTGGCGGTCACTTTGTGCTCGTTTCGTTGAGTTCTTAAATCCAGTCTATCATCAAGCTTATAAAGGGATATATTGACCGTATTTCATGAAATAACATATATAGGCAACCCTCTCATTGGTTACGATTAGTTCCTACCGTGTCGTATCGAAACCGTGCTTTAAAAATATCATGATCACAATGAAAACGAATGCTGTAGCATTCAAATTTTAAAACCAATTTGGTTATATAAATCCCTTTGGTTATATAAAACGCGCTTGACGAAGTATTGATTAACTGATTCTTTAGGTTTTTCCATATTATTTTATATTTTCTCTGTGTACTTACAAATTTACTTAAGGGGCCTTTAAATTCGCAAATTTCTGTACGCTAGAAACGAAACGGATTCTATCATTGTCCCTCCTTCTCATGTTCTCTCTTATACGAATGCTATAGCATTTACACCATCCCAGTTGCAAAGTTTGATCTATATATTGTCTTGAATACTATAGCGCTCCTTGCTTACATCAATTAAAATATGATCTTCTAACTTGCCCTTAGAAAATGTATTCAATCAGATTATGGATATTACAACTAATTTTAAAATCAATTGACTGTCATTCTTTTCACTTCCGCGAACGCGCCAAGCAACGGACGCCCATATGTAGCAAATCATATTTTCCTACGATTTAAGAGCGTTTCATCGACCATTGCAATAAAACCCATATACCTGCATACATGTAGATGTCAGGTCATAATCGTTACTTTAGATAGAAGGACAGTCGGAAATACCTAAATCGATTCCACTAATTATGCTAATTTAAATTGTCTGCACTCATAGAATCTGCGATCCATTTTGCGGACATTAAGCATCAAAAATTGTAATTTTCCCCATTGACTGGCTTTTAAGCGTAAAGCATTCCGTCAATGTTTAAAGAAATTTCACAGTCGCTTTAAATTAGACAAACAAAAACAAAAACAAAAAAAGAAAAAAAAATTAGAGAAAAAACTTTCTCCCAACTTTTTTATGCACATCCTCTATAAAATACAAAAAAATAAAAGTGAACGAGAAAAATAATAGCTAATGAACTCTATAACAATGGCATTACACAGTTCGGGTGAAAAGTGAAGGAGAATAAGTGAAAATAAAAGATCTCGTTAGCAAAAGCAACAGAATGAAAAGTAAGTAAGAGAAAGTAAAAATTGTACTCAATGAATTTTATTGCAAGAATGCCTAAAAAACATGCAATTAAGTCGTTAATACTTCATCGATTTAATACCCAAAACCAATTTTCCTTTTCTTTTTTTTAAATAATTTTTTATTTTTTTAGTTTTTTTTTACAATTTGGTGAAATAAACAGGAACAGAGGGCAGGCCAGGCGAAAATGTAGCCCTTTCTGACAAAAGGATTAAGGCATTAACGCGTGCGGACACCCAGGATGAGCTAAATCAACGAAGCTTGACGACAATGACTACAATATTGATGATTATAATGATAATGATGATGATGATGATGATGGTGATGATGATGATGACGATGGTGGCGGCAGGTTGTTGACGTTAGTGTTGTTGTGTTCGCATCGAGTTGAGAGCGTGTGTTGTTTAAAGTTTAGGTTTTATTTACTTCCTCTTAGGCCAATGTTTACAGTTGTAAAAATGATACTTAAAATTCGCCATATCATCAACGTACAGCAACATCAAACATTAAATAACTGTTTTGTTTGTTTATATTTCAGTTTTTGTTTTTTCTTCTTTCATCATTAGAAGGAAACGGAAATGGTTATAACAAATGCGGTATTTTCAAATATTTATTTGATTGCAGACATTTGATTAGTTTGTATGTAACGATATGCAATTTTGTTATTTAACTTAAAGACTTTTTTTTCGTTTGGCTCTTTCACTCCACTTATATTTGCCAGACAAACACGCACTAATGGAATATATGAAAAAATCGGGCAAGAAGCAAGTACACACCTCCATGGAAATGACAACAACTTCCTCTACCCACTCGGAATGGTTATGGTTATCGAACTAATATTGCGAGTAACAGGCAGAGTTAGAAGAAGAATGAGCGATAAAAGCAATGTTGTTGATTAAAAACGTAAACATCAAATGCTTCTCCGCTCATACAAATGGAAACAGAATTTGAGAATTTGAACTTTCTTTTTGTTTTTGTTGTGTTTTTCTTGGTCTTTCATTCAACACACACAACTGTTCGCAATATGTTCGTAGTTGATTCAAATATCTACACGAAGAGCTTGACTTTAAACAGCTCGAGCTTTTAAACTGTTGTAATGAAAACATCAACTGCAACAACAACAAGATACTTTCATATGTAATGAAATCATAACTGATTTATATTATACAGAGGTTTTCCTCTTTTTGGATTTGGATTTGGGTTTTTCCTTCTTTTTTCTTTTCATCAATGGAAGTCTATGTGTTCTTCTCTTTCCTCAGCTTGCATTCGTATTTATTGTTTGAAAAGTTGTATTAATATGCACGCACATACACGTATTGAACTAACGATCAAAACGGCTATTGTTTTTTTTGTTTCTTATTTAGCGAACATTTGCTAAAGCTTTTTACGTTTTTTTTTTCCAAACATTTGCAAGTAAATGTGGATATTTTCGCTCAGCTATGTAAAGATAAGGTGGACAGTGGCAACTGGCCTTTGTGAATACTTACATACATGCATGCACACACACATGCGTTTGTCGTCGACTGGGCACGAATGTTTTGTCAGTTATTACAGGTAGAAAAACCAATCAAGACCATCAATAAAAGGCACGTCAATCAACAGCCAGCCAGTCAGTCCTGCGAAAATCCTTTTCATATATTTCATTTCATAACCAGCATTTTGAAAACAAACAGAAAGCAAAAAAAGAACCCTTTCTTTTACAAGAGGTTTGATTGTTACAAATTCCCTACACAGTCATACTCACTATATCACGCACTTATACCGCTTTGTATGAAGGCATATTCCTGTGCTTGTATATAAGTGCACGCATCTATCTTCGCACACATATGCTTGTTAAAGTTTCGTCGTTATGCCAACTTCCGTCAGAATTTGTTTTTCTGTTCTTTTTTTTCTAGAAATGTTTGCTGCTCTCTATAGATTTTTATCAGGGGAGGTTAGGGAGGTTAACTTTCTCTATAGTTCTAGCATCTGGCCGGTATTGTTTTTATTACATTTTTTTTTCTTTCTGAGCATATGCTTGCCATGTCAAACTGTGCGTCAATTTTTGCGTTTAAATAATATTTCCGTTTTGGAATTTTGCTTTCTCTCCTCTCCTATTTTCTTTTGTTTATTTTTTTTCATTACCGCTACAACTTTAATCATCAATCGCTTGATGTCTGCTGAATATTCATTGAAAAACTGTTAGTGTATTCAAGACGTATTGGAAATTCATTGAATAAGTGAAAACATGCCGTCTCAGAACTACAGCCAACAAAACTTTAACGTTAGGCGCAATTAAAACTTCAACCGGCGATATATGCCTAAAACCATTGGTTATTGTCTACATCAAGATGACCTGAAATGGACTAGTGGGCCCAAGGTATCTTTGATGCAAGTGAAATGTTTACCGATATTGAGAAAACAACTTTCCATTGTCTAACAACAGGAATTAAGGGATACTCTGTGTTTTATAAAAAATTTCAATAGTTCAGAAAATTTGTAAAGCAATGAATTGTCAAGAAAGGTATTTCTCTTGAATTAAGTGAAAAATTGAAAATTTTTGCCTGTTTTCCACTTTATACCTCAAATTTTTGCTACAGCGGGTTGACTTACAGACCGACATGGTGGTGGCTACGTTTATGAAAATTTTAAGCCAGTGAAGTGTAGTGTTAGACATAACAACTAGAAGGAGGACTCTAGTATAATAGTGTTGTTTAATAATAAGCAGCACAAAGTTACTCAAAATGAAACACAGTATAGTACCAAAAGCAACGAAAAGATAATCCTAAAAGCAGGTCTAAGGAAAAGAAAAAAATTTTTTCAGTATTCCATACTTTGTTAACTATGTCCATTTGGGGATGGATGCAATTTTCACGTCACGTGTACTGTTTTAAGTACATAACGACAAATTTAGTAATTTTGAATAAATTCTTTTCTTTGGCTCCTGCGAAAAAATTTATATGTTTCGTGTACTCTAATCGGTACAAACTCGAAAAAAAAACTTTAGAAAAAAAATATTGGTATAATTTCCTATACTAATCTGCCTGTACCTGCTCATGAGCAGATACCATGTACTCTTTCCGGTCCCCGTAACAAATTTAATAAGTTCTTGCGTTTACGAGAGAAAAGATACACATTTTTCATCTGCGGATCTATGCCAGCTTATGAGTAGATGCTATTTTCACGTCACGTGTACTGTTTTCGGAAGACGCTAACAAATTTAATAGCTTTGGATTTATGAGAGAAAGGACGTTCGTGTGACGTTATCGGTGCACGTGTCGAACAATGGCGTTAATATCATTACATGGCAATTAGGTATAATGACAATTGATTTTTAGATCACAATATCTTGCGTTAAAAAACTAAGCTGGTTGTAGGAGTTTTATTTTAGTGTGCACTGATAAGGGCACACCAGGCAGAGACAGAGATATTAACCTAATCTCGGATGTCTTCATATGTCAAAACACGACATTTTCTCTTCAAGTTACTACGCGAAATACTTATTTGCCATCCCAATAAATGCAGTATGTAAATACAATAATGCACTTATTACAAGGGTTGTTTGAAAATTCTTAAAATTCTGCTTTAACTAGATATTCCTCCTTTTCTCGCAGTCAAACTCAATGGGAGATAGAAATGGAACAAAAAATATATAAATAAAAAACAGTTTCATCACAACCGGTATTTATAAATAAACAAAACCGCATCAAACAATAACATAACTAATATTAAAATATCTCTACAAAATCACTAACAAACAGAGGAGGTTACAATTTGCAAGCTACAAAAACAATATAGAAATACCTCAACCCCTTAAATTATGCAGTAGCATAACTTTAGAGAAATAATGCACAGAATATACCTTTGAACCTATATTCGTTGCCATAAGTTTGTGAGATTGAGAAGTACACAGCACGTGCTCAATGTCAGTGTTTCGGTCGGTCTGTGAAAGTGAAAAACTCTCTTTAACGCAATGTGAAGAGTTTTTAAGAAAATAGTTATTAATATAAAAGCACGTGAGTTAACATAACTACCCTTTGTTGGTGTTGCCGTTAATGCTTGTTATAGCAATTGTTAAGAAGAACTCTAATGAATTGTAACTTTTGTATTACAGGCAGACGGACAGACGGTTTAATTTTAAGAAGCAACAAAGAAAAACATTAATGCGCATAGGGAGTTGATAGAAGATTTAAACAAGTAGATGCAATGAATGATATGAAATCGTTTAGATCTTAGCTGTAACATAGCTAAAGGTTAGGGTTGTAATAAGTTTTTATTACTACTAGTCGTAACGGAGAACAAGTAAGAAGGAGCATTAGTGGTTTCATAAAAAATATAGATGCACATTTTGATAAGAGTGAAATGCTACAACTCCTCGCCCATCTGCCCCTCTTTAAATGTCAAAAACTGCTGCATATATTTGCCGTTTAATTTATGCAAATTACCCTTGAAAATGGGCTTGAATTTGAGCTGCACTTAAAAACAAATAAAGACATTATAGTTGG
Source organism: Glossina pallidipes (assembly GCA_000688715.1). NCBI lineage: Eukaryota > Metazoa > Arthropoda > Insecta > Diptera > Glossinidae > Glossina > Glossina pallidipes. Next base: position 818,466 of record KK499765.1, on the reverse strand, counting down.
GCAAGGCCGGCAATGGAATGACCTACATCACTGCGCGTAATATAATTATTCATTAATTTCCGGGGTAAATCTCTAATAATTATAGCTTATATTCATGTAAAGGAAACAAGACAGGGCCCTCCCCCTTTCTGTGAACTGCTAAGGTCCAAATTTAACAAGTTTTATTATCTTCTTAAGGATTTTATTAGACTTGGCTACTTAGTTCTAATAAGATTCTATCTAATGGTGACCAAAAAATAGACTTACTTGGTCCAACTTTGATGCAGTTTAGTTCTGCACCAAACGATGATCAAGGATGAATTTTTATTATAAAATTAACTAAATCTTTTTCCATACAAAAGATTATTTATCATGAGAACTTCTATGAGGAGTCGGCTCGAAATTTGACACGGTTAAGTTTGAAAGTTGCAATTTTCTTCCTTACAACAAGATGGTCCAATCTAATCCATGGGGTTCGCTCACGCCCTAGCTCAAGCATTCCATTGTACAACGTTTCATGAAAGTATCTCAAAATATGCAACTTACAAAGCGAACGCAAAACACATTGTCAACATCGGACGGACATACGGACGCACAACTCTAGAGAAGGGAATGAATCGATCGATATAATAAAAGGTGTGTCTATATTAAGCTCTTCTGGGTGTTACTCGCGCACGCAAAAACTTAATGTACGGCGTACCGCAAGTGAGGCAGAATAAAGAAACTAAACATTTGTTATACACAACTTGGAAAGTGCACGAAATACCAATGTCATATTTGAGACGAACCTTATGAAATTGCGAAAAAATGTAAAATGCTTCGGTCGGCCCGTAGTTCCACTAATCCGCAGATTAAGAAACTGATTGAATGCCGTGAAAGAGATAAGAGGAATATGAGAATTGTAACTTTCTGAAAGCTCCCTAATTTTTAGACAACTGTATATCAAATGTCGGATGTCGATTTGTCCTTCGCTCGCAGCGTCCACATATTGACGTTAGCGTATTTGTATAAAAAACATATTTTCATGATTCCACAGAAGACGTTTAAATGAAAAGTTCATCTTATTTTTTGCTCACAGTATTATTTCCTTGATCAACTTGTGAGTTTCTTAAAAACTGAAGATGAAAAACTAACATTTGGCTCATGCTTTAAACGGGCGTCCACAAATTCACGCGCACTTCCTGAGTACAAACTATTCAGAAACAAAATGCAATTTTTTTTTCTTTTCTTTAGTCCTTTTTAGTCCTTTAGTCTTAAAAGAATTAACTACACTAGTTGGACTAAATTTCACTACAAAGACTGTGGTGGAAAAATAAATATTGCGTATTGACCCCACGGGTCAATAATTTTTATTTTGTATACATGTCACTGAAATACGAGAATATATTGGTGTCTCAAGGCAAGATAGACGCGGTGACTGAACATGTAAAAATTTCATAGATACGTTCCAGTTCATCATACGTACATAGAAAATATCTTTCTTAATCGAAGTCACTTTAAGCTTAAGATCCTTTTTTGTTTAAGTTGAAAATCTGCTCGTTTCCGACTATTATGAACTGTTATGATTACTGTTGCACTGGAGGGGGTTGTTTATGCACGCTGAAAAAAGTGCATAAACTGGAAACTTTTTGCTTTCTGCTAAGTTAAGCACAGCTAGCACCGTCAGCAATGATACGCATCAGGGATGTTTTCCTTGCATTCATATGCTGTTCAATTTTTCATTTTTGGGACACGCAATTTTAAAAACAACAAAGCTCTTCTAACATAGGAGGTGTTCCTGGCAAACAGAAGAAAAATGGATGAGTTGAGTGAACATGTACAACAACTATTTACAGCGGTGGAAATCAAGTAAAGAAGTTATATTCGCCTTGCAGCGAATCCTACATATCAACTCATCTAAACAGCAATCATTATTGATGCGGCAGCGGGCTAATTTCCTCCATTTGTGCAACGGACGTTACGAGTTGTGTTGAATTCTAAAGCGACTTTTGCAATAACCTTTAAGTTGAGTTGAGTTGAGAAAAATTTATTTTTAGCTACACTTGCAAAGTAATTTTACTCTTATGGTAAAGATGAAATAATACGCGCTTGTAAAACTGTTACTATAGCTCCTCTTTTCAAGAACGTCGTTTGAGTTCCATATTTATGTCTCATGGTTGACCAGCGACGCTCCTACGATGATCCATCGTGCGTGCGTTTTGCCTAAGCAGATGATGTTACACTTTCCATACTCATCATCGAAGCATAGAAGTATAGGCGGATAGAGTTGTTTCCGGGTCGCAGGCACAGCCCCAAACACAGCGCCCCCAAATTAGTAAAAAAAAAATATATTTGATGTTCGATACATTTTGATATTGGTCTTACTTTTTGAACACAGTATTATGTATTTGGTCAAAGCATCTGCAACATGCGAAAAGAAGCTTCAGACATATTGAAATTGTGAAACTAAGCACGTCCGTTTGTCCAGCTGTTCTTCTGTCTAATACCTATGGTATAAATATTCTCCCTGTTGTCAAAATTAAAATATCGAGTTCATATCTGGCAAAAGTATTGAAAAATCTTTCGGCCAAGTTGGTCTTGAAAACGGTTCAAATTGATGAGAAGATACTTGCTCTGTTTTCGATAGCAAAGAAATTGGTTTTTTTTTCCCATACAACAGGAAACATGACGATAAGTATGCGCGTGTGTATTTTATGGGTTATCCCACAGTACCTACACAAAAATAGAAAACATCGACCACAGTCGCCCAGTTTCCTGGTTGTTGTTCCTTCGATCGGTCTCTATCTTCTTCAATCTAAGCTATCGCTATGGGTGACTGGCATGAAGTTAATTTTACCTACAACCTAAATGTAAGCTTTTGCTTAATCAATTTTCTCTCTTTCTTCCGCATATAAGTCTAGCATGTTAAGATAGATTTTAATTTATTTTGACAACTAATGGACTTTTAATTGGCATATTTGAATGTGGAAATAAATTCAGCACGATCCGAGCAGCGAGAATTTGTTTTCAGTTCTCTAATGAATTTTGCACACATGAAACTATACATAATTCACAATAGGAAACGATCTGCGCTATATTTATATTTTAAATTATTTATTTTTAATTTAAAAATATTTGCAATAAATTGATTCAACAGAGAGAACAAGTTGAGACTCACTTGTTTCAGCGAGCAGCAAATGCGAAAAGGTAAACATATATGAAACGTAAATTAAGTCTCAGAGACTAAATGAAATTGTAATTATTTTCGTTCCCTGGCTCTTAAAATAAATTTTATATATTTACAAGTACCGTACACACGCAATAACGAAATTAAATGCAATTTAACGAGAGAGGACAATACATTTTTTTCTCTTTGCTATTGTAGGAGCAATATTTAACAGTTTTTTGCAGTTTGCACTTGCATTCGCTTATTTTCTATATGCATTCATTCTCTCCGAATTGCATTTGCAAACTGTAAAGCTTTCTGTGATTGGTTTAATGCATTCGTGCTTTCGCAAAAACTAGCAAATTAAATTAAATCTTTTATCCGATCATAACACGAAGTTATTATCTAAAGCATTGCATTCGTTGTTTCGGTGAACAAGTTTTGCATGCAAATCAACGAATGCTTACGATCTTGTTTGCGTTCTCTCTACTTTTACTTTGCATTTTTTCTTTGAGTTTTGCCTTTTTTTTTCGTAAAGAGCTGCAATGTAACTGCAGTAGTAAATATTGGGAGTGAAAGAAAAAATGGCGTCTTAGAATATATTAAAATTGTCTTCGCAATATGCTCACAAGTTAAAAACATAATTAAATTCATTCAAACAAGGCATTCGAACAGCAATGCATGCAGAAAATATTAAAGTAATTAAATAAATTAGTTACCAATCAATGGTTAAACGTATAGTTGAATAATCGGCAGATTTCTGCATTGATGGGTTTAGATTCCTGGTAGCCTTGCTCCTCTCACTTTCTCTCCATCAAACACAGTTCGTTTATTGTCAATCGTGTTCATATGATGTATTCGATGTATGTATGTGTATGTATGCATGTATATATATTCGTATGTTTACATGTACGTACGCATGTATGTATTTATGTATGTATATACAAATGTGCATGAGGCACTCTAGTAGTCATTAAACTTCTGCTATTCATTCATTTTATGCATTCGTTTTGCGTTCGCATGCTCGCACATGGAAGCTAACTAACGTTGTAATTGTTCTAATTATACCGAAAGATACTCTATTCTGGTCTTCTTTGCAATACCGTTTCAAGGTGCCTTCAGACGTCCAAAGGTGCAAATGGAAATTACTTTATTCAGTTTTTCGCCTAAAAATTCTAGAAATTCTACAGAAATGTAACGAAGGTAATGAAGGCTAGAAGAAATGCAAAGGAGACGATGTTGAAACCGCACCACGAACTTTTCAATATCTCATAAAGCGGCTACTATTAAGAACTAAGAGGAAGACTTTTCAGATCTTTTAAACATGTTCAATCGGTTCATGCAGCATATGGTGGAACACACAAGATCGCAAAATTAAGGTAAAAAACTCGGAATGTTTTTGTATATATTTCCGGTTGAATAGTAATAATGCAAGATCTAAATGCCTAGGCCAGTGCCAAGCCAACAAAATAATATGTTGAGTAACTTATAAACTTGAACCATATATCAGGACATAATTTCGCGCTTTCGATAAAATCTACACACAAAGTTTTATGCATTTCATTATATCTTTTCGAATACGATTTTGAAATTGAAGTCTAAATTAATTTCATTTTTCTTTCTTCGTCTACTTTTTTCCATTTTTGTGTGTAACGAACTTCTTTCATTGCGTTCTTTAAAAGCATTAGATGCCTAATGTCCAGGAATAACTTTATTACATGTGCTTTGCATTCTGTAAAGGAAAAAATCGATAATTCTTTTACCACCAAGTTAAACGTATACACACATTTTAGTGGTTCCATCCGGGACTGCGTAAAATAATTTTTTCATATATAGGTGTTTGAAACTTCACTGCTATGAGATTCTATAAAGTCATGTCAATCCTTTTGAGGTTAAATTGAAATTTTCCTAACTCAAGTCGTCTTCAAACAGAAGTAAATGGGAAACCCTACGCTTTTCTTATACATAAAATAAAATGCGTAAAGTTTGTATATATTGTATGTATTTATTTGTTTGCTTTATGCAGGTCGGTGTAGAGCTTTTCGTATATACACACATATGTATATAATAAAATGCGTAAGGTTTTGTTTGCTTTGTTTATTTGCTTTATGGAGGCCTAAGGGATGTACGGTAAGTGCCTGCGTGTTGAATAAACAGCGTTCTGTGTGCAAAAATGTCATTTCATGCATGAAAGGGAGGCGTTGTTCTATTCCGTTCTGGGATTTCTTATTTTATTCATTTATATTCACTAACTACATGAGATTGTTAAAAAGAAATTTATTTTAAAGTACATAAAAAATGCATATACACACACACGCATGCATACACTTCTTTATTTATTTACTTATTTATTTCAATGTGTATGTGTACGTGCAAACACACAATCTAGGCACTGGTATAATAGAGATGAAAGCAAAAGTAAATATAACCTTTTAAATATATTTAAAGAAAACTTATGGCATTTAGAACAATGGATGTAGAGTACGGAACATTTGAAAGCCTTAAGAGGAAACTCCAATTAGTAAGCACTTCGTAAAGTAGTGAGGATCAAAGTTGATGCTCATTTTGGTGCCACACTTACAGGAGGAGTTATTTCAGTTTAGTTCAGCCTATAAGTTAGTGGTAAATTATTTGACGTCCGACTGTACTGACTGGCAGGACAGAAGTGGCCTCCTTCGAAGTTACTTGATCTAATTTCGGGTGAGAAGCTTGCCAATAACTGTCGCATAGCCGAATAGATAAGTCGGTCTTCGCAGGTTCAGATCTCATACTTGATCGTAGCTATAGTAAATGAGAATAGTTAATATTAGACTCCGTAGAAAATACATCCAAATTCTTATCCAGTAAATTAGAAGCTCGCGGTACTCGAAATATAATAAATAAAACCACATAAGTAAGACATAAGCATGTGAAATATGTTTTCCGAAACCGAAGTGAAGTGTGTAAATAAGGATTGAGCAAAATGAGTTATTGTAACGCAAGGGTAATGGCTTGTAATTTCAAGAAGATCTATCGAACAGGGATATGTCATAAAGAGAAATGCAATAAATCTTGAGAAAGAAATCCCGGCAGCCACTAGGCTAACCCCAGCAGCAGACCCGTGATTTTGTTCTTTACAGAATTTCAGCAGGAGTGAGGAAGGAGTAGAAATATGTGACAGCAAACGCGAGTGATGGTGTTATTAGCAAAAATACCAGTTAGTTGCTGTCCTCAGAAGCTGGACACTTCTTACTCGGCACAATTTGGGCAAAATACGCTATAGTACGCTATATAATAAAGTATTAGAAACGAAGTTGTTCGAAAGGCGATCTATTTTTAGTCAAGCATAAGGCAGCTAAAAGTTGTTCAACCGTACTCGGCAGGCGTAAGGTTCACATTAAGGTGGGATTACTCGATTAACAATCAAGCGCTTATTGACGTAGGCTATAAAGATTTCTTTCCTTCTTCTCGTTTGAAATAAATTACGTTATCCCAACAGGAACGTCATAAATGCTCATAAGTCACTGTCCGCAAGAGGAATGGAATACACATTTTCATGTGCGAGCAGAAATATTTAGATATTTTACGTCTCTTTTTGTTGTTTATAGTTACATAGTTAAATATGAGAAGGAGTTTTATATGAAATATCGACTGCACCACCACACTTCGAATGCATGGCTACAATGGTTTCATTCGTCTACACATATGGGTTTTCCGTCAAAAAGCTTAGCTCAGCGTAAACCAAAACATATACATCATCTATTAATCAATAGAGCAGAAATTTTTAATGAACAGCAACCCATTGTTGTCATAGAAGCATATTACAAACGAAATTAATAAATACTTTAAGACTTTGTCCGAACTGTCGTTGGTGTGTTTCTTCTATGCTTGCGTATCAATTTTGTTTACAATGTACAATAATAGCAATAAAATACAATGCAAAATGTAAGAAAAGACAGAAAAAACATATTTACAAAATTATTACAAAAAGCTTCAACACGTGATTGATTATTAATGGGATCTAATGTAAATAATTTAAAAGTAAATTTTTCAACTTAGAAGGTTTGCTCAATTCTGACATATTATGAACTATAAAATTCTCATTTTGCTCGAAAAACCGACACTTAGATACGATATAACGAGAGGAATAAAAGTCTCGTTATCGATTGCATTAATATAGTTATTATATGTAATCAAATATTTCATTTCTCTATTATTATTATTTTTTACGATTTATTTAGACTAACGAAATAAGTTTCAGGACTAAAAAGTGGGATACGCACAAGCAGACTGTTAGCTTCTTTTTTTAAGGCAAGTCAGGTGGTTTAGCACCTTTAATAAAGTGAAATATTTTATTGATATTAATTAATCGATCGAGGATGTCCATAGGGCTGGATGATCCGAAAACTAATTTTCCATGTCACGAGCACGACCGCAAATTTTTATTCCTTTTCAAAAACAGAGGTATTCCGAGTTTACGTGGCACTGTGGGCCTGCTCTTCGGCCTATTTGTCCTATTTTCAATACCAACCTATATGCGAGAACTCATACCTAAGGATGAGGGCTATATTCATTTTGCCAAAACGTTTGCAAAGCTCAGAAGAAAACTTCGGAGACCCCACAAAGTGTACATATTCTTGATCAGCATGAAACTCTAAATTGATTTAAGCACGCCAGTCAGTCCAGTTGTCCGTTTGCGAAATGTGTGTCGTAAACATTCTCCTGGCCGCAAAAATGAATCTATCGACTTCAACACATTAGAAGATCTGGCAGGTTTGTATTGAAAATGGTCCGATTCGATCGAAGGACACGGCGAAGAATTTGAAAATGATCTAAACCGGTCAAAGGACATGCCTACAACGCCCGCAGGCTTCTGAAGCGGAAACTGTGAACACCTTTGTTTCCCGTTTTTTTGCTTGTTACTCTTTAAATACAGCACATGTCCCATATAAATTTCCATTTTGATTTTGAAAGTAGAAAAAATCGACCGCTCCTGCCCAATATTATGGGGTAGAAAAGTTTCGCTTTTTTTTCGGATCACAGCGATGGATATAAAAGATTCGGCCACGACCCAATATAATTTTCTTACTTGTTTTTATTTATTTTACTTATTTGTTCACACATGAAATTCAGCTAAAAACAGCCAAATTCTGTCGACTGATTAGAAGTAAATCTTTTGCTAACTATTATTAATAAATAATACAAAGTATATAAGCAGAAGTAGAGAAAAAAATAAAAACACAAAAGAACAAAATTCATGTATAAATGAAGAGAGGGAGAGAGAGAGATAGAGCAAAAAAAGCATGAACATATCTAACACAGAGATACGTCCGCAGCCGGTACAGATCCGAGTTGCGAAGGAACCTCTAAGCCATTGCAAGCACAAGCAGGAGCTTTTTAAACGATAATGGTAAACAAGTTCAGTTAATTTTCGAATGGTACTCAGATGTTAAGATTGGAAGTTACGTTGAATACGGCATAAGCAAATCGCGCGTGTTAAGAAGAGTAGGTTGATTGAATTTAAAGAATCCGATATTGAGATTGAGTAATAGACATCATTTGCACAAAATTCTGAACGATTTGAAAAGCTCGTCATTATTTCGGCATTGGCTAAGCAAAATGAAGACAAAGTTCCTCGAGTAACGATTCGGGACATTAAAGTTTATCTCACAAACCAATGTCCGCGAACCGATAGTATCATTTATTAACTTAGTTAGGCAGCGAGCACCAAGAATGAATCTACGTATCTCAAGTAACGGTGAGGTTGACAGAGACGAAGAAACAGGCGGCTCTCAACTCAAATTCTTCATGGCAAGGAGCGGGAATTATTTTTGAATGGATTCTATTGAATAGAATCTGTGTATCTAGATACTACACATACGGCGAGACCACACAATAGAGGGATGCTCAGGTATTGTTCTGAATGAGTTCATGTATTTTGTAATGTAAGGATCGCTAAGATCCGCCATTTAATAACACCTAGGGCCGACCTATCTTTGCTTAAAGAGACCTCGTAGTGCAGATTAAAAAGTAATCTCTGGTCGAATAGAGCCCGCCAATCCACGAAAGAATCTACGTTTTCCAATCTTAGTGAATCCAATAGTAGTGATGTAAAGTCACAAAATGTTCTTTCGTTCTGCTTCGCTCTTAGCAATTTCGAAAGTTCCCCCCGTATGTCATCGCCGAGTTATTGCTTTTTTAAATTACACATTTTATCTGTTTGATTGATTGGCGACTACTTCAACTACGCTTCCCAAGTAGATTCGCTATATTAACACAAAAACGTATGCAAGAACTTTAAGGCCTCAGTTTCAATTTTTAGGAAAGTTGAAGTTTTAAAAGTTCCAACGACGAATGCATAAACGGAACCAATTAAATTCATCAAAAAAGTTAAAATATTCGAGTTCTTAGTTTTTTTAATTTTTTTTTTCTTTGTGGATGTGACTCTCAGTATTGACGCAAAGCAATAGCGCAAACTTCCATTTGCTTCTTTTATCTATGCCTCTTTAGAATGGGAAAAGACGATCGACAATTAAATGCACCCTTTGCCCTCCTTCGTCGACTATGTGTCGACATTGTATACCTCACACCAACTCCTATGTCGACATAGAGTCCACACTATATTTTTTGGAATTATTCATTAAGAGTTATTGGTGGACCCAATACAAAAGAAAGGAGAAAGAATATTACTCTCATAGACTGTTATCTTTATAATACTTTACTTAATACATTTTAATAACAAGAAGAAATTGTTTGACGAGAGTATTGTAATTTTATCAGTTAGCAAAAATTTAAAAAACAAGTAAAATTTGTTTCGAAGCATAAATAAATAAAGTTTCGTTTAAAGAAATTGAGAAACACAATCTACTCACACGTACTCTCTAAACAAATGTGCTCAATAATAAAACAAACATTGCTGTTACCTTCAAGCGCTGTGTATGCGTACGTGTGCATTCAAAATACTGCGCCACGCATCGTCATCGCATAAATGCAAAAAAAGCAGAAAAAAAATCACATACAACACCATATCGCTCCGTTACCTCATCAGTCGCATAACTATATAACGAATTGAATACATGCATACGCAGACGCCATTTATACAAACACATCTAAACAAGCATGTGGAGGAGATATTTGTTTAGTTAGTGTAGAGAGAATTGCGCAAAGGTTCCTCTTTTAACTGTTTGTTTATTTTAAGATCAGAGTGATATAAGTATGCCACACACACACACACGCGCGCACAGCATCGAAGAGCATATATTAGGTGCTCCAACATACATTGAGCGCAATAATAGGCGCAGTGCTCAAACTCCAACCAAATCTTAGGGCATCTATGAATAAAAAGACATTTGGAGCTCGGGAGGTTTCGATATTTGAACATTAGAAAATTTTGATTCTACTTCAAGTAGTTGAAGCGCGTTGTCATTAAACTACTGAAAACACGAAAGTGGGACGCGGCTGACCATCACTTCGTTTAGTATTGTTATTCCTATTACGACTTTTCATAATACGGTGTTATCTGGGAAGTGTTCGTAAAGGTGGTCCGATCCAAGCCTCCGTCCTTCGACCAAAACATGTGCACTATATTTAGAGAAAAGAAAATAACTCCGAATCGATCGGAACGATACGAAAGACGGGTCTATCTCGCGTGCTTCTGGGTGTTGCATGCATCCACACAAACTTCATACACTTTTGCACTACAAAGGGCGTGGGATACAAAAAAGAAATGAAATTCTTCTTACTTATCCAAAATCTAACCATTAATTAGAATTCTAGTCAAAGCTTTCCTTGTGGTTTTCGTATTTTCTCTCAAACTCAAACCTGCTTTCCAGCTAAATAAGTGAGCGCATGCGTTGTTTGCTCTTGTATTAAAAAAGCCCGAAAAAAGAAAAGAATTTCGGTTACTGTTCGCTGCTTGTTTACCCTTTTTTTTACTTTTTCTCTTTACCTATTTATTTATTTGTTATTTATTTATTTATTTTTTTTTTATTTTTTTTTTTTTTTTTTTTTTTGAGCAAATTCTAAATGCTGAAACAAGGTCAAANTTTTTTTTTTTTTTTTTTGTTTTGAGCAAATTCTAAATGCTGAAACAAGGTCAAATGCAGTTATTTGTATTTTGTTTTGCTTTCTGGCAAATGCTGCTTCTGCTTGTTTTTTTTTTTTTTTGTTCTTCCCACTCCTCTCTTCTTCTCGCCTGTTTTCAACTTTTCTTTTATTCTTATATTTAATGCGTCGATCGAAAAATACATGTGCACGACGAATATCTTTGACTATGCGTTCAGTGTGATTTATTTTTTCCGTTTCTTTTTTTTGCTTTTTTCAACAACAAATGCCCATATAATCGAGATCGTGGACTGTAAATAAAATTTTGTGTAGATCGGTTGTAAAGCAATTTAAAAGTTGTTATGTTATCTTGCACGCGCAAGCTTTCTTTTCAAGGACAGTTGCATTTGTTTTTAGTTGATGGTCGATTTTAAGTTTTTTATTTTTATTATTTTGTTTACTTAGCTTCTTTTTTATTTAAAGATGACGATGTTTATGCGCTGTAGTCGCTGCTTATCTTTTTCTCAAAATTTCTCACTTTCGCTTTTTTCTTTCTTTTTTTGGAAGTTTTAAGCAATTAAAACAAACGGAATCGCCGGAGTTCGTTTTCTTAGGTGTGAAACCGAAATTATGCCAAATATTACTGTTTGCGTTTTCGTCGTTTTTTTTTTCTTCACGTTTTCAGCAACACAAAAAGATATTCCAGTTATCACATGCAGATATCACATGCTGGTCCATTAATAAATTCAGAAATGAATTTGTATTCAATTGGTTCCTAGGATGACTGCATAAAAAGTTCTTTTGATTGTTGCTCCCTTTTAAAACCATTGCTTGTCATCACTTAAAACATATTTCATTACTCAGGACATTATGTTTTTATATATACACCGGTATGACCAAGCGCGTGGGGGATGCCTCCTGTGCGTGTATGATGGTTATGGTTAGAAAGAAGTGGGCAGAAAAAGATGAAGAGTGGCCCCGCAACCTAGAATGCGTCAAACCGATCGGTGCGTCGACCGAACACTCAATACAACTACGGCCATACACCACTTTTAGCTAAAGTACGATCCACCCAATTGTGAATTGAAGCCATGCGTGCCCACTTGACAGACGTGCTTCTTGACTACATGGTCATGCGGTCCGAAGCAGCGCAGTTGGCGCGTTCGACTTTACAAAAAATGGACAAGTAAGAAAATTATATTCGCTCAGGGTCGAATCTTTTATACCCATTACCGTTATCCTCAACAAGACTAAGAAAAAGGAAAAAACTAAATTTTCAAATCATTTTTCATCATTTTTTCTTCTCAATAAAAAATGTCGACAATCTACGCAATTGATAGGCAAATACGTCTACTACATGTCGAAAATGTGAAATATAATCACTTGCAGGAGGTCGTCTTTAACAAACGATCGCCGCGTAACAGTGGATACTGCAGAAATCCAATTATTTCAATTGACATTATAAGTAAAATCTCTGATCAAAGGGGTTTGCTTTTCTAGAAAACTTATTAGGTGCAGCAACAAACCAAAAAACGGTCTGAAGGCGTCAAGTACATCGGTTAGTGTGTTAACTAAATATTGGATTTCCGTCCATTCCATAATGCCTATATTCCATCCTACATTTCAAAGTCGCATAGTTCCGCATGAAAACTTTGTGCAACGAACCATCATATTCGACTCTATGAAATACCTCTTCACAACAGTCATAATAAAAACTCATTTTTGGAGAACTTACGCAACAGCGGTAGGTAGCAAATGGATCGGATGAAGATTTGAGATGTAAGAACATTAGGTTTAGTCTATTTTGAATGTCAACCTGTTTGCAAGAACTAACAAGTTTTCAGAGCGATATCCTCATTTTTGCGATCAAGAAAAACCTTGCTACAGACACTACACAGAACACTGTCCGATTCAGAATTTAACACCGGATGGATACGATAATGAGCAGTGCGCAATACTACATCAGCTTGCAACACTGTTTCCGCGTAAATAATGCGAGGCGTATGTATTGCAGAGTTTACGTGCCAAGTGGTCGCTGAAAGGCGTGGCCTCGCGGACTTCGAAAGAGGTCGAACAGTATCCCAACACCTCATTTGTAAATAAATAAACATTGCGTATGTGTCAGGTGTTCATCTTAGTTTGCTTGTCCCTACTACTTTACACGATGTCCGAAGCTTCCTTTTAAATGTTGCAAACGTTTTGACGAACTAACCTCCTTTGGTGGTGGATATAGAAAATCAATATTACTAACAACATTTTGTGCAATATCTTAACGCCAATGAAATTCAGCAAGAAAATTTCGAAGAAGAGGACAGAGTTAGAAATTTAGAAGTTGCACGCCTTTGAACGTCCGCTCTTTTTTTACGTGACACATTGTGAAGGAGAAGAGTGATATAATAATAACTAAGCGAACCTATAACGATTGTACTCTGAGAAGTTACAAGTTTTTAATTTGATCACAATTCATATATTCATTCGCGTTATTCGGTTCTCACTCCAATGCCTTTATATATGAGGCGACGCTGTCTTGATTAACGAACTCAATAGTTTTTTGAAAATCTGCCTGTGTGTGTGTAAGAGAATATGGAAATTTCTCTTGCTCCTGTTCTGCCAAGAGTTTCATAAATATTTAAAATTTTTAATTGTCCACTTGCTGGTTAACTGCAGTTGCCATCCATAGTTAAAAAAAAATATATCTAATAGTAACAATAATCATAACACAAAAGCCTAAATGACAGACTTGTGGAATTTGGGACACTCGCATGCAACAAATACTATCTATGACATTTATAAATGAACATATGCGCACGTCTGCGGTTGCTGTCTATTTTTCTTTTAAGTTTTTGCCTACGAATTTGTTGAGTTTATTTCCACACCCAAGCATGCATATGCATGTACCTAAGTGAGACGTCACTGACGAACGACGCTGTTTTACATCCAAATTATATTTGCCTCGTCATGGCGTTTATAACCGCCAGAAATATACAATAGTTAAGACACCCTACTTTTTTAACCAGCCTGAGATTCTTTACCAAGTTTGCGATACTTTTCCCTGGCCCGTTCTCTCAACGCATCTTTGCTAGAGATGCCGTTGAAAAACAGGGCACTGTAATGGTTGGGAACGGATTATAGGTGCAAAGGTAAAGAGATATCACGACGTTTGAAAATGACTGTCGCTTTCAGGGTGATGTTCTTGATGTTCGCTCGAGTTTAAAGCGGGGTTTTAGTTGAAGAAACTTTATTCTTTAATCATGAACTAGAATGCAAGTTCCGTCTTTAGTAATGACAAGTTTATGTTCGCGTACGACAAGCCGACAATTGATCTTATGAAAAAACTCCCAAACGTGACGTAAAAAGGTAAACGACTTTAGGGAAAAATCGAACCTATACAAGGAAACGGGAGACAACCCAGCCGGTATATGGCTTCTTGAAAGAATTGTACAGTGTAGAAAGTTTTTGCAATGAGATCTCAAACAGACGAGGCGAAGTCACTGGATGGAAATGATTCTTCATAGCGGGAATTTCGTACCGAAAATGCTAATTACATACACAACGCTCTTAATATCAATAATTTATGACCCGTTTTGTGGTAAACATTTGTAAAAATTATGTGTGCTGACTAAGCCGCTTACAAATAAAAACACTTAAGTGCCTAACGACATAATAAATGTCTGATATTTGTCCCAAAAGCTTGTTTAGCGTTTCTTTCTTGAATTCCCTTGAAATGTTTCAAGCGACAAGAAGGCAAAGCTAAAACTGTTATGTGCCTGCTGCACTTCAATGTTATTTTATGAATTTTTAATTAATTGCTAAAGTAAATTGAAATTTTAATTGATTAACAATTTAATGAATAGCTTTTTTTGAAAATAATTGAGCATTAAAGACAAGTTACGCATAAATATGAAAGTCAAGCATAAAATTCATAGAAAATATTTGTAAACAAAAATCCAAAAGCCTCTCTCTCTCTTGCCCACTCTCCCGCTCTCTCCCGTTCTTCCTTTAGTTTTCTCTTTCTAAAGGACACATAGAGCAACAAAATATTTTACTTAAATAACTTAAACGAAGAATTGAATCCAAAGAAAAAAAAAACTATTATTAAATAAAAATATTAAAGAAAAAACAAAAACAAAAACTTATTCAAATGTATTTTAGTGATTATCTCATTTTAAAATATTTTTTTACTTTCATTTATGCAGTCAATGTTGAGTTTTTCGTTTTTTTGTTTTTCGCTTTTCCCCTAATTTGTTGTCTGTCATCGCATTGACTGCAAAGCATTTATTTGTGTATTTGTATTCATTGCAAGCAGTGTAGGTCTGACTTTTTTAAACTCGTTAAATGCCTGCGCTTATGTATTTTAAGTAAATAACGAATAAACACTGTTTGCTACTTATCGCTGCCGTTGTTTTACGAGTTGGGAGACAAAGCGCATTTTTCGTAACATTAGTTTGCAGTTAAAAAACCATAATTTTTTGTTTGTCTATTTACGACTTCGGTCATAACGTAATGTATACTACACGACTACATAAAGATATTATTGTTATTCATATTTCCGAATAACAATTGATAGACGATACGGAAATTGTTTATTAAATATACTAAAATAAAACAAAGAGATTTCGAGAAATTTTTATAGAAGAATCCAAGTACAAACTCTGTAGTGGGGCGCGGAGTACTGTTAAGTACCCTACACCACCCTACGGCTGTTAATATAACGACGGGAAGTAGTCAAAAGAGTGGCCTGACTCCAGCCATGCTCAATAGCGGTCGTTGTAGGCGTACCCAATTTCAACAAAATATCCCAAAAATACCGGGTGGAACACAAGCTAGTTAGATGGACAGATAGATAGACAGTCAAGCCTAGATCGGCATAATATCTCATATCCTTCTGGGTGTTGCGTACATTCGCACACATTTAATGTACTCTTGTACCAAAAGTGGTGTGGGCTGTAAAAAGAAAAATCCAAAAAGGTAACACTGTTTTATACGTAAGCAATAGTGTTGTGCGTTATTGGGTCTTAAATAACCTCTGCTTCAAGTATATCTGTGAATATAGTTTACCTTACATACCACTAATGAAAAAATTGGATTTACGCTGCGCCTGTCTTAAATCTCTCATGTAATAGGATTCTACACAGACCATTCTCAAAATTGAGACAACATAAAGATACGTAGGTGCTTGAGTTTCTATTTGAATCTTCACAAACTTGGCAAATATTACAGAGGAGCAAAATAAGCGAAATTAGAAAAGGAGAGCAAAAAGAATTTCGGACTGAACATTTCTCCCAACTTTGTTTCTTCATGGAACTTAGAAACTGGAGTAGTTCCCACACGTAGGTGGCTATCCATATTTTCAGCCTATTAACGAAAGAACAGTAACTTATGATTTACAATTGCATTTACTATTGCTTTCTCTCCATTTTGCCGGCATACCTACGAAACATGTTCTTTGAGCTTATTAGTGGCTTCTTCTGGCGACGAAAATCGTTTTAAAAAGAAAAGAAGCTGTTGGATGCAAAGGACCCATTAATTCGATTTTTTGAATGTTTAAAGAGTCGGTTGTTAGAAGAGATATGTGACTGTTGCTACATGATCAGTTTTTCAGCAAAAACAAGCGAGCATCTGTTACGAAGTGTTGGGAAGCACTGTCAGCGGGTTTGGTTATCCTCAAACACCAATAGAGTCGGCTGCTGTTCTCTTTCCGGCTTAAGCGCACAAAACTATGATTTGTCACCTGTTGCGACCATATAAACGTCTTTTGAACCTCATCGCCATTGCATTTCTTGAAACATTCGCTTGCATCAATCAACAGAAGCATCTTTTTGGGATTTTGCCAAATTACATGATATTCAAGATTGTGCTTTTGGCTAAATGGTCATGCAATAGTTTCCATATGCTGGTGGAACTAACGTCTAAGGTTGTCCCAGGCTCAAGATATGTCACATGTAGATTTTGTATTATCAGGTTTTTCACAGCACTGATGCTTCCTTCCACGATTTAATCGGTCCTTCTCAACATAGCAAGAAATGGTGCTTCATTGTTCAAAGTGGAAGTAAGTTGATCGACGCGTCCCTGTTTTGATGATCAGCCTTAAAACTCACAAAAACCTTTCGCACGGAAGCTTTCATGCGTCAATTTCATTTTTCCGTGAGGCATAATTTTTCAATGTATAACAACATACATGACGCTCAAATGATAAAAATTTCATGACGAAATTGATGGTCGAAAATGTTGCGCTTGGCATTTTCGAAAGGTTCCTAACAACACTTGCGCGCGTATGTCAATTTTGAGGAACTCTTTTTAAAGTTTGATTTTAAAAATAGTGTAAAATTAAAAACGTGAAGGGAAAACATGTGTACATACAGGTGCGCACTCTTATTACGCGAGATTAGCGAAATCGATTTAATCAGATTTGTGGTTATTGAGAACACTGTGTCAAGCAACCCGGCTGGCTGTCATACATTATGGGTTGTTCCAAACAATCGAATGCTAGCACTAACATCTGACGCATTGGCGCCGAAGAACGAGACGTGAATTTAGTCAGTTTACGTTTCGAGCCCTTTTCCATAGAGGCGCTCCCATAGAAAGCATATTTTTAGATGGAAGCAAGATGGAAGTGTGCGCCTTAAATAAATGGGGAATTGTACTATGCGACGTTCTATGACGTAGGGCTAAACATACCATAATGTTCTTCCTTGTTTTGTTTAAGGACTACAATGTTTGCAGAGTTCCTTTCATCGTAGCACGGACTTTTTATACGAAGAAAATTGATGAATAAAAGTCCATCCATTTGCGAGTGTGAAATATATTTTAACATAATATAAATGAAAGAATGAATAAACAAGAATTTCTCACTTTAATTTGAAGACTTTTTCTTGTGACGGTATACGGAGAACGATAAAACACACGAATGGAGTATGGCGAAGGGAGAAGTGATAGCATTCATTATTGAAATCTCGAATACCCCAAACATTTATAAACATATATACATAAATATACGGATGTATAGATATGTGCACGCAGATATAATGTATTGTTCATATTGTATGTTGTTCATTGTACACATATATATATATATTCTGGGTTTATTGTAATTTTCTTATGTGTGGCAACTTTACGGCTTTCAAGTTCAAGTTCAAGATAAAAATGTTATTGTATATCGTACATATCGTATATATATTATATACCAATATAATATGTACAACAAACAATACGATTTAATTTCGAGATTTTAATTTACATTTCACTCGTTGGCTATTGTTGTTCCTGTTGTTATTCTGTATACTTTATTGCTTTTATATACATATTTGCATATGCTTATATATATGTGCGCACAGAATGTGCATTCATAATAAACGAATGCATGTGGAAATTTAAATAAATTCAAAATTTTTTTTATACATATATTTATGAAGAAAGAAGTATGAAAAAAAAATTTATTATAAAATTTATTGTTATTCAAATTCATAACTGCATACAAGCTTAAGCTAATTTGTAAGCACATACATGCAGACACGATTGTGTTGGCACACAACACGCTACAGTGTATGTGTATTTCAGTTTTTAATATGCCTTAAGAATTTTTTTTCCTTTTGTTTTGCTTTTCGTCGACAAAATTTTTAGTCTCCTGCCGGTTTTTCGGTTAAGAATTTATTTTGGCGCAAAAGTTTTCTTTATAAAGCATTCTACACGGAACTTTGTAATTATGACGCATCTAACAACATGCAATTTATTGCAAACGTTGCTCGCTTACGCTTCTCTTCTGTTCTTCTTTATGTTATCTTAGGACTTACTGGTGAGTTTGCTTGTTTCCGCGTTTTTCTTTCCTTTCATTTTTCTTTCTTAGGACATTGTTGAACAGCGCGAAAAAAACTTTCACTTTTTTGTTTTTGTTTTTGTTGTTTTTTTTTTTTTAATACAAACAGTCAACATGTCAAGATAGATTAGACAAATAAAGCCGGCGAACAGACATATAAACAAAAGTGAAGGTTGTCTTTGGAATCTATCTTGTCCCCTTCGGTGGAATTTCATTTGTAGGAGGATGACGCTCGGATTGTAAAGCAAATCTTAAGAAGAATAAATATTTGCACGGAATTGAAAGCGAAGAAAAGATAAAAAAGCAGTAGAAAAGCATTTACTTGTTATTATGGCTGTGAAAAGCTAAAGGGTTGCATGTATAATAAAAATCCTAACACAGTAATGTTTTTATTTCCATATTTTAATAAGCTTAGCGCACTGAACATTAAATGAGATTTCTTCTTTATTTTTCTTTCTCTCTCCCTGTCCCTTCTTTTGAAAACACTTTTGAAGATAAAAATTAACGTAAAATTCTTTATTTCCCGATATACAAGGCCGGAAGGATTTATAATTTTTTCCTTAATGAATATGCTTTAGAATGAAGTAACTTTGTAAAAGAAGCCTCCTGCAGGAAGCCTTGTCCAACTTTTTATTCACTACAGTAATTTAAATGTGTGAGCGAATGTCAGTTTGGTGCTGATCGCTTTTCGTTAAAAATTCTTTCCTGTGTTGTTCGTATTATTAGCTGACTTCTAATGAAAAATTATTGCATTATTGAGTAAAATAAGTCTTTCCACTGAGAGATGGCTTTACCAATAAACCTTTTTGGCCAATCACTCGGGGGATGTCTCCAACACATGTGACACAGCGATGATTGGAGAGAGGTGAGGAAAGAGAAAGAGCGAGGGAGTGTACGCGCCAAACTGATAAATGTTATGGCTGTACTTGAACTCTGACTATCGCTACGAATAAGTATGGTATACTGTTCTGAGGTTTGAATCCGCGGTCATTGACTTGGCAGTCGGGACTCTTATGTGTCGACTGTGCAGCAAAGACCGAGGATGACCTTAAATTTTTTTTATCCCTCCCTGCCCCTCTTTCTTTCTCTCTCTCCCTCTTTCTCTCTAGACAATGTGAGTTTAAAAGCTAACTAAATCGGGCCAAGGTTTTATCCACAACTACAGAAATAACGTACAATAAATAAAAGAGAGTAAGTAAATCCAATGTGCAGTTTGTACGATTACGTACAAAAGAGCCAAATATTGTCTGATATATATAGCATGCAGAGTCGGTGCATCAAATGAAGGGTACGTCACTACACTCCGCTAAAGAACTTGTTTTTGAAAATCGACGGAAGGAACGGAAATTCACTGTGCTCGGCAAACCAACATCAGATCCTAGTGGACATTAATGGATTGATTGAACCACCTTGTTTTTGAAAATCAAAAACAGTAATAACGATCGTTTCTTTACCGACTTTTATATAAAGAAGAGAACACAAGAGCAAAAAGAACTGCGCTTTTCTAAAAAACCGCATTCGATTAAAAGGAGAAAGAGAGATAGCACGCACTAAAGAAATTGCTTTACCCATTATCCGTTACTGGCTGCAATATGCATTCAACTGTACCATCCCAACCCTTAAATGACTATTGTTGCCAATTGTCTACATTCCAGTTCCACTTAATTTTAATTTTTTTTAATAAGCATTACATTACGCAATTTTCAAAAAAACTGCAATTAGTTAAGTAGATAGTTATAAACAAAGTGTAGTCTAGAGATCTGAGCTCACGACTTATCCCCAACATCTTGATTTCATATTTAAGAAAACTATTCGCTTAAACGTATTTGAGATTTGAGCTTCGATCTTCGCATTTCCTAAGGTAAAGGCAAAGGTGTACAGACTTCTTTTAGAAAGTTTGGGTGTTACTCTTATTACAATTCGCTTAGTCGGAGAGATAAATTTTAAGACTAGCACTACCATCTAAAACAATCGGCTTTATTGAAAACTGTAACGCACTTGAGATTTGAACCCACGACCATTGCGCTAGCTTTGGCAGGATCCCTCGCTTACTCGGCGGAGGGAAATCTTCTTAAGTGAAAGTAGAGTGATTAAAATCAATGCATCATATCATAACGTAAAAATGCTATGCAATGGCATCGCAGTAAAGCGTAAGAAGGAAAATTCACAAAAGAAATTCGTTCAATTGGACAAAGTGTTATGGCTAAGTGTAAGATCGTATTGTGAATAAAAGTTAAAAAAGACATTAAGCATTAAGATTGAAAGTCTTTCAAGAAGCTGACAACCTCTTCATTAAAATATCAAAAATTAAATTGTGCCAACAAAGACAAAACTCACACACCCGCACACACAAAGCTTTCCACAAAAATTAGTCTCAGACTTGAAAAAAAAAAACATTTTTTTTGTTTTTTTTTTTTAAATTTTCATAATAAAAGCTCTCGACTTAATGGTTAGGTAGGAGAGTTAAACAAATTTTTCAATTATTCAATTATATTTTAAATTAAAAATGGAAAGAAAACGAATTCATTTAAGCGAATGCTGACCATTGTTTCTTATTTTGTCCAAAAATAAAACAGGAGCAAACAAACAAAAAGAAGAAAAAGCGAAAAGCGAAAAGGCTTATAAGCGCACAAAAGACAACAATACAAACAATGGCAAACAGAAAAGGCAAAAAGGTAATGGAAACTTTTAATTGCAATTTCTAGCAAAGCTAAAAAACATATTTTCAAGTGCAATAAAACAGCAAAAAAACAAACTCTAACCTAACGTCGAGGCCTGTCTCGGTTCTTTTTGCTTAAATAAAAAGATGTTTGAAAAAAAAAAAATATTTAAATTTGTGAAAAAACAACATTTCTGCATAAAAAGCCATACGACAAAGTTAAAATAGAAATTGCAAGCAAATTACCAACACTCTCACCGATCGAAATAACCCAACAAACCGTAAGAACGAAAACCACTTTAACTCGAGAACTTGAAAGTTGGTGGTGGCGTTGATGTAAACGAAAAAAAAAAACGAAAGAGAAAAGGGAAAAGCAATAGTATATAGTTAGATGTGCATAAATTGAAAAATGTATGATAATAAAAATTTACTAGAATATCTACTAAGCTGCATGCAAACGCGTACACACAAGCGCACGTATTTAGTAAATGTTGCAAAACTACAAAATTTACTACGTACACAGCCTGTGTACGGTAAAGCAACTGAAATTTTCTTCATTTCCTTTGCTATCAGTGATTTTTTTCCCTTTTTGGCCCGCTCTCCCACCTCCCTCCCTTGCGAAGCGTATCGTACAAAATTGGAAAATACAAACAACAGTACAATGATGACGTTTTCTTTTTTTTGTTTTTGTTTTCGTTCTTCTTTTTCTTTACTTTTCTACTTCTAACCCAGACATGGGAATATACAAATTTACACTACCTTTGCATATGCAAGTGCTATAATATATAGTAGGTAGTAGTAGTTAGTTGGGTGAGTACGTTTGTGCTATTTTTCTTCCTTTTTTTTCGAGTTTTTGTTTGTACACTGGCATAGAATGAATTTTCAATTCTATGCACTTGTGTGCTCCAAAAAGCATACATAAGTCTTAAAACATATAGTTATGGAAAAAATTCCGCTTCGCAGAATCTTGGAATACGGAGGAGGCAGGCAGGTACATTGTTGAAGAATGAAAGTACAAGCGAGCAAAAAGGCAAAAATCAATGGTACAACAAACAAATTCATTTAAATAGAACGTTAAGGTCTATAGCTAACTGTGCATATAACAGCAATAGCAGTCGCAGCAGCAGCAGCAGCATTAGTAACAGCAACAGCAATAGCAACAACAGCGAAAAGCGGAAGCATTGCAGAGAGTGTAGATTGTAAAACAAACATAAGCGCATCTAAAATAACCGACAACGAATGAACCTTTTTTTTTTTATTAGGATTCAGACAAATAGTGAAATAGACAGATAGACTGACTGCCTAACTAGATAAGT
The DNA here is from genome assembly GCA_000688715.1 of Glossina pallidipes. Lineage (NCBI taxonomy): Eukaryota > Metazoa > Arthropoda > Insecta > Diptera > Glossinidae > Glossina > Glossina pallidipes. Next base: position 795,532 of record KK499765.1, on the reverse strand, counting down.
GACAAACTGCGCCGTGCATCTGCACACAACGAGCAACATCATTATTATCAACGACACCACAAGCAGAACTCGATATGTGTGTGTGTGTCAGTATGTGAATGTGTCTAGTTATGTCGTCGTCATCGTTCTCATCATTATCATCGTCATCCCTTAAGCCGTAAGAATGGGGCTCGCTTGCACGTAAAATTTAGCACGTGAATAGTCCAAATACTACAGCAGCAGCAACAACAACAATAACAACGACAACTGCTTTAACAATTCATAGTATGGAAAGAAAGTTCGCAAATAGCATCGAGTATTGGTCGCTCGATGAGCACGGTGGTAGTGATGGTAGTGGTAATGGTGATGGTGGTGGCGACGGCAATGGAAAGATTACAACACGAATAAATATATGTATGCAAGGCAAGGCAACCCCAACAATAACACATAAAAAAAAGGGAACAAAAAAGAAAATAGGAAGAAAACTTTATATATATATATATATATATATATACATATGTATATAAAACTGCAGACAACAAAATGCGCCACAACTTGCACATACAAAACCAAATATACATATGGGTGTACGCGCATACACACGTATACGTATATATTTAGGTATGTATGAACGTGTATACGTATGGCTATATGAAGGCAGGAGAATAGCACAATGTGCAAACATAATAAAGAATTTTTCGAATGGCAAGGGGAAAAACCAGGAAGCGCAACAGCAGCAACGGTAACGACGACAGCAAAAGCAGAAAAAACTTTCACTTTTGCATGCCAAGGCAGCCAGGATAGCAGTTACAGAAGCAAGCGGCACGCTGGCCGGCTGAATGCTGTGTTTCATATATTTAAGCAACAGCAAGCAAGCAAGCAAGCAAGCAAGCAGGAAGGCAGGCAGGCGAGCGTAATATACACAAACAATTCTAGCGACAGACAGGCTACTTGTTTTCAATAAAATATTGGAGTATACTATGCACAGACGGACACATATAAGCATACACCACGTTAGTTAACTGCTAATGCATGCAATTGGGGTTGTATAACGACATACACTTATGGCTTGTATGTGTTTGTATACGAGCGTACGTAATGGTATAAAATCAGTATTTTCCTTTTATTTCTTTGTATTTTTTTTTTTGTTTTATATATATTTGTATACATATTTATATGTATAGTTAACTATGACTTATCACAGACATAGTGCAATGCGCCAAACTCTATTTTGTATATCTGAGACATGACATACAAAAATAAAAAGTACGCACATAAACACATACGCCCGTCGTTATCATACAATTACGTTGAAACTAAATATATTCGTTGTGTCATATTTTGAAGAAATGTGGCAACCTTGCCTGGAATGATATGCACTCTCTCTCTCTCTCACTCTTTCTCTCTCTCTGCGTCTCTTCCTTTGGCTATCTCTCTTCCGCTCGCTATCTAGTCCTTCGTATGCAATTCTATTATCTGTGCTTAAAAATAAATTTCCAAAAAATAAAATCATATAAAATTCCGTTAAAAAACACAGCCAGTCGAGTCGGCCAGACACAAACAAATATGCTGAATGCAGTAAAAAACAACATCAACAAAACGTTTCATGTTTTCTACTGCATTCAAAAAAATAAAAAAGAAAAACTATGCAAATCTACGCATAGGATATGAATAGGAGGACGAATGCTCGAAAAAAAGACGAAAACATTTAGAAAGATGTCGTCATATGTGTGTTTGTTTTGAAAATGCAGTTTTTCAAAACGTTGCAGTTAGTTCAAGTTACAAAGGGATAAAGGAGCTTAATATGAGTGTTATAGCAAAAAGACTATAGTGGGCAATGGCTCACCTTTAAGCATCTTGCACCGCCCTACAGTTACTCATACAACGAGATTTCCAAGGAAGGCGCTATATGAGACATGGTCGAAAGAATGATTCAATTCGAACCATTTTTAATAGTCAAAGTACGTCGGTATACCGAATTTCATTAGACTATCTCAAAAATTTCGGCCCATAGGTTGAACGCCTGAAAACAAGAAGTCGGTGGACAGAAGGACAGAGAAGCTTAAATGGGTTTAGAAAGTAATTTTAAATCGATCTCAAGTCCTTTTGGTGGCTGTTGCATACATCTACACAAACTTAATATACTCATATACAACTCAGTGGTCGCGGCTTCAAATCTCAACGGCTGTGTGGGTTTCAGTGTAGCCGAGCATATGATATATGAAAATAAATATGTAATAAGTCAAATGTTTTATTATTATTATTAATTTAGCCAGCGAAATTCTGAGATTAAAGTCTTAAAGCACTAGCGTCTAAGGCTAGCGGCCTTAGTGAGAACCCTACAGCACTCGCGATTTGAACCCGCGACCATCGAATCGGTAGTCGAGATGGGCCACTCAGGCAAATCAAAAATTTTATAGTTTTTGGCTTAATTAACCAGCATTTGACCCTACACTACTTGTGGTACAAGGCGGATTAAGTTCGCGTGTGTTTAACACCCAGAAAAATGTACGATAAACTCGGTTTTTTTTTACTTGGAGGCATTACTTGCTGACTTTTAAGTAAAATTCTCCTATATATTCATGCGTTCACACAAGAGAACAACTCCTAGCAAAACACGACAAATTATAAATATATGATGCAACAACAACAGGCAGCAGGCAACAGGGCTATGCTTTATATCGGCAAAAAAATTCACCGAAAATATAAAAAGACTGAGCTCTTTTTTCATTTGCAAGTGTAGAAGTAAATTAATACCACTGCTAACTTTCGTGACAAAAAGAACAGAATTAAATTTTTCAAAATTACTTTCTTTCCTGACTAGGACTTTAAGAGCAAAGTGAAACCATGAAATTGAATTGTTACTTTGAAGTGCACCCGGGTTGTTGTAGGTTGAAAAAGAAAAAAATGGAATGCTAAATTAATGAGTTCACAGGTTCGTGAAGTGAACTGAATTGAACTGAAATTATTTTGTACGCAAAAAAAAAAAAAAAAAAAAAAATTATTTTTAATTTTATTCTTCTTTACTCTGTAACGTCTCTCGCGTTCTTTCAATTATACGTGAAGCCTTAAGCGTTTCGAATTCTGTCCTCTTTTCTTTTGCCTCCCCTTCATGTTCCTCCTAAAGTGCATTTTTACGATGGTACAAAAAAAAAGAAAAGCATGCACAGCACACTACCGCTGCATACATATTCATAACCAGTATTACGTATAAATTCACTTCTATTCGTTTCAAAGCGTTTTGGTGGAGTGTAAGTTACTTGAAATATTGAAATTGCGTCCTATTATATGTACGTATGTATGTGTGCCTTTCTGTGTGTGTGTGTATGTGTATGTGCGGTACTGTTGCACTTCTCTCACTTCTCTCACAATCTGCATGACGATGATGATGCCGCACAGTATGTTACCCTTTCTCAGTTTACTTTTAGCTGCTTTGTGGGTTTTTAATTTCATGACATTTTTTTCTTTTATTGCTGTTGCTGTTGCTCTTGTTTATTTTCATTTCTTTTTATTATAAAAAAAAAAAAAGAACAGAAACGTTTTTGTTTTTTCCTTAAAATCTTTGAAGTGCACTCGAAATTATTTGACTTGTAATGAAGAGTAGAGGAGTGCGTTGCATTGAATGTTATTTTGGGTTTTTTTTACTTGAAAAATACCACAGAAACCTTTCTTCACTTGATGTTTTTTTTTTTATTTTATTTTTTCACTTATGGTTGGTTTACATATTGCGACAATTACCATCGAAAATGCTTTTTATGTGTTAAATTTTCATAAAATCGTAAGTACGTGTTTTGTTTCAATTGTCAGCAAAAAAATAAATAAAACAAAGCTAATTATATACTAAAGTTAATATAATTTAATATCATTCATTGTGCGGTAGATTTTTTATATTCTCTATGGCAATCAACTTAAGCGGCGTAAGGCAATGAAAAATTTCTATTTAAATAGGCGCTGCAAAGAAAAAGGCCAGCGCTGCATATCTCTTAGCGAAGGGTGAATATAAAAGAGAACATAAAAACATGTATGCCCTTACGTCTACATGTATGAATCAAATTTACTTCCAGTTGATGATGAAGGCCGTAGGGGTCGACTGTCAATGTCAGTGGGAAAAAATTACTTATTCCATTCCGCAGTCGCCTTTTTCGAAAGGCTCTTGTCGCCTTGTAACGGTCTTTATTAAAATTTTTACGCATTCGAAATACGTGTTGATATGCTTCTTAGTTGGGTAGACTTTTGAGAACCTGAAAATGTCTTCTGAATTACACATTTTATTCTGGTTTATGGGATTCAACGCCACATGTCTTTCTTAGGTTATATCAAGCATTTTCATGGGCCTTAATGGTCACATCGCAGCTTGCTCTTATTATCAGTCGTTCTAACATCAAGCTTTCTGGGTGAGTTCACTTTATCTTCAGATGCTTTTTCATATGTACACAATTTCGATACAAATATCAGAACAACTTTGTACAGACCATCACTTTTACTCAGCAGCATTTCTTCTTACACAATCTGTTTGCGATATTTACAATTTTGAATTTTTTTTTTTTTTTTGGATTTCGGTAATGCGGAAGCGGGTATCTAAATTCCTCTAAGCGTAGTAATAGCTACATCGCCAATTAATCCTCAAAGCATGTATTGCAAGAACCAACGAATCATATTCATTTTGATCTAATACTACCAGGTATGTAAATATGAAACCGGAATTTGTCAATAAACAATTCAACATTACGTGCACATGACACATATGTCCGAAATTCTGTTTTTTTATAGCTTGAATATCGCGCAACAATAAAAAATTGTAATATCGACACATCGCAATGAAAAAATACTTTCTCTAACAACGAAAGCACTGAGTTTCATACCAAATAGAAGGCATTCCTCCCGCAGCATTTTTTCTTCGCCCGAGCAACACGGAAGAAAAGCTTCTTAGCATCGCATTCCAATTGAAGTAAAACGTGGATCTGTTTTGTCATATTTAGCTAATAGGCAGACCCAGGCTTAACATTTATATCCACTGCGAGGCTGAGCCGCTTTGGCGGAAAGACGATATTCTGTGTATGCTCCCTGTGGGCCCTGCTGTTATCTGTCAGTCTAGTGAAAAGATTGATACGAAACACTACCAAAAACAATTAATTGATTTGAATCTTTTGCTGTACAAAAGACGAGGGAAATGTCAAAAAAAGCAAAACGAGATATCCGTCCATCCATCTATACAGCAAGACCGGCTCGTCTTAAATTTGAACGACTCAAGTGGAAAGTGCCACCCTATGCAGCTTACTCACCAAACTGGATGCCTTCTGATTATCACTTCTTTGCACTGGTGGGATACGCACTTACTGAGCAGCGCTTCACCTTTTACGAAAATGTACGATAATAGCTCGATGACTGCTTTGTCTCAAAACAGCAAGCGTATCGTGTCATCTACAAATTATCAGACAGGAAATATGTATAGCCAGCGATGGACAATACTTTGAATGAAATCTTATTTTCTCATTTTCATCTTTCTCTTTCATATGGACATCCCTCAAATGCACTTTATAGGCTTTCTGTTGTGCATTTTTACTTTTTACATATGAAACACCAAAATTAGCAGAGTCGTTGTGACTTTGCTTTGGTAGTAAATAAGTCTTTTTTTACAATTGGGAATCCATTCTAAGGAAACTGTAATCAATTACAAACTGTAAGGCAAAGCAAGTTAGTTAATGAAAATCTGTAATCCGTAGAGGTAAAGAAAATTCGATAAAAAAGGGAAAGCGATGACATTCCTCAGCAAAGGCTTTTTATGAGTGGAGAGAGAATTTGCTTATAAAACCGTGACTCCTATTGCAATTTGTAAAGACTTGATGGGTTCGTACTACTAACTTATCAAATGTGATTCGTTTTACAGATTTTGCTTTTTAAAGTTATTATTGTTGTTGGGTTTGCCTACGTGTGTTAGCTCGAAGAAAGGCGTGGTTTTGAACAGATCTATGTATGGTTTTTTTTCTTTTTAAATTGGTTGAGTCTTATTTTCTATTCATGACGGACATGACATTTTTCTTTTTTTGTTTATGAAAAGAAAAAATCTTTTTATTTATTTATTTTTTTTTTTTTTTTTTTTTTTGATTAAGAGTTTTCTGCATTAACTGCAACTTCAAATTGCAAACACGCCCAATACATTGCAGTAAGAAAAAAAGAAAAAACTTCGTACAAAGAAATAAACCGTATATAAAATTATATGCAGCTACAACTAAATATATACATATGTACCTGCATATATACAAAATTCATTTATGCATATATGGGAAACATTCATGTATATATAGCCCGGTAAAAAGAAGGAAAAACAATCACAACAACAAATGTTACTTCATAATCAATGTATGCACATATGTATGTATATACGTGTAGTGATGGAATGAGTACAACATACTGCATCGAATACGGACACACATACATAAGGTGTAAGTGTTAAGCTTTGCAATGTGAAATGAAAACTTTTTTATGCATACATAGCATAGAGACATGTATGCAATCATTTTCATACTTATATACATATGGATGAGTTAGAAAAAACAAATACACCCAGGCATTATTTGAAAATATAACCCCTTTAAATATACACTTATGTATATATAAATATATATATATACATATATATAAATGTACAGTTATGTATACTTTCACACACACACACACACACACACACACGCAATAATCTAACGGAGACAAAATAACTGACAGAAAAGGCCAGACCACAGTGGCATGCTGTAGGAAACATTGCATAGCATATATGGACAAGTGCTTAGTCCGTTTTTACCCATATACCTTAGACTCATATTTTTAATTTCTTTCTTTCTCTCTCACTTTTTAGTGTATAACTGATGGCTTTTTGTTAGCAATACCCACCTCATACATTGTACCTAATGCATATGAATACATACACAATACATTTATATCTATATATATATATATATATATATATATATATAGGTATATATATGATTTTAGATATGCATGTAGACTTGCATATCTAAAAACAAAACTTTTTTCTATATTAGCTTAAAATGAAAGTAGAAAAACATTTTAAGGGAAAAAACTAAAAACTAACTAAACTACGTACATATACTATTGAAAATATCCACAGTATGCATGAAACGGAAGTTGACTTCTATAAAACAGGAAATCACCAAAATACATATACACACTCATACACATATACGAAAAACTATTATAACATTCAGATTGCATATATGCACAGTCTAATGCCTACAAAACGAAACCAGTACAAGCAAAAAAGGAAAAAAGAAGGGTAAGCAAAAACTTCATCAGCAGTTCTGGCAATAGAAACAAATGGAATCATATGTTGTGCAATATAATTGCATAAAATACATCAGTTTTTGTTTTTAACCAGTTATACCCTTCGCCATCTCACCACCTACTCCCCCTCATCCTCCGCTCCCCTTCCCCTTACACCGACCATATTAACCCATCAGTATCATCATCATCAACCAGGCTACAGCAGACTATTGGTCGAGTTTGGTAAATGCTTTTTATCCGCTCTGTTTGTTGAACGATGATGGAAAAATTTTAAAACAAATTAAAAAACTGAAATAGAAAAATCTAAAACTATATATATATATATATATATATATGTATATATATATATATATTGCAAATTTCCACCAGCAATTCTAAATGGCTTTTCATATATATATTTTTTTTTTTGATTCCCTATCGTATATTTATATGTATAGTATAAAAACGTATCGAGTTACAGAGGCGTCACAGACTATAAAACAAACTATTGCAATAAAACACATTCAAATAAATGGCAATATTTAATCTATGGATGAAAACATAAAATAAATGGTAAAAAAAAAAATGAAAAAAATTAAATTAAAACAAAGTATTCATATTCGAAATGCATTTCTGCCATGCATACGATTCAAAATACAAAAATAAGGGTGAATGGGCATAAGAGGAAAGAACAAATAAATTTTGAAACAATTGCAGGACATGTGTGCCATCTCGTTCATGACTTGTTAGGAACAGTGCAATCTAAATAGAAAATAGCGAGGGTGAAGTGAAGCGTTTATTGTCCACATCAGCAAGTAAAAATAATATGCAACGATAAAGTTTGACGCGTAAATACCCTACACCCCCTAAACTAATACAATTCCTTATTGATTTCAACGTTCAAATACTGAGAATGCATTTTTCATGACCTAGGACACGATCTACGTAGTTCAAACTTCTTACAATTAATTTCTATAAATTAAATAGCAAATCTTGCAAAAGTCCATGCAAAACTCTGCTCAACCCTTTATAGGTCACTAGACATTTACTATGGACAGACACTATTCCTTGGCAATTCTTTTTGAGAACTTATGAAAAAAATTGTACGATGACTTTTTATAGCGTACACCACTTTTGCTGCAAGGGTATATTAAGTTTGTGCGGATGTATGCAACACTCCGAAGGACTTAAAATAGATTAAACGTTTACTATCATCGTCTTTATACGTAGTGTTATGTAGGGTGTTTAATGGTGTACCGTGGCCCACTATAGTGTTGTTAGATGTTTTTCATTTCAAAAAAATAAATCTTTAGTTTTCACCTTTCTCTACATAAAACAAGGGTTTTTCATTTAGTCTTATTGAGTTATTCATTGTATACAGGCGCTAATCATGGACAGCCCAAAATTGCATTTTCGACATTCATTGCATCTCTTGTTTGACATATAAAAATCTGCTGCTGAAGCCCATCAACACAAACAGCAGAAGCTTAACCTAACCTAACCTACTCTATGATATCCCAAAAGTTTAAGTGATGAAAGAACAATCTGACGGATGAGATCGAACACAATTGGACGAAACCTCAGCTCAAACTCCCAGATAACTCTCTAAAACCTTAACAATTGATGAATCAACTGTTTCTAGACGTTTACATGCGTTGGGAAAGATCCAAAAGCAGGGAAAATGGGTACCATACGAAGTGATCGAAAATGCCATTTCGACCGTTCCAACATTACGGTCTCATTGCTTGCCAGGCAAAGAAAGAAGGATTTTCTGTGGCGTATTGTGACTGGTGATGAAATGCGGATCTACCAGACCCCAAAAAGTCGTGGATTAGTCGCGGAGAGCCGTCCATATTGACACCGAAGCGGTATATTCATGGCCACAAAGTTTTGCCGCGCCTATCGTAGGGTGAGCAACTTGTAGTATATTACAAAATGCGAAAACCGAATGAAAAGTCGAAAATTAAAAGGCGTATTATTTTTTCGATACGGCATCGCCATAGTGCCAGAAGGGGGAAAAAAGTTCTAGAAAATGATGGAAAGTATTTCTGTTAATATATATATTGTACCAATTTGTCCAAATAAATGCTTTTCAAGTGAAAAAATGATCAAAATACATACAAGCAACTAATATCTGTGTGTCAACTTTGAAAATAAACTCTATTCGCTTCTGTTATGATTTGCCAAAATAGTCGGAGTGTTTAGACATACGAAGACGCTGTCAAATTTTATAAAATTATTATCTCATATCTCATGTAATCCTACGTTGTACCATAATTTGATTGAAATGAAGATGAAAGCTTATTAAAAGGCTTTTATTATTGAATGCTATTTTATGGAACAATAATTTGAGTTTCTTTATTAGAATACCCGGATCCTTCGTTAAAAGATCAGACTTTCGAGATGAGAAATTAACATAAAGGCCCATAGTAAAAATGTTCTTTACTAAGCTTTCCTCGTTCTTTGCACGAAAACGCCCTTTGCGCTCCTTAACCCAGTGATCAATGTGTTAAGTGTGTGGGTGTGGTGTTACTTCAGAAGCCAGCTTTAAGCGATTTGATTCCAGGTCAGAAGATTGCTTGTTCAGATCACTTCGAGATCATCAATATGTGGCGGTTATGTAATAAACTCTATACTCACACTTGTATTCTGAAAGAGCATTTCATTCATCATTCGATCAGCAACAAATGTATTTTTCTTCTAAGATGTTTGGCGAATAAATGTGATAGATGTTATCGAGAAGCAGCTCTTTTCCTTCCCCTTCCCCTTCCCCTACCCTGTGATAGACTCTTTGCTACTTTCTCTATCCCTTCGTCGCCCTAATGCGTAGTATCGTGAAACTTCATCGACTTCTTCTTCTTCTGTCGACTATAAAAGATCTTTATAAACATATTTTTTTACAGATATTTTCAAAAAGCCATTGAAAAAACACAAATTGCGAACTATTTATGGCTCTCTTTCATGTTCGAAGAATGTTAAAGGAAGCACGAAAGCTCCTCCATGCAAACCTGTACGAGACAAATAGATGGCTGAATCAATATTGGAAAAGTGATTTGAAAATGTTCGTAACCTTCAATGATGCATACGTTTTGCGCAAGATAATTTGTAATCTGATAGTTTACGATCTTACATAACTCATCAAAAAGAGCTTCACGAATAATCGTACGATTTGGCTGAGGCTGCCTGCCTTAGCTCAAAAATAAAAAATGATACAAGAAAAATCCCTTAACAAAGTATGGCTTCGTTATAAAATCAGATATTTTGAAGACATAAATTTTTAGGTAAGCAGCAATCAGCTGTACCTAAGACACTACAAAGAGTTTCTTTAATATTCCCTACATACGCACACGTGCTTTATTATGCTGCTTGCGCACCTCTTTTTTTTTTTCTTTAAATAAAAGTCTTTTTTTCACAATCTTTTTTTCTTTTGGAAATTCTTTACATGATTTTATCTCTTTATCGTAGTGCGTACATTGTGTAAGTATACGCATCCACATATGCCGTCAAGGTTTTCTTTCTTTCTTTTTACTTTGTTAATGTTTACCTATATAATTTACACTAATACTGTTGTTGTTTTTTTAAATCATAGGCGCACTTCAGTTTCCCATTTGCTCTCTCTTTGTCTCTGCCTATGTACTATGACGGTCTACTCAAGTTTCCGTCTCTTGCGCTGCTATTTTTAATTTCTTACCTCCCTGCCCCCTATGTACCAATTTAGATAGTGGTGTTGGCGGTATACCAATGTGTGGCATAAATGTTTTTTTCTTTTATCATAATTGGTAGGCCTCGGTCAATAAATTTTTGTGAATACGTTCAAGTTCGTCTATAATAAATTGGGTTTTATTATACACACACACGAACATATGTTTGATTGTCATATGATTAATTTATAAATGCGTGAAAAGAGAATAATACCTCAATTTATGTGTTATCTACTTCCGAACTAGCTTTGCGCTCAAGGAGGAGCATAGTTCTCTAGTATGGGAATATGCTGATCGCCTTTGCATTCTATACCATTTGCGGTAGGAGTATATTAGGAAGTAGATCAGAGGGATCTGTGGGTCTGTGTACATAACCACTCGATCGTGTCCCATTTAAAAAAAAAGAAACAAAGACTAGCTAATAAGCGGTGACAACGCAGTATTTTAGCCTATCAGATAAATGTGAAAAATTTGAACGGAACGGGATCAGTTTTTCCTCGCTTTCCTTTCCTTCTTTCTTAGAAAATTATTTTGGGAAGAACCAGGTCAAAGTTTGCGGGTGACGGCTCAAATATCAAATGGGGTAGACTTTGCTCGGGTCTTAGCCATAGTGAGCGCTGAGGCGGTACAGTCATAACACTTACCGATCGGGTACCCACCCATTAGGCTACGGCCATCGCCTCCTTATCTCTCTTCCCACTTCTTTTCGATCGTTACTGCGTTAGACGAGTACGGGACATTCCCATAGTAAATAATCGTACAGAAAAGGAAAAATATTGTGTCTTCACATCGAAACTTATTATACGCAAGTTTGTAACTCATTTCTCTATTTTTTGTAGCCCTACTTATACAAGTAAGTCACGTTCATATTGGCAACATGGTATAGTGTTTGTGTTCAAGTGCCGTAGAATATTAAATGGTTGACTTTGCCGAACTATAATTTCATAACTTACCTTCTTTTCGAAATAGTACACGTAAAAGGCCTCATAATGCTCCTTGACTAACTATACTTAGGTTTGACAATAAATATATGGAAAAATTTTAAAAGGTAGACCTTCTGAGAAAATATGCCCGAACATGGAATTTGATTTGATAAAAAATCATATAGAAAAGGGTAGAACTAGGCGCTAAAGAGCGAGTAACTCAATTCACTAACTTGATCGAGAACTGTAGACTTAGACACAGTGCTCTGTGCAGACTTACACATGTATTCAAAATTCAGCTGACTCTTTAATGTTCTGTAAATAGACCAATAAGACATTTTACTCACTAGAGGATGTCAACTTTTCCTCCTTAAGACAGTTCCAATGGTTTCAGTTACCAGTGTGTACCTTTCCAGGTTTCCAGGTAGTTTGTTACAAGGTCACGAATAGTTGAGGTATAAACCCGAAACTTTCGCTTTAAAATTAAGTTGGGAAACATTTGGCCAGCATAAAACGAACAACATGAACGAATGCTTTTGGTGTACAAACATGAAAAAATGACCGCTTCGCTTTCATAGTTGTGGATAGCATTGTTCTTGTATCAACATTAGAACAGTGATAATAGTTAAAGAATTATTCATAATACAAGGTCATCGCTATGAAGCTCATTATGATTTATTTCCCTTTTAAAATTCAATTAGGGCAAAGTTGCCCTATTTTGAGCACTTATCTTTATTTCGGAAGAAAAATTTCCAAAAAAACTTGCCGACGAGTCAAGAGCAAAGTAAATAAGAAAACTCTTTTCCCTTTAACTCTAATCGGACCTCGCGTTTTTATAAGATGATGCGGATGATAGGTTCAATCCCGCATCTTGGACACGAAACCCTCAATCGGCACAAAATGTGTGCCAAAGGTGCGTTAAGAGACTCTGACCACCATTTCAGAACAGTAATCGCAATATCATGTTTGATAATATCTTTACAAACTATGTTATCTTCTCAAGGTTTAGTATTTATATTGGGTTTTCCCAATTTTTTTTCAGGAAACAATGTGGTATCTTATCATATGATTTCTTTATGACTTAAAACAAATTTTTTTGTAAATGCAATCAAAAATAAGGGTGTGAACTTATATTTAAATATAACTAGCAAAGATACGAACCAAAATTTTTTTACATAGCTCTGTTAAGGCTTTAACAGAATTCTATAAAACGAAGTCTCAGAGGGATTTAAGTCAAAATTCAGTTAAAATAAAACTTTTGGAAAATTTTTTTACAAACTTTAATAAACGAAGCATGTAGTTATGTAAATTAATTAATATTTGAAAAGTCAGTATTTTTACAAGCGAAAGTTTGCTTAGCTGCTGTGGGCAAACCATGCCCTGCGAAAAAATGAAACTAGCACAGCATGAATCCCTTATTAATAGCCTNCAGGTTATATTCAATTTTGCTCGGAGAATTTTTTTATGGGACTTTGAAAATTGCCATACTTAACAGGCTAACATATAAGCAAATTTTGAAAGGTCACTGTAGGCAAACCATGTCCTGCGAAAAAATGAAACTAGCACAGCATGAATCCTATATTAATAGCCTTCTAACGCTGTGCAAGTTATCGATGCAAATACTAATATCGATGCAAGTATTTATATCGTTGCAAGTACTAATATCGATGCAAGAACTAATATCGATGCAAGTACTTATATCGATGCAAGTACTTATATTATGTACGTTGCAAGTACTTATATTATGTGCGATGCAAGTACTTATATTATGTACGATGCAAGTACTTATATTATGTACGTTGCAAGTACTTATATTATGTACGTTCAAAGTACTTATATTATGTACGATGCAAGTACTTATATTATGTATGTTGCAAGTACTTATATCATGTGCGATGCAAGTACTTATATTATGTACGATGCAAGTACTTATATTTTTTCAAATTTTCAACTGATTAAGCCATATCCATCAGTCCGTCTGTTTGTATAGTGTCCGTTGTAAACATTCTGCTTACCGCAAAAATTAAGCCTTTCAAAATTTGCTTATATGTTAGCCTGTTAAGTATGGCAATTTTCAAAGTCCCATAAAAAAATTCTCCGTGCAAAATTGATTATAACCTGGACATCGTTGGAAAGGCTATTAATAGAGGATTCATGCTGTGCTAGTTTCATTTTTTCGCATTAAAAATACTGACTTTTCAAATATTAATTAATTTACATAACTACATGTTTTGTTTATTATATTTTGTAAAAAAATTTTCCAAAAGTTTTATTTTAACTGAATATTTATTTAAATCCCGTCAAGACTTCGTTTTATAGAATTCTGTGAAGGCTTTAACAGAGCTCTGTAAAGAAATTTTGGGTTGTGTCTTTGCTAGTTATATTTAAATATAACTTCACAACCTTATCAAACATTAGATCAAAAATTTTAATTCAACCTTCAAATGAGCCTCAATTAGGGTTAGAAGAAACCGTGATTTGGATTATAACGTGCCTATAGCCTGCTTTTGCAATTATTTTCCTCCGTCACTTACGCATGCCGATGCTATGGGTTAATAAATTTCAGAATGTTTCCGTTTTTGTGTTATTGAAACTTGCTGTCAGAACCAGCCTTCCTTTTCAAACGGGACCGAACGATAAACTGCAGACCAATTAATCGATTTGAAATTCATATTTTCTACTAGCAGTGTTGAAATTAGCAATGCATATAAAAGACACCCTGTGGAACGTGTTGGAATGTTGAATGTGGAGCCACGGTTTGTGGTCTATGAAGCTTGAAACATCGAATTGAAACACAAAAAACACATTGAAACGTTTAAGAAATTATCGCTCGTAATGTGTTTGGGTCTCGATAGTACCGCCATAATGACAAAACTATTCTACCCGCAAGTTTTCAGTGATAATTGCAAAAATATAATTTTTACTCCTGTCATATGCCATCAGTCAATCTAGTTTTAAAAAAAGATATGGTTTTAACTAATAAATATCCAAAGAAGAGATAATGATTGTCTGCGGTACGTATTTCGTGTAGCTGCTTATTACAATACGGTGAAAGAGTCTCAAGATCGGTAATTAAACGTATTTGCCGGCTCGACGGCAATAGAAAGGTTCAACTGCAATCCGAAGAAAGCATTGCGTAAATTTTTCTAAGATTTCCAAGATTTATAATAGAGTGCGACATTTCACCTAAACCATTCAATGAGAGCTCAGGTAAGTAGTAACATGGTAAGGTAGGGTAAGGAGTAAAAAAAGCCAAATACGAATTTCTAAGACAGTACTCCGTCTTTTGCACTGATCTAAACGTAAAAGACAACTACTTCAATTCTTGACACAAAAACAAGCGAGGAGGTTATCTAGTGTCTTAAAACGAAATTTTGGCTAAAAGTATTGTTTCTAAACATTATTCGTTGAAAATTTGTTTATTAGCAGGCATTAGGATATGTTTGCAACAAGTTTAAGGTGAATATCGCCTAACGCTTTAAGCTGCAATGCGCGTCTACTCTAGGAGTGTTTGCAAGCGGTTCATGTCTGAGGTTTTAGACAATTCCGATCAATATATATAATATATCGACTTTCATTCCAAAATTTGCTGGGAATAGGTTATACTTTTTGCTTATTACTTTATTGAAAGCCAGTAAATTTTCACAAGCACCAGTACTCCAAATACCGAGGACAAGCGGACCGACAGATGAACATGCGGGCGGACTCTTAGAAGCATTGGCACCTGGGCAGACGGACAAAGGGATAAATGTTCGCTTCGATGGATAGAAGCAGGAATGAATGAAAGCGTGAATGAATAAACGGATATAAACGGGCGACAGAGGAGATCGTGAATATATGCACAAATTTTCATCCCAACTTCTACCAAGCATTATTACATATTATATATGTATAATTATAGTTTTCAATCCGTTTATAGCATTCAAGCAAGCGATAGACACATAGACGGAAGGATACTTGAAAAGACGTCTATACGGGTGGACGAGAACTTGAATGAACGAAGGGACCTATGAATGGACGGCAGGACAGATCGTCAATGTATGCAGCGATTTTCATTCCAACATCTATTATGCGTTACTCTAATATATATATTATTGTTTTCCGTGTACTATGGATTTTGTTATGGGTACATCAAACTTGATGTAGCAATTTTTGTGAATGCTCACGCAACCGACAATAGACAGGCCGATAGATGCACAGATGGACCGACCCATGGAAAGACGAACGTATATATATATGGATGGATGGATAGATGAACGAACGGACCTATGGATGGACCGCAACTAAATCAAAATCAAAAACTTTACACTGATCAGGCATATGTAAGGCGGTATTTGTGATGCCAGTTCTGAGTTAATAACTACAAATGGGAACACAAATTTAATATACCTCAGCCATTAGGTGAGGAACTCATATGAAACATACTCACGTGAATGATGACATTAACATAGCAATAGACCACAAAAGGTATATAAACCTTCAAGCAACCCTTCAGCTACAATAAGAAACGGAAAAAAGAAGTGCTTAAAAAACAAGTGTGCATATGCACAATAAATTTAGAAGACAAAAAAAAAAAGAAGAAAAAAACAGAGGAAGATAGATGTCATGCTTTATATGTATGTATATGTATATGACAATTCGATTTCTTAATTACGAGTATCGATAGTTTCAAGCCAAGTATTGGATAAAAAGATATGTAGAGAGAGAGAGTGTGGGCAGCAAAACGCGGTGGAAAGAGCGTAGTTATCGTTAACTACGCATTGCATGCGTGTTAATGAGTTCAAATAAAGTGGAAGGCGACTGCATTTAATGAAATGCCTAAATACTCGTACGCGTATGTATTTGCCACTAAAAGACAACTTACTCAACATATAAACAACAACAAACGCGAGCAATAACTAACAACAGCAGCAACAACAACAGTGACGAGAAATCAACTAATAATGCTTTAAAATTCAATAGAAATGATTATAGAAAAATAAAAAAAATAAAAAGTTATATACATATACATAAAAAAAGCAAAACAAAAAAAAAATAAATAAATAAATAAAACAACAAAAAACATGAAAAGTAGGTCAACGACGCAGTAACCAAACACACACCAACAATGTCATGCAAACATATTTTCAGTTGCTTTTTATGTTATGAGGAAATAGAAAAATAAATGAAAAGCCCTTATGAAGAGAACAGAAGAAATATAAAGTAAAATCAAATAACAAAAAAAACCACCGAAATGTACGCAACTTTCTTATATTTCGTACATGACATATATATATATATATATTTAAACACGATTTGTGTATAGTTTTTCGTTTTGCTTATGCATTTTTTTCGTGCCGCATTTCATTCTGGTCTTTTTATTGTTATTAACTTAACGTATGCTCAAGAAAGAAAAGAAAACCCCATTTTTTTCTTAAAGACAAGAACAGTGTCTTACACATACAAGCAAACATGTTTAAATTCAAATTTTTCCTTTTTCTGTTTTATTACTTTTGAAGAACTCTTTTTCATACTTTCGCATACACACACAGCCCCAAGTCCAAACTGTCATTTTCTTACTGTGTATAAATATTTCCACTTAGTCCAATAATAAAGCAGTCGAAATTGCTTTGGAGAAATGTCTTTCAAGGGTTTTATTAATTGTTTTTTTTAAATAAGATTTTCATGACTACTTTCTAAGAAAAAAAAAATATTTTGTTTTAATATTTAAATTTACGTCAGAAGTATTCAATCGAGAGGACGCCTACCTTTGTGAAAATCAAAATTCGCGACGAACCCTGAGACGCAAAACATTGCAAGAAAAACCTACACATTTTTCTTTTTTACGTAAATTCAAAGTAATCGCCTTCGAGGACGAGGCTTCTAAAATTCCCCTTAGCACAAATAGCAACACTACGGTAGGCCATGGCTCACCGTTCATTCATATAAAGACTTTTCGAAATAATACGTTATATAGGAAGCGGCCGAAAATCATTCGTCTGGTCCAGAGCTTTGTCAGTAACGTTCGTCCTTGTATGAAAACACACCAGTGGACCAAATTTCATCGAAATATCTGACTGCTTGCACACAATCGCACGGGACAGACAGACGGACAAACAAGCTTGGGCGGAATGGATGGAGCTAGAAACGGGTATCAATTTCCTCGAGCATTCGTTTAACTTATTTAAAAAAGCTGTCTATGTCGGTCTTCTAAAGAATTTAGTTTCTATAATCTCTCTGTAAAAGAGAACAAAACCAAGACGCATTATTTTATCGAAAACCACCATCTAGCGAAAGCTATTGTTCAGTCGAGAAAATATTGGTAAAGTCAATCTATAAAAACAAGGGTATTAAAAATATTAAAATATTCCAAAACGATATTTTCACCGATATACGCTTTCTATGTAGCTTTAAAGAAACTTGATGTTTTTTAGTTTTATACTGGAATTTCTGCTTAAAAACTCGGCTATGCCAGTGCGTGGGTTTCCCATTTTTCAAAACTTAAAGTAAAACGATACTGTGGAAAAGGAAATCCAAGATGATCCTGAAAGTTCAGGTAAAAAGTATTTCGTTAAATCAATTAGACTTTGGCCCATTAGTTTATTATGTCGCTTTAGACTTTAGTTTCAAGAAGATAAAGTGAACGTTAATAATTAACCGGGAGATGTACTTTATGTTTAACAATTTCAAAATATTGCAAAACGAAACAGTTAGAGTTCGTTAGATTACGGATAGTATTGCGTACGAAAAAATTGAAGTTTCCCTGAAGAAGATAAAGAAACATTAGCGAACTCTTGACCAATTTGCGTTCACTTTATATCTCAAAGAATACAATTAATGTACCCATGACACACTGACATACTACCGAGCTCCGAGATTACACGCTTCCTAAACTTATTGTTTCAGAAAATATACTTATATTGAACTTTATTATGATATATGACAAGTGAAAGCATTGTAGTAAGACGCGGCCCACGATTAGATACCATACACCACTACGCTTAATACAGTTATGCATATAACGAATTTGCAAAATAAGGCAGGATCGATCTAAAGCAATCTCAATGGCTTTCTAAACTTGGATGGAAAACATATCGGTGCAATAAATTTCTTCAAAATATCGCAAAAATTATTAACAACCTGTAGGTTGAGCAAAAGAAAAAACACGCACGGACGCACAGATTCAGAAGGTGACGCTGATAGGTGCAATAAAAGGTGGATATATCTAAAGTCCCTCTGGGCGTTACATGCACATTCCTTTACGGAAAAGCTATAGGAGTGGCAGATATGCGGATTTTAGAACTTTTAAAATAATCCACTACGAAAACTGGATAGATGAGTTGAAATGGGGTTGGAAAAAGTTTAGTAAGCTTAAGAGCGACTAAACTGCTGAGTAAACCTGTCTTAAAACTCCTTACACCTTGTTGCTTACTGCCATTGAGAGGAATACAATCTCTATATAGGAATTGCATAGAAAAGAAACGTGCGTTTTTAACCTCAAATTTTGGTTACTAAAAGTAATGCAGCAAGGCTCAAAAATTGCGAGTTGTAGGCGGAACATAAGATAGGCAGACTGACAGACGGATAGACATCCTCAGAATCACTTTCTCTAACGATCGATATGATGAAAGGTGGACGTACATCAAGTCCTTTTGGGTTTTGGATATATCCGCACTAACTGTACGTACCTTTGGGTCGCAAGTGGTGTAGAGAGTACTAATATTAGAAAAACTTACTGTAAACAAACAATTGTATGCAACTTACCTTTCTTTGATATTTGGTTGAAGAAAGCTTTTTCTCTTTTTGTTTTCGTTTAAAAAGACTTTTTTGCTCCTACTTTGCTTTGATGATTCACACAATGGGTTATTATTATGTTTTTGATGACTTTTTTCCTTTTGCTTTATAAAAATGTTTTTTTCTTTTTAATTTACTGTTATTTTTTTGTTTTTTGTTTATTTTTATTTAGATCGAAACGAAATTTTTATGCAAACTAACACACATATACTCATTAATGCAATATAACCAGATTTTTATTATTTTGTGCTGCTTTTGTTGCTGCTGTTGTTGCTTGTTGTTCATCAATATTCCGGTGTTGAATGTGTTGCCTGCTTTAAGTCCAAACCAATAATTTTGAAAATAGTTCCCAATATTTGAGTTCTGTTCTGTGTCCAAATTTTTTTTTTGTTTTATTTTCTTATATAATTTCTACTAAATTTTTGTTTAATATATTATTAATTTATATGAATGTTGTTTGTTTTGTTTTTTTTTTTTATTCTTTTATCAAATTAAAACATTTAGGTTTTTTGTTTTATTTTTAAATTATTTTTCTTTTTTTTTTAGTTAAGTAATTTACATTTTTTCGTTCAAAAATTTAAAATTACATTTTAAAACTACATTTAAAAATTATATAAATTTTTTTTCCTTTCTTTCGTAGTTAATATGATGATGATTATAATGATTTATTTAATTAATTATACGAGTTTTGAGGCGAATTTGAAATTTAAAAATGGAATTATTTTGAGAATTTTTCTTTATATTAATTTTTAAGCCAAAAATGTTTTTTTTTTTTTTAATTTTTACACTTATTTTTGTTTGTTTTATGTCAAAAAGTTTTCAAGCCAAAAATGGGTTTTCAATTTTGTTTTTTAATTTTTTTGTTTTTTTACTTTTTATCCCTCTCTCTGTTTCTTCTATTAATTTTAATTAAGCCAATTAATTTTTCGAGAATTTTTTATATTTTCTTAAATTTTGTTGAATTTTTATGCCAAAATATTGTTTTTTTTTTTTGTTTAGTTCTTTTTCACATAGTTTTTATTTCTAAGTTTCACATGACAACGTCTTTAGGCTTTTGTTTATTTAAAACATCTTGTTGTCCAATATTAATTGGTATTGTTGTTGATGCATGTGATTTGATCGTTGGTGGCGTTGTTGCATTTCTATGATGCATTTCATGCCTTGCCGTTGACATTTTACGCTGCTTTAAGTGATTTGCGACAATTGACGGATTATCTGGAAATGAAAATAAATTACTTTAAGAAAATCTCGTTAAGAAACTTCAGTTTTTATGTTGATTTTTAGCTAATAAAAAAAGATTCCAGTGCTCCTAACACATAATCTGATTCGTCTGTTGTTGAAATAAATTGCTTATTACCATTAAGGTATTGTAGATGGCTTTACTTTTTATGTCCGTCCAGTTCAGGTCTTTCCCTTTTCTTAAATGATCCGTAAATGTTCGCAAATTCTTTTTTGCAATTTCTATAGTAGTTACAGAATGCTACAAATCTTCTAACTTCATTTGCATTCTTTTGTCGGAGATAGCTTTTTATTGTGTTGTTGTTTAAGGTGCAAGGAGTGCTAGTGATTTTTAGTCAACAAGTGAAAAGAAATGTTTTACAAAACAAAGATGATACTTCGATAGTATACATTGAGACTTAAGGTGGCGAAAATCGCCTATATTTGTGTCGTCCCTTTTCGCCACGCCACCCTTAGAGATTAACATAACGCTATAAACTATTATTAGGTTCGTGTATTTGAAGGAAGGCCATCGAAACTTCAACATATCACATTGCGAGCATTAGTCAGATATGTAGATCCTCTAGTAGATAAAATGGGGAACATTTTGCCAAAAACATTAGGCTTTAAGAAGAGCATATCCCAACTCATTTATCCCGCAGTTGGAACTAATTCATGCCTCTGTAGATCCAGTTAGTAAAGAGGAAATGAGTTAATTTTAGTCTTTAGGCAAATTTCGGATACGCGCTACCTGAACCTTTGTGAAGTTTTGTCTTTTTAGTTGGTGTAATCGAGACTTCAAAGCTTTTAGATCTCTATATTGTGAGTCCGTTTGTTATGCCCATCTGTTCGTTAGATTACGTGACATTTTCGGTCCATCCTCACAAGAAAACTTTTTAAAAATATGTCCTTCTAATAGAGTACAAGCAATAAATACTGTCAATATGTATTCTTCATCACAACAATCTAAGGATTTGGCCACAGTGGCAAATGGATCAGGTTTGATTTGCCACTTTAATGCACTAATACTTATGAAAATTGCAAACTTTTTTACGTCAATTTTCGATACTCTGGGTGATGGGGTAAAACATTCCGTACTTCATTTGATCGAATTAGAACTGTATATGAGATCTTGTCGAAGATTCGCGACTACTTAGAATGAATAGCAATAGAGAATAAATTCGAAACTTATTTATTTTATTTTTTCCGCTTAGAGGGAAAACCGAGCAATTAACAACATATTCATACAAAAGAACGGTTCCAACCGCGATTTATTGAAATCAAACTTTGCAATACAAAGCAGACGGAACAAAGTTTATGGAAGGCAGAATAAACGACACAAGAAGTCTGATTGAATTCTTCAAAAATTGCCTTTGGACTGGTAACAAAAAAAGAAAAATACAAAAATTCACGTAATTAAAATTTAAATTTTGATCAAAAAATCTTCCTAATTATGAACTAAGTTTTACGAAAACAAAATTGAATTTAATTTTTAGAGCCACTCAAACGAAAGCGCGTAGGGTAGAAAACCCGTCCGGCAATTTTCACTGTGAATGAAGTTATCACGCGGCCCCGCAAAGTCATACACAGTGCAATATTTGCATATCCGTTCTTCTCGATACAGAGCCAAGTCAAATGTATTATGCATTATAACTGCCACACATATGTCAACACTTTGCCTTTTTAACTCTTTCTATATAAAGTCCTTAAATGTTTATTTTTCATCTTCTTCTTCTTCTTCTTCTCTTTTAATAACAATAAAAAAAGAAGCGGTTTTTTCTAATAATAATTCACAAAACATTTCATTCTTCACTCGTTTAGTTATGGATTTTTTGAAAATTGCTGCTGCATTTCTAATTTTTCCCTATATACGTATGTATACATGAACAACAAAACACTGAGTCAAATGCAAATGCATGTATGCATCATTTTGAAGTAGAGTTCTATCGCTTGCAACATTACAAAATGGGTGGTTGCGGTGGTTTTTCCATGATTATGCAGATTGCAGTTTTATAACGCAAAGTTTACTCTCACACACTCACACTATGCCACAGGTACACTGGAACACGGAATGTTTCATGTTTGCATTGTTACATATATATACGTAAATGCAATAGCATGCACACACATGCACACAAACGCACACACAGCCCTGCATATAGGAAAGGATTGAGTAATAATGTCACAGGCGTTTAATGAGAAGAAGTTCAGAAATGATAGAAAGAAACAAACACACAACAACAATAACAATAAATAAATAAAAAGAAAACACTGCATGCGGCTTTTATTTTTCTTCCTTTTTATCGCTCCGTCTAATATAACAAACAGTGTATGAGAGATAGAATGAATGAAGAGAGAAGGAGAGAGAGAGTGAGAGAGAGTAGGTGTTTGAGTAGAACTTTTTATAAATATGGTACGTGGTGTATGGCGTATGGAGAAGAGTTCTTAGAAAATGAGGGTTGAATTTTTTCTTTTTTTTCTTACTCTCTTAGTTGTAGTAGTGGTTATATTTTTTTTTGTTGGTTCCTGCTTCTTATTCTTAATCTTTTCGCTGTGTGGTTTTTAATAAAAACTTGATTTTTGTTTATTATTAAAAAAAAAAAAGAAAAAAAATATATTCTTAAAGATTTGCTTCTTTTGTGGCTGCTTCTGCCAGTCTACACATAGAAGCTTTTGGCAGCGTTACTACGTGTGACAGGATTTCTTCTTTATTATTTATGGTGTGTTCTTGTGTGTTTGCAGTAATGCAGGAAAACAAATAAGAAAAACACTACGAACAAAATTTGAGCGCTAAAAGTACTTTAATTTCCCAGAGTTCTTTAGAAAATTACACTGAAAAATTAAAAAAAAAAAAACAAACAACAAATCTTAGCAAATAAAATACAAAAGGACATTTTTTTCAAAGAACAAAAAAAATTGTTTTTTTTAATTCACAACTAATTTAGTAAATTATTTTTTCTTCCAACATTTGCGCTAAAACTTTACAAACACTTCATAGGCAATAAAAAAGTTTTCTTTCATCAAATATTAATTAAAAATTTACCGCTTGGTTAGCTTGTTGCTTACTTCCTGTTAATAATTTTTAAGCCTCTTTGGAGATAATATATAAACTTTTTCTATTCTTTTTTTTTTTTTTGTTTTGTCGTCAGATTGTAATGTTTATCCGCATTAGCTCTTTTTACGCACTTTTAGAAAAGTTTTTTTTGGAATTTTTTTTTATAAATTTTTTTTTCATTTTCTTTCTTTTTCTCTTTTCGTCTTTATTATGATTTGAATTCGAATTTAGTTTTTCTTTATTTATTTATTTTTATTTTTTTTGCTTTCTAACTTGTGTTTATTTATTATTAATATTTTGCGCTTTGCTTTTTTTTTGAATTTTTTATATAAAAAATGAAAACTTAAGAAAACGTTACGACGTGACATGTAGTGCACACACTGCGACGAGCGAGCGAGCACCTCCGAAACCTAGGTCCGAATAGACAAAATTTTGTGAATTGCTGGCCACCACCAAAAAACCACTGTGCTTTTGCTTTTAAGCAACACAACGCGCTGCCACAAATAAATAAATACACTAAGGCACTCAGTTGCGCAGTAGCAATAAACGCACACAAACGCATTTATAATTCATGCAATATGTCTCTAAACACATGAGTATACCTATCTATATATATATAAATATATATATATACATGCGTGTGGATATGCATGTGTTGATGCGCTCAGAATTCTTATTGTAAAATCATCTCACTATAAAAGAGCGTACAATGAAACAACAAAACACAATCGCATTCAAAAAGTTTACACTACAGCCAAACAGCCAAACAGCCACAGCAGCAACTTGCAGAGGCCAAAGGAGAGTGTATACGTATGTATGTATATATATGCTTCATATAAGCTGTGTTAAAAGCGTGAGAGCGCAGTAAGCGCAATTTATGTTTTCTATTAGCATTTGCACAGAACAACTACTAACTAACTGCAAATCGGTTTCTATAGAAAATAACAAAAAAAAAAATGCCCAACGCACACTCAAGAAACCGAAAGCAGAATGCAAAAACAATCAAAAAAAAAACGTACTCTCTTATGTGTTGACTCAGACCAAATTTATAACAAACAACACAAACAGAAAAAGATATGTTTAACTATATACATACGTAGATATGTAGATATATATACTTCTGATACGTCGATTCATTTTTCAAAAACTGAGTAAATTCTAATGACTTTCTTAAAAGTTTAGCGATTTTGATGCAATTTAAAGACTAAAGACTTCTCGAGTCAAGTCTCTATTTCCGTTATTATAAACAAACAAATTTGAAATTCTAATTTTCTTTATTCTAAACTTATCCCTCATTAAACATATATTGACGATTATCAGTTTGGAAATATTTGCCTTATAATACCAATATTTTTTATGCACGAAGTGCGGATCCCTAAATAAATCTTTCAACTCCCATGACTACGCTTTAAGGCAATTTTCGTTTTCATTACACTTATAACTTTTTCCCCAAATCAAGAGACATTACTTCCTAATAAGAAAAAAAATGACGCATTAAAGTAATAAACTTCGTATTAAAGAGACTTTCTCAACCTTTACAGTTCATGTTCACTTCACAAAAGCGTGAGAAAGCTAAAGAGCCACGACCTTGGCCCAAATATATTAATACAAGCGTTTTTCATAAGTACTTGAATTCTGACTAAGGCATGCTTTACATTAAAGTTGTAACTTTAAGCCTAGAAAGTATGTTTAATTTGATTAACAAAAAAGAAAGAACATGCATCTATCCAGCAAAGTGTGAAACTTTCACTTCAAATAACTCCGCGCGTAGATCATTCGCAACGAAAGAGTGTTTCGTTTACTTTAACGAGCTCAATGAAATGTTCTTTTGTCAATCTATTGCGCTCACTTGTCGGAAAGATGTAAAAAATATTTCTCCCAATTCTTAAGAAATCTTCTTAGTTTGCTTTACGTCTCCATGAGCCGCTCGCATTTCTCCACACCATTATCTTTCTTCATTACGATCCTACCACGGAAATTTTGCGGAGCATTGGTTTAGATTTGATGTGAGACATTTGTTCGCTTATTAGGATCACTACAATAATAGTAAGGTAGCGCAAGGCTCTCTGCGTACTTTGCTTGAAAAGGTTTTAATATTTTTTAATATTATATCGTAGCTATAAATAGGTGCTCAGTCAGTAAAGGCCACACACCTACTAGTTCCACGTCTTCCTCTTTCTTGAATGCATTCCGTGTTACGTGAATAGGTTAGAAAAGAAAGCAAAAGAAAATATGAAGAAATACTGCGTATACATAGACGGCGTATGTAATATATATTTGATTGATTGACAAGATCAATTAGTATATGAATACCGCAAGCAAAAGCACAATATTTGACGTCTGCTATCTCTCTTCTTCTCTCTTTATATATATCTTTGGGACCATCAAAGTGCCGCGGATTAATCGGTTAAAAAAGAAAATTACTAGATTCGGTATTGAAACTATAAAAGGTACCATAACCGGTTTTAAAGCATAATCACGTTCTCACCATATTTTCAAATTTCAACGATCCGTCGGTATTTTGCTGGTATGGTACAGATGTGGGTGACTCCTTGGAAGATTATTATCCTTCTTTGATAGTTTGCATGACTTTCGACAAAAATAACTATCCGAGTAGTAAAGGGCCTCTAGAAAAAGTCTCACTTTTCTTGTATGCCACTTTTCTGACAAAAGTTGTTATGCGTCTTCAGATTCATACACAAGCAAAGAGGTCATCTTTTGTAGACAAACGAAACGCGAGCACAAAACGGACACCTACAGATATCAGTAAACAGAAATCATTCATTATCAGTAATTTCTTCAAGGACCTTTCATTTATTCGCACAAAGGCAACTTTTACCTGATGTCTCGTGAGCCTGCATTTTTCCCAATCATGCGCTTCCACTAAATAAGGGTGCAATCGATTCGTTTAACGCCACGATAATTTATTTTATGCAAAGCCTACTCAATGGCTGAGTCTCACAATCTCGCTGTTACTTTAATGCTTTTATAACTTTAATTGGTGATTTTTACTCTCTTCAATCTCTGTGTAAATCTCTCTGCATGACGCTCAGTTTTCTCCATTTAATCCAATTGGAATTTTAGCTTTCTGCCCGAAAATACACGAATTGTGTTTTATGAAGCATTTGCATTTTGCAGTGTTAAACGAATTTCATTAGAATTACTTTACGTAGCTTTGGGTGCATATGTACATACGTTTACATATACATATATATGTATATATCTATTTTACCCTATTGTGTCTATTGTATTTTATTAATTTTGGGAACAATTTCTATTTATTTTATCGAGTTTTTTTTCCTTCATTTATTATTCCAACAGTTCGTTGCGTATGCATTCAGGTTTTATTTTTTGAAATCAAGGGGTTAACATTGCAACTAATCTATTGTTATGTTAGTGAGTTGTATTTCTCATATAATGCACATTTATACGTTATACGTTAGTTGTGCATTAGAAAAGGGTGAGTTTTAATTATTTTCCTCTTTTTTTCTATGTCTAAATCTATTTTTTCGCCTTTTATTTTTTTGTCTCTTCTTTACAAATTCTTATGCAAATTTCTAAATCCAAAAATGTATATAAAAAGATGCTATGGAAATTATAAACTTTTGTGTTACTAAACAATAAAACGCAAAAAAAAATCTAGTTTTGATTTTTGTATTCTCCTTATAATGCATTCATTCATTCCTTAGAGAAGTAATTCCTTACAAAACTAAAAATATCGAATTAATTGTTATCCTTTACGCAGATCCCTAAGAAGAAGCACGGCGAACAATTACGATGATTGTGTTTTAAATTTTCTATTAAAAACAAAATGTAAACAATTCTTTCTCAAATACTACGCATTATTATTACAAATACAATCAATGCTTTACTCTTATTATTATTATTATTATTATTATTAACCAAGAATGCGAGAAGTTGCTGTTATGTGAATACAAATGTAATAGGAGTGCATGTTGAAATCCGCACACAAATTTAGGTTAATATATAATATTTCATAATCCCTTTGAGTAATTCTTCTAATAGCAATCAAGAGACGAAGAAGAAAGCAAGTCGCAGTTAATTCATTAATTAAATGGCGCTTAGTGCTGCCATGTATACCAGCAAATTAAACCTTTTTATATATATGTATATTTGCTTGTGTATAAAATATTCCTTCACTTTCCCGTTAAATTCTTTGGAAAAAGCTAGGAACTTGCATGTATTTCTTTAAAAATACATTTTTCCATTATACAACATTTAAAGAGCATGCAGAATAAAATGGAATCTAAACTTTACGTTCACAATATTTGTTTTTTGTGTTTTTTTTTCTGCAAACACAATTATTACAAGTATTATTGTCTATATAAAGATATATGCATACTTATGTACGTATCTTCTGGTATTATGTATTGTTTTGTATTTTATAATACGAACACACAGGGAAAGAGACAGTGTAGTTACTGCATAAACTACAGATTTCATTTGCTTAACAATAATAAACGAATATATTTGAAATACATATATATACATATATATATATATATATATATATATATATATATTTAAGTGTTTCATGCTCTCATATAACAATAAAAAAGCTTTTTGCTTTTGCACTTGAATAGTGAACAGAAAACGTACACACAGTTAACGCAAAATTTCTATGGAAAGGGGAAATCGAGAGAACAACAAAAATACGCAGTTGTGTGAGAGAATTCTAGCATGTTTGCATTTAGCAGCAATGCAATGCAATATGTCGCTCTCTCTCTCTCTCTCTCTTTCTCTCTCTATTTGTTGCTCTCATTCTCTTTTTCCTACAATATCGAGAAAGCTTATGTCTTGCTTTGAGTGTTGACAACTAACTCGAACTCTTAAGAGTTCCACATACATATAAAAATCAAAATCAAATCAAATTTTCAATATAATAATAAGATACAATTAATAAAAATATTTTAATAAAAACAATCTTTATAGACTGCACTGTATAGCCACTCACTTGTTTATATAAAGTGAGTGAGAGTCATTAAATATTAAGGCAAAAAGCTGTCATTACTGCAACACATGAACAGCACGTGTAACCCTTATGAATGAGGAACTTCACGCAAGGGAGTAAAGGAAGAGAAGTAAAGAGAAAAACGGCTGGTAAAGCTTAGGGAACTTTGTTTTTGAAATTAGGAACTGGGATTTTCGGACAAAAAATCTTAAACAAATGCAGGTGTGTCCAAGATTATGGAAAATATTGATCAATTGTAGGACTAGGACTTAAATAGAAGACTAATAATAACCCTAAGGGACTTCATATGCATTCATATGCAAGGGACTGCAAGCTGTATGCAGAAGTTATTCATAATCTGAGATCGGAATAGTTTGGACTTCACAAGGCGTTTACCTTACATAAATCAGGCCCACCTGGTACTCATAACATACTTGGAAATGTTTGAAAATGAGCATTTGGTCTGGCTCCCATGCACGCAAAAACACTCTCACAAATGACAGTGAAAACCCCAATAGATTAAAAATTTTGTTTTCATATCTCGTTATATCAACTGAAATAAAGTTGCAATTATCAGCAAGAACTGACTAGATTTCCAATAGCTTGAAATAAAGGAAAATTAAATAAACCTAATTTTTCCCTCTCCCCGCCGCATCGTAATAATTAACAAAACATCTTTTTCGCTTTGGTGGCGCTTAGGTTGGACAGATCTGTTTTAGACACTAGTCAAAGCATTGGTGTGGTGTGCATTAAAATACAACATATATATATATATATGTGTGTGTGTGTATGTGTGTGAGTGAGTACTTAAGTACACAATTGTATGCGTGTTTGCGTAAGTTACGCACTGTGCCCGGTGTAATTTTGCTTTTGTTGCTGTCGCTGCTTTTCATGTTTGATTGCTAAAGTTGCGTGTGTTGCGTGTATTGCGCTAGTGGTTATGATAAGAAACGAGTTATTATTGCAGAATTCATTTGGCTGCTGTCAGTCACATAATACATCTATATATACATCTAAACAAATCAACACGGGTATTGTGCTCTTTGGTGGCGTTGCTTGCTCCAATTTTAAAGCGCCTCAACTCTCATCTCCAAATTCTCTTGAGCATTTTAATGATTAGATTTGTTCGCCTGCCATTTTTATGCTATCACTTTTCTCTGTCTCTGCTTTTTATCTGTACATCACGAAACACGTGAACGTGGATGTGTGTTTGTATTTCAAGTTTTTCATATCGTATTTTTACAGCCGTAGGTTGCCTTGCGGTGCGTGCAAACGCACTTTTGCAGACTACCTACATTTTATAATACATACATGTCTTTATATACAAAAGAGTAGCAGGCAAACGCAATAACAACAAAACATAAAACTTGATATGCTTGGGCAATGCGTTAACACTATGTAATATCGTTCTCCATTTTCGTTTACCGATGGAGGCTCTTGGCTCTTGCCTTTGCGTTGCTTTGCTTTTGGCTTCGCACACACAATCGTTTTTTATAAACACTTTGCACTCTGCTGCCTGCCTACATATACTATTTTGCAATGCTTATTTCGTTTGCCCGCATACATAACTAATTGGATGTATGTGTGTGTGAGTGCGTGTGTGTCATAATTGTATATGAATACGAGCGTTTACTTATGTATGGATTTAACACATAGCATTGATATTGTAGGCTCATCCGATTTGGTGCGTTGCTTCAGTTACGCATTTTGCCGTTCAGTTTGGGGTCGTTATATATAATCTATATATTGTTTGTCTGTTCAAAGTATGCGTAAGCTGCATTTTTTTTCATATATCTATACACATATATATATATATATATATATATGTATCTATTATTATATAGATATATGTATATATAAATATTTTTTTTTCCGTTTTATTATTATATTTTTGCCTGATGCGTATTGTGTGCTGCGTGTGCTATTTTCTGTTCATAGCAATTTTTGCCTTTTCTTTCTGTCATGACTTACACATGGGGTTATCTATAGTAGTACCCTTACAATGCAATATCTATAGCAACCAGATATTACCCGAAAGCCAGAAATATCTAAAAACATACATTCGTACATTATGTATTTATGTGTACATACAAACATATATGTTTATTATGAATTTAAAATTTTATTTTAAAAAGTTAACTCGATTTCTCTACCATTTTTCCGAGAATTGTAGTCAGAAAACATAAGACGAAGATTGAATTTTGTGCTGGAACCAATTAAGTCAGGAGGAAATCTAAACTAACTTGCATTTTTCCTACGGTTGAAAGGCGATGGTATACCTTAGAGCCGTGAAATGTTTTTAGCATCTGAACGCATATGTTTAAGAGTTAGTCATATTCCTACAGTTGTTTGCTTATTATCAAAGTTCTGAACAGAAAAGGGGCCTGAAGCTTGACAAAGTTGCTCTTCATTAATATTAAACATCACAAAATATCATCCAACGCCCTTTGCCAAATGCTTTAACAGGTGACAGTAAGATTTAAAATCAAGGTAAACAAGGTTGTTCGTCTGTTCGCCCGTTATAGAAACTTTTGCGAATTCACGAACGGAAACAGGAGCACCAAGCTTGGCAAACTTACGAAAGATTAACGTGCTAGGATTAATTTGGAAAATGGGCGCGAAACAAGCACGAGCGCAGTACGTCTTTTTTGTTTTTCCTCTTTTGCATAATCAAGATATGTATAACTTTCAGCATTAATGGCTTAAGATACAACTGTCTGTCCATCTGTCATTGAAACTCTGACAAGCAAGCGAGACTCGGCTTGAGATATATCTATCTGCCTCGTCTGCCTGTCCATCTGCCATTCAAACTCGCAAGAATTGAGAAACAAATGGCAAGATTGGCTGAATAATTTTTGATTTATGTCAAAATTAAACATAAAGACGAGAAACTTTCTAAAATCAAAAAAAAAAAAAAAAAATAGTTCGCATTTGGTTGCCAATGCCTCGAAACACACAATGATTTAATCCTGATTGATTGATTTAAGATTGATACCAAGTCACGTGTTTCGTTTTTTCTGTCGTTAAAATTTTTATCATATCAGTTGAAATCTAAAGATCTCTTAATAGGCGCATTCTTATCTAATATCGACAAAAATATTCGAAGGTGGCAATGATTCGCCGCTAACACACCTACAATATCAAGCACAAAAAATTGGAAAATGTTGTTATGGATCTAAAATTTGTTGGATTTGTTCAAGGAACAAAAAGCCCTTTCCTTCTCCTCATAGGTAGATAAGAGTCGCGACTACTAAGTCGGTATTTCCGCTGGTTCGAATTTCGGGGCGGTGTGACTATCCTTGATCGTAAGTGGACACACATTTGCCTACACGTATATAAAGTTTGTAGGAATATAAGCATCGGCCAGAAGTACTTGAGATAGATCCGCCTTTTATTATACCGATCGATTTAGGCAATGATTTGAAGCGTGTTTGCCTGTCTGTTCGTCCGTCTGTCTTGTTTCTGCGTTCAACCTACAGTCTGCAATTTTTGAAATGTTTTAGTGAAATTTGATGCAGCGACGTGTCTCAGCCCCAGGCACGATCGCTATTGGAAACACTTCTTATCGGACCGCTTTTTGGACGGCTTCATACATAACGCTTTGTTTTGAGCAGTCGGTAGGGTGGTGTAGGACATTTAACTGAAAGCCATGCCTTACTACAATGTTTGCACTTGTTTGTATAGGAAGGGAAGTTAGCTTGAGGTATTCAAAATTTTTTAATTCGTGTTCGTGTAAACACGATGCTTTCCTGTATTGTTCACTGAGGAAAGCCTATCGCTCTTACAAGCGTAACATACGCAGTAAAATGTTTCTAACTGAAGTACACTTGCTTAAAAAAGAAATATTTTGAATTGCGATAAATGGATTAAATGAGGTCTTGGTCTTGTGAAACTAATATCATTTCAGAACAAAATTACCCGTCCATTTATGAACCATTCCCCATTTTGGCATTTCAATTTGTTTGTATCATACAAAGCAAAACTAATTTTTCGAATTTTCAATTCACATAAAGTTCCAAGTTCACAGACAATAAGAATAAAACTTTTCTCAAAATTTGGAATAAGATATTTTAAGACTCTTTCTCTTATTAGCTTTCTAATTACGTAACAACTTTTTGTCAATTCTAAAGCAATGATTACAATTGATTGAAATTTTCTAATCATTTGCATAATAATTTGCATATCGAACTATTATAGGACTACTAAAGCAAAAACATCAAAACAAACAAAAATTCATCTCAAGTTTCTCGAAATATCAAATGCATGTTTATTATCTCATTACCTAATAAAAAAAAAAACCTATCACAACAAGAAATAGGAAAAAAGTCATATATGCTTTAAAACGAATCTTAATTGCCCCTACATTTAAGGTCAATAACAACATACTACACCAGGTTGTATTAACCGTGTTTGAGTAGCATTAGAGAGTCAAGACAACTATAATTGCCAAGATTTTGTTTGTCAAAATGTAGGACATATAAGAGTACAGTCTATATATAGAGTAACTTGGAATCCATTGAAAAAGGAAAGTTCTGAAAAAAAATCAATTTTGAAACCCATTTGGACATATCGCGTAGAATACTAGTGTATTGCGAACCACACTCCAGTGCTATTAATCTAAACCGCTAAGCTTACTCCATTAAGCGCGTATTACACATATGAACGTTACGTCCATCCGTCCTTGTTGTATTTGCTCATAAGATCTCGTCATTATGAATGTGTATTTGTCATAGTAATGTATTTTAGAAAATATTTTTGTCACTTTGTCATATGCCTCGTGTTCGGCGAGTATACGAGATTATCGCTAAAGCGGTCGACACAAATAACTGGTTAGTCACCAGAGCCCCATGACTTACAACTAATAAACATTTTCATAAAGATTCTATGCGGGTCATAATTCCTTCAAGTAAGACCTGAATATCTCCGATACCGATTGATGCAAATTTTGCCAAGCGACGAGCGAACATCCCGTCGTATCGTATGTGAATGCAAGGCTATTTGCGGAAGTGCTTGGCCAACACATCATAAGGGCAGACCCTGTATGGTGTTTCGAACCAAGGAGTGAGCCAGAAGAAATCATAAGAAACTCGAGGGTAGGGGCGTGGGCGAGTAAAATTACGGATTGCCCAAAGTAAAAGAAGAGATTATCAATTTCAGTTCTCGACATCTTGATCGACTCAGTTGTCATTCTAACTCGCTCGCATTAGACGATACTGAAGAGACAAATACAGACGAACCAAGACACCACATGGTAGACTTACTTTTCAGAAAATAAATGTAAAGATATGTTAAGCACTTGTGAGTATGTAAATACTCACGATTAAGATAAGATTAATATAAGTTCTACCTATAAGAAGGTAAGTTGTAAAGTTTTAGTTTTGGTGGAGATTGAAACTTATGTAAAAATTTAAGGTTGGCCCGATTGCTTCTTCTCATAAAATAGAATGCAAGTATGTGGACATATGACAGAAAAAGGAAAGATAGTCTCGTTTATTTTACCTAATAAAGGATCGAAGCGAAAATTTCACTCTTAGGAGATCGTGAATATATATACTTTACAAATTTTTCGTTATTACCAATGCCACGAAAAAATTTATATGCCGCTCTGTCTTGTCTAATGGGTATTAAAAGAACATCATAACAACTTAGATAAAAAAAAAGAAGAGAAAACAATCAAGCAAATAAACAAACAAAACAGACATATGTATACGTAATTTTTGATTAAGGGTTCAAGGACATTTTCTGGATTTATTTTCTTATATCATTAAGAATAAAGAAATAAAAAATATAAAAAGCGATAAAAAAAAAACAGACAGAATCGTATTGTAAGACGAAATAATAGTAAATAGCGAGAAGAAAAGAAGAAAATAGAAAGAAATGCGCGCATTGAAGCACATAAATACATTCCGTCATACATACGTAGGATGTGTATGCAAGCGTTCGTCTTACATCTACCTTAATGTAATAATAATAATATAATAACTGTTTAGCTTATGAGCGCTTCCTTATGTTATCCTTACACAATGACGCGACGTAATACGTAATAACAGACCACGTGGAATAAGAAGTTTTTGTTTTTTTTTTTTTTTAAAGTAAGCAAAAAAACAAGGAAAGGAAAAGAACAAGAATGTGTTCTTATTCTTAGCGATATTCCTGATGACCCAATTTGCGTGACCCAAAAACTAGAAATTTCCTGAAGAAGAAAAACGCTGAACAGGAAACAATGAGTGAACGGCACTAAAAAAACAAAGCTGAAAGCTAATAGTTAAAAATTTTCTTTGTACCTGCGGAGATGAATGACGCGATTCTTAATACACGTACATGTCGATATATATATCTGCTTAGGCGTGGATTGTATTTGCTTTGAAATCTTTTCTTATGATTTTCAAAACAAGTGCTTTAATTAATGCGATTTAGCTCTTAAATGGAACTGAGACTTTTCTGTAGTGCGTTTTCCACGCGTATACTTATAACTGCCGACATGAATATATTCATTTGTTGTATTTATGTAAGTACGCACGTACATTTGCCTATGCGCGAGTAGGCATTTGCTTTCGTACATACATACATACGCGTACATACATGCATATATCATGTGGTTAGCTATACGCATTCATCATACTACGCATGTTTAATTTGTTTCCTATTGAATTAATACAATTTATGTGCATATTAATGTAAATAACTGATTGTTGTTGTATGTGACCTAAATTTGTCATTTCCGAAAACTCGAAATGTTCTTCAATATACGAAATATGTTCAATGTGTACATACGTCTTACTAAGCTAGAATAATACGAGACTTGGGAGGAAGTAGCTAAGCTAATAGTGGAAATGTTACGAGACGTATCTTGCGGATCAGGTGTTAAATTTTCGTTTGGGACCAAAGTAGCTGAAGACCGAGATATTAAAGAGTGAGTCACTAGGAGCCTTTTAAACTGATTCCGGATCTTTTATAGTAAGCATCCACGTATGGTTTTGAGCAGTTTGTTAGAAGAGGACCGGAGCTACGCTAAATAGGAAGGGGCTTTGTTGACAATATGCCGTTGCGCCTACCCAGCTATGAAGACTGCTGAAAAAGGGTTAGTAGGAAGAATGTAGTTAAATGCTTTGCTTTGTTGTTCTAGTTGCTGAACTTTGACGTGCATCTATACCGTATCCGGAATTGATGTGAAAAGCTCCCAAGGTCCCATTTTGTTCTTAAAAATCTCCAAAAAAAAAACATTTTTTTTTCCTTTAGGTCACATTGGAAAGTTTCCGATAAAAAAAATTGCGACGATAAGCCGAACCTGCCAATATCCGCCAAGAAGTTATTATGTTGCTCCCGCATGATGGTTTCTGCCCTCTCCTGTCTCAGCGAACCTAAATAAATTTTTTATGCTTCCGAACAGAGCATTCTTTGTTCATACTTCTGTTCATATACTACCGGAATGCGATCGTTCAGAACGCAGTCATCAATTAAGTGACGTCCTTCTCCATGCGTTATTCACATCGAACCGTAGTTGCCACTATGGTTTCGTCAAACTAAAAGTATGGTGATTGCTTCGTTAAGCTATAAGAACTATAAGAAGCGCGTGTTAGACTGTTAGAAATCTTCTGACGAGGCTTTTTATCGATCGCAGAACGCCACCCGATTTATCGATCAATCAAACGACTTGGAATCCATTCACAATTCTCGGATATGAAAAGAGATTTTTTTAAACGTTCCAATGAATACAAAAAATATTATGTTTGCGCCTGTATACAGGTGTATGTATGCATTTAAGGTTACAAACAAACACACAAACATTTCTTAAGTTCTAAGCAAAATAATTTTTTCTTCTAAGAATATATTAAGAAAATAAATACTAATGAAAGGCATTAAAAAACTAATTTAATGAGATGTCACAAGAGAAGGGCGTTTTAATCTTATAGTTCACATCATCTACATCATCTACAAAGAAAAATAAACACTAATGTATTATATATGTATATAAAATTTATATAATTCTTCTCTTTTTATTTTTTTTTAAGGTTAAGCTAATCTGTTTTGTAAAATGTAAAATCACATGAAAAAAAAACCATAAAGAATCAAGTCGATCGAAATAAAAAAAAAATATATATAGAAATGAAAAAAAAAAAAAACAAAAAGCTCGCATATATTATGTACGAATTTTTATGTATGTATTTACATACCTTCACACAAAAAAAGCAATTCATTTGAAAATAATTTCATTTGTATGCGTAATTATTTATTTTATTTTATTCAGCTTCGGAGGAAACTGCGTGAGAGATGTGTATACTGGCGATGAGTAGTAGTGGTCGTGTTGATGTTAATGATTACCTCATTGTACACACATTTAACTCAACTACTTACATATAACATATATATGTACATATGTAAGCTTGCATATGTGTGATGTATGCATCACAAGCATACAAAATGATCGACTGGCAGCAGTAAGTAGTAAAAGCTCGCTAGCAGCCTATATGTATAAGATAGAAGCATACACGTGTACACCTAACATATATACATGCATATATATGTTTCTAGAGTTTAGAAAACGCACGGAGCGCAGATAATGCGTGCGATTTAATGCTGCTGGTTGTTGAAAAGGAAAAGAGCAAAACTTATGCTTGACGTTGTAAGTATGCTGGCTGACTAGTCGCGATGTGAAAAAGTCATAAATAAAAATAACAAGAAAATAAAAAGTTTTTTTCTTTTGAAACTCATATTTTGAAAAAAGAAAAAAAGAAATACGTACAGATGTAAATTTGATGTTAGATAGTCTAAAAAGTATCGGGCCTTAATCGTTTATTTTATTTAGTCTAAAAAATACTGACCCCTATTCTCTCACTTCGTTCTCGATCACTTTCTTCGACCATGTTCATATAAGATAGCGTCGGCATTCAGTTGATCTATGTAATTGTTAGGCTCAATACTTTTTCACTTCACTTTTTATTCCGCAACTTCTACACATGTTCATATAAAATGGCCCCTGGCATTCAGTCGATCTGCGTAATGATGAGGCTCAATACTTTTTTTCCAAATTTATATCCTTTTACCCATCGACATGTAAGACGACAATTGGCGTTCATGCGATCTTTGTTAATTATTAGGCTCAACAATTTTTTGCGTGATTTTGTCTTGCATACTTCTCCCCATGCTCGTATAGAGATGGATAATGCTTGTCATTAAGCCTAAGCTCAATCCTTTTTCGCGTACTCTATATATCCGCATATTTGCATGCAGCTTCATCGCATTTGGCATTAAGCTTATCTGTGTATCAGGCTAAATACTTTTTCGCCTACTTTATAGCTGAATATTTGTATGCAGCTTCGTATACGCATACATATAAAAAGTGACACTTGGCATTAGCTCTTTCTATGTTAAGCATTGGACTCAATACTTTTTCGACTAAATTATATGTACGCATATTTGTGTACATTCAATACGAGAAGTGTTGCTGCGTTTGTACGCTTTGCCCAAAAATTTTGTATTCTCAAGTTTTTTTATGCTTCTATTTCCAAGCATTTATTTTGCCTAATTTTATTTCTTAAGTTTGTGTTATTTATTTTTTTCTTCCTATTGTTTCCATGTTCGCTGTGCTTCGATAAGCTTAAGGGCGCACGCAGCAAAACGAATGAGAGAGAGAGAGAGAAGTAGGAAGAAAACTAGTATGACAACATTTTAATTAACGATCACCACAAATAGATTTGGAAAGGGAACAAAACCACACACGCACGCACTCATGAGGAATATGAAATTTTGTATCGTAGGTCATACGGTATATAAGAGCTAACCTTAACATATATATATGTATTGTCAAATGTATGTACAATGAAGCATTTTGCAGATAATGCTAGAATGATAAATTTTTTATTAACAATAAAATCTATTTTCTTTTTTGAAATTTATGTTTATTGCATTTTAATTTGATATATTAATTACATTAAGTTTATATGTCATCCTATTATTATTATTATGTAGGAAGTATCGAGTGAGCTTCGACTAAATAAAAAAATTAATTCGAAATTTCTATTACGTATAAAATACAACAATTAAAAGAATGTTTATATAAACAATTTTATTCTATTTTATTATAGACAGAAAATTAATCATTAATTCATTTATAAACACATAAAAAAGTATACTCAATGTACAATGAATAATGAAAGCTGTTTGTTTATTTTGATAACTTAAACAGTAGTAAGTAAGAAGCAATAGTCTTTCTGCATCCAACCCTCAAATGCTTTTCTTGTTGTTGGTTTTTCTTCTTTTTAATTCGTTCCGAAGAAAACAAAAAAGTTTACTTCAAAAATGTCTTCACATTCCTGTGTTCTGCTTTTCTGCCAAAAACTCTAACTACCTTAATATCACATATAATATCACATACGAGATGCACACGGTGCGAATACCAACATAGAAATAGATGCCTTGATTCGAACGTTTTAAGCTCGAAGAGCGGGACTTTAAACCCTTAAAGGGCGGCTATGCTAATAATCTTCGAGTTTGTGACGCCAGGCATAATGTGTCAGGTATTCCTTCACATAGGATGGAAATAGTAAGTATGTAGTAATTGCGACAATCATCCTCAGTCTTATTCAGATATAGATATATACAAGTTAAACAAATGGAAAGGTTATACAGGAGAGAGTTCAAAACATCAGCACCTCAGTTACCTACCGATTTCCGCCGACAAATTTTGAAAATTGCAATTGTTTCCATATAATGGTCTGTTTGAAAGTAAGGCGTGGAAATCATCTAATCCAATTCAGTTTCAACAGCGTTGTGTGCCAAATTTTCGCCAGCACATTTGGAAAACTGCGATTTATAGGTTGTGCAAAAAAAATACATGAATAAACATAGAAGAGACAGACGGAGAGACAAGCTTTAATGAAAATGTTTCCACAAAACTTTTTGTGGCGATGACTACTATAGTGTCAATGGAAATATCGCAGCTATAATTATCATTATCTCCGCGAGAAAGGTTTTGGTATTTATGAAAGCAGACAGATACGCGTGACGTACATATAGGTGATCCGAATGAATATGGGAATTGATTCACGCATATTGAACTACGTGTCCGCCTATCAGATCATGCGTCTGCTTTTTGAATCGTGACTAACGTCATATTTCTGGTTATAATTCTCATCAAGTTCAAAAAGTGATCAACCCCATCCTTGTTTTCCGATTTTGTGTTACCTTTAAACATCCCCTTCCGATTTTTATATCCATCTATGTTTATTTCGTCGAAGCTTCAAAAACCCTATAAACCGTAGAGCAGTATTCTTAAAAGCTATCATATTCCTAACTGATCTAGACATGTTCGTACAGCGGCAAACAGTAGCAAACATTCTCCTTGCCGTTAAAAATCGCGATTTCAATTTGGGGAAAAACATTGGAAATTCATTTACCTACGTTGCTGCTGAGAATGGGTCCAATCGGTCAAGCGGTACGTTAACATCACGACAGAACGTTTTTGCCTTCAAGAGCAAAAAAAAAAGAGATTTTTAACATCTACAGCAGATACAACGATAAAAGTTTCGATATCCATAGGGTACGAAAATTTCATTCTTTGTTCCCATTCTTGTACCCTAAACCTCTTCTGGTACGGGGTATATTCAGTTTGTGGGAAGTATGTAACACGCAGAACGGCTTATCGATCGAGTGAGAATCATTTTCTTGATCAGTCTAAGCCAGTCTGTCTGTCTGTTGCTCTGTCCGCCTGTCTAATGTCTGTCCATGTATTTATGTGTTCAAGCAACAGATCGTAATTTTTGCGATATTTTGATGTACTTTGGTACATAAATTTGCTTTGATCCAAGGACGAACGCTATTGAAAATGGTTTGGATCGGTCCACTTTTTCGGCCATACCCCATATGACGCCCCACTTTGAAAAATTGTTATGTGGGAAAAAATTGAGATTTTCTAAATTTCTCGGCAAAATTCACTCTGTAACACTCTGTTTAGCCAAATTCGGTTCGGCTGGGGCAATTTTGAATCCTCTCTCATATAACCGTTTCTATGAAAATTGATTCTTTATATAGCAAAAAGATATAATTTTTAACATTTCCTGGTGAAAATTAGTTCGTAACAGTAAATTAACGTGGGAATCAACCTTAGCGAATTTGGATCGCGTAGGTCCATTTTTTTGATACCATCGCATATGCGGGCTTTGATGAAAACTATGCTGTAATGTGTACTTTTTGGCGTATTATTACCAAAACGAGCGAATATCTGTACTAGACGAAGTGTGTAGGGTATGTAATGGTCGCCGTCGCTCGACTACAATGTTCTTGCTTGATTTACTTTCAACGATGGCGGAATTTGTTCAAATGTGTCAACTTTTAAAGCGATTTGGCACAAAAGTCCAAGATCTGAGCTTTTTGCCTCGAGTTTTGTTACTTTCATGAAAGAAGTGGACTCATTACTGCAAGCTGACTAGGAAAATCTATGCTTTACGGTATTGACATGTTACAGACGGAATGACATAGTTCGTGTTTTTCTATGCTTTGTTAGTGGCAAGAGTGTGAAATGTTGACAAAAGAAAAAAATCGCTTAGGCCCTAAACACATATGAATACAGAAGAAGAGTAATTATTCAAGCGAATGTCATAAAATGGTCATTCATAATATAAATCATGAAATATGTTAATATTATTCCAATTAAAATATTGCGCGAAGAATGAGAGAGAAAGAATTTTTGACCTAAATTGTTGACAAAATTCTTTCGCCTAAATATAGTTAAATAAATTTCTTTCTTTTTTTTTGTCTTTAGAATCTCGTGCGTTTTATAATAATTTAATGAGCATTCTATTATCCTAATAAAAAGGGAGTAAAATGATTTAGTTTTTTTTTTTTTAAGACCACCTTCTGAGAGCTAATGGAAAAATTATGCCATTATATATATGACAATTTTATATTATGGGCAGAACTGTGTGCAAAAGGTGTGTAGTGTAACAAGAATTTCTTAATTATTTCTTTATATAAAAATAGAAAGACGCATTAATACATAATTATATTAAAGGTCGGCAAAAGAAATATTGTTTAAACGCTAGTGAGAATAATGCTCTCTGATATTTAAAAAGCGTCTAATTTAGTTAATTGACAACATTGCTTTAAAGAGAATAATGAATGCTTAAAGTGAATGCAAAAAGTTCACATATATATTCTTACTGAGTGAAAACTAATACATGCAAGCTACTATGTGCAAAAACAAGTTTATCGTCGCTTTTTCTTTTCTTTTGCGTCCATGCCAACGTAATGTGCATTTTGTATAGTGTGATGGGCGTTCCCCACACAATCACATATCAAAACGCATGTATATGTAGTTCAAACGGCTGCGTCAAAATGGCGATCTAAATTATTGCATGAAACCATGAATGGATTCGTTGC
This sequence comes from Glossina pallidipes, assembly GCA_000688715.1. Classification (NCBI taxonomy): domain Eukaryota; kingdom Metazoa; phylum Arthropoda; class Insecta; order Diptera; family Glossinidae; genus Glossina; species Glossina pallidipes. The sequence goes on along the minus strand of KK499765.1, from coordinate 753,256 downwards.
AGAAAAACTCATCATCAAAACTTTTCACTTTACCTTTTTTTTTTTTCAATCCAAGTCAAAAATAATTAGAATTATCGCTGAGAAAATCGAAAAGTTCAATAAACTGTTATAACAACAACAAACAGATAGACATAATCGTGTAAGATTAATTTTAATTGTGTCAACTTTTTTAAAAACTTATCAGTTAAGAACGAAAAATTTTATAGTTTTTTCAATGTAACGCAATAAATGGGTAAGTCAGCTCATTATCCGCTTGGGTGGCGGAGGAGGTGAGAACCGTGACTACCAAGTCAGTGTTCGAATCTCGAGGACGGTAGAGTCATCTTTGGCCGTAGCTACAGTAGGTGCTCAGTCGGTAAAGGCATAACACTACTAGACTGCGGCCATCACCTCACCTATTTCTTTCTCTTGCTTTCCTCCTTTGCGACAGTCACACTGTTACACGAATATTAACAAAAATAAGCATCCCTTTTGTAATCAGATTATTACCTCTGATGGATGTTCATTGCAATCAAATTCTACACTGGGTAGTTCTCCATTATTAAATAAAAATGATCTTGCGAAATTCAATTATAGCGAACCACTTGTAGCACAAAAGATAATTAGAGATCTCGTGTATGACAACAGGTGTCCCGTGGTGTATAAACAAATCAAATGTTCACAAGGACTTAAACGCTCCAGTCATAAGAGACGTAACTAAGAAAAGTGTCAATAGATAAGTTACTAAAGTTCTAAACCATCTGAGTCCTCTTACTCGCTGTTTTCCCTACGCAGAAAAACACGTTCGTTTAAAAAGTGTAGTCGACGAAATTTTTAGCTGCAAAGGTTTAATTGGCTTTAATGTGCGTTTTCGTCGTATGATTAACTGAGATTTTTTTTGTGGATGTTGAGTTAGCATGGACTAAGGCATTAGGACTTGTGGCTTTAAGTGAGATTATAATTCTTTAAAAAAAGAATGCTCTTAAGCTACTTTCCTCAACCTCTTGGCGTCATTAACATCCATCACCTTGCCTGTTAGCGATGATGAACATCTAGAGGACAGCACACTGGCTATCAAAAACTGGGAAAACATTAATTACATTATAAATAGGGTAATATAAGGAAATATCTTTCCAACCTAATTGCCTTGACTTTGTTGCATTGTCAGAAATATTTCTATCTCTCAAATGAGAGATCAGCGATGAGAGAGAGCAATTAACAAACATCGCAGATTGGGTGTAAAAATAATACGTTATCGGGTTTGTTTTGATGAAAAAAATCGCTTGCATTGTAAAAGGAATTTTGCTCAAGGTATTGTCCATCGCTAGTCACTCTCTCAACTTTCAGGCGGAATACGGCTCCTTATAGATTGCGCACAATTATTCAGATTATCTACGAGCGAAGAGTATCCTCCAGAGTGTCTTCTGTTCGAACATGCAAAAAGCTATTGATTGAACGCAACATTAATAAGAAGGATTAATGTCTGCTACAGATGAAGCTACAACAGGTGAAGCTAACACATTCCAGCTCAGTGCTACTATTATATAATAATTGCTCTCCATACCGAGGGAATAATTATTCAGATTATCTACGAGAGATGAAAACTTACGAAATTATCCTCAGTGCGAAAAGACAACAAGTCATAGCTCAAACCGAGTTTTATTAAGAGGTAATAATGTCTGACGCATATGGCGCACACACAGACGTAACACATTTCTGTTCAGTGCTGCTTATGTTTCTTGAGTTGAAGAAGCTGAACGCTTGGAAATCAATGAGTGTACGAAAAACTTTGAAAATGTTTTTATACCGCACACTACTACTGGTACAAAAGTATATTTTGTGCTGGTGTATGCAACAGGTAGAAAAACATGAGATAGACCCAACTTTTATTGCTCATAAGCTTGTCTGTCCGTCTTCACTTCTTTCGTCCAACCTACAACCCACAATTTTTGAGATAATTTGATAAAAGTTGGTACACTGACAAATTTTCGCCTAGGGACGAATGTGGTTCGGATCGGACGACTTTTTCAATTCTTCCCCTTCAACGTCTTGTTGTGAAAAGTCATCACGTAAACAATTGCAGGGTTGTTTGGACGTTTTATTGTTTTGTCTCTGCCAATTGTGGGCGTGTTTTTTACTACTACTATTTTCTTTTCAATATTTTATTAATCATACCATAAGTTGGCTAAAAGGACTTGTTATTCAGAGTAAAACTTGCCGTAAAACTCATCATCTCATTATTTCAAATCTTCAAATCGCGTATATAATACATTCGTACTGGCGACTTAACAAATATGTTCTACTATTTTACTCATCATTAATGATGTGATTGCGTTCGATTTCTACTACCGCTGGGCGAATCTGCCACCCATAGATGCGTTTTGAAGACCTTACCGGATAAAATCTTCGATCCGATAACCCATTTCGTTATGTTTCTCTGCTCGTTTGTCTATCTATTTTACTATCCACGGAACGTTTAAAAAAGAATTTGAAAATTGGTTTAAAGGTTCGAAAGTTCGCGTAATTTGTTCCCAACCGCATCAAAGCAACTTGCAACTTAAACTAAGTGTTAATCTAAAAATTTATACCAAAGATGATGGTGAAGTTAATTGACACACCTACAGTTGACGAAAGTATTTATAATTTTTATGAAATGCTTTGAGGTGTAGGGTGTTAAAGATTGACCTTAAGACTAACTCTCTTACTAGAGATTACCCTTTTTTTCCTATTTTTCTTCTTCCTTTTGTGCCAACTGCTGTAAAAAAGGCTTTCTCCTTAAACAGTACGTATGCAAGTATGGACATGTACATCTACGCTTTTTTTGTTGTCATTACAATCAAAAAGAACTTCTTACTACAATTTAGTTTTATTGCATATTACCGACATCTATACATACTTATATACAAACATATATTTCTACCTTCAAGTTCACTTCTTTTGAAAATATACTTAAATGTACATACATACACATACATACATACATACACATGTAGCAATTTGATTCAATTTACGACAAAATATCAGTAGATTTCTAATCTAGAAAAATTGAACAACTTTACAAGTAGCTCAACACTATTATAGATTTATATCAGCAAAAAGCGAACTAACACTAACCCAGATATGCTTGAATATCAAGTTATTTATCGTAGACTTGTTTACGCATGTGTATGTGTATTTCTGGGTAAGATGGCATAATACTCTTAACTATCTCTACGTAAATAGTTTAGTCAGGAAACATGTACATACATACATTGAGAACATTTTCAGCCAAGTAATAAAAGATAAAAACAATAAAGCAATAAAATATAAAAAAACAAAAAAATTGTGTCAACTTCAAGACAATAGAGCGCAGCATATAAACCTAAATAAGAAGGATATTATAAAAAACAAAAAAAAAATGGGAAACAGGCATGGGAAGCTAGACTAGGATATATATAGATATATATAAACATATATATGTGTATATATGCGAGTGTGTATGAGGGTATAATGTAGCCATAACAAGAGCAACTTTGCAATTTGTGCAAAATGTCCGAATAGAAAGTAAAAGTGTTGTTCGAGAGACTATTGGCGCCAAGTGGAAAATCTTCAAGTCAATAAAATTCATTTCTTTTTTTCTCCTTTTTTTTGAGAGGAAAAATGCTAACCTTTACTTGTATATTATACGAAACGTTTCTTTTCGTTCTGTCTCTTTTCGTCTTCTCTCGCGCCATTATGAGCAAGATAAGAGTTTATGTAATAATTTTCGTAAACTGAAATTTTTCGTCTTTAATATTTCCTTGGTTAAATAATGGTTATTGGCTTATATATAAAAGAAGAAAAAAATGTATAATTTTTTTTTTTTAGAGTTTACAACAAACATAGCTGTTTATGCCTTTTATAGTCAGCCGCAAATATTGCATTGTGGCGTCTTCGATAGGCTTTTGTTTGTTTGCTACCATTCCCAGCTCGCGCATACATAGTTGTTTCAAGTTCCTGACGCTGTCAATAGACTTCATTTTCATCTTGTTAATGTAGTGCAATGGGTAAATGTGTTTGTCGTTTTGTTGTAAGTTAACGTATGTATATAAAAAGAATTCGTTTTTCTCTTATTCCTTATATTTTATTGTGAGTGTACGTGTATGTGTGTGTGGGTATATTTGGTCCATATCTCAGTTTGATTTTTCTGTGTTTGTCTATAATCTGTTTTTCCCTTCTTGTTTTGCCTTTGATAAATTTCTTAAATGTCATGAAAAGACGCCACTTGGCCATAAAACTGGTAAGTTTTGCTTGCGATTGTTGTTTCCCTAATGTTAACATTAATGGCTGTTAGCTGACGCCGCCGTCACCATTTATAATGTCCTCAATTGTCACTCACTTTAGAAGAAGAACATAGCATCTCGTTCGATCATCTTTCTGTTAAAAGCGAAATGTTCTCTAATAAGAAAGCATGTCCACGGATGTCTTTTCGTAAACACGATGTAAACATGAAAGTTTTGAAAAAGTATTTTAGTTTAAAAAAGAAAAAAAGGGAAAATGTTGCGTAAATTTATTCAAGGTTACTTAGTGTTCTAATAAGCATGTTTCAGTATATAATACTTTTGCTATTTACTTTCTCTAAACAAAAATAACAAGTGAGGATTCGGCTGTGATCTAATCTCTTGTACCCGACAACTTTATCTTTAAAGTATCTGGAAAAATCCAAATTTTGTTATTCTATAACTTAAGGTGGGTGTGGTTAACTTTCCCCCTTTTTCAACAAAACCAGTTGAAATTTTTATTGTGCCTCCACTGTCGATCATACTCAACGCTCGGTGAACAAAAAAGCTACAAAGCACAAACGTTCCCAGTTTATATTAGACTGTAGGGACTATTCGGCCTATTCGCCAAATTCGACCATTTTCAAAACAAACTTGCGTGCTAATACTTACAATATTTTTGCCACATTTGAAGCCGATATATTCATTTTTGCGCCCAGGAGAATATTTACCACGGACGGACAGGCGGACAGAGATGTAGGCATTGATTCAGAACAAAAGTATAAATAGTTTGTATCGTCTTCGGAGCTTCCTTTTGCGTTTTGCAAGTACACGACAAAATGAATAAACTTCCCACGTTTCGGTGATGTTTATAAAAAACACTGTTACTACGTACGCATTTAGATGTGAAAACCTATTGCATTCCTGAATCGTATACGAGTAGCATTTCTTTAATGGGTTCTTTTTAGTCAAAACGAATACCATGGGGCAGTTTCTTGAACTGCAATTCGGAATCGTACCAGCTGAATACGAACCTTGTCAGAAGACATCGACTGGATCACTCGGCAAAGACGCATTACCGTGAAGCTAAAACCAAGAGTTTCTTTGTCATAAACCTTTTTTCTTTAGATAGGGCCAGCCAACTGCGGGATATTCCCTTTATACGCAGGCACACTTATAGTCAGAAAGAGTTATAGATAGACAGGGATGGATGAAGGAGGTAGTATTTGCATACGTTCGACTTAAAAGTGATAACATCCAGCAAAAGACCATTGCTGGTAGCTGGTAGTTGAAGAATGACGAGTCGCGCTAACTCGTATATGCGTCAGTGGAAACGCTGAGAAAGCCGTGTATAGCTGCTAAACGACTCGTATGTTGGTCGACAAATTTCTTTTCTCTTCGTAGAACATTTAAATACTACACTGTATAGCCCACATTGCGCCTACGCTCAAGGTTTTCGAGAGGACATACTTCTTGTCACCCATCAGCAACTGGCCCTTTCACTGTATGTGGAGAGACACAACCAAAGAAGAGGAGTTGTTCGTCACTCCATCGACAGTTTTTAATAAACAGGCTCACGCAACATTCGTTAATAATTGTTTGATACCTTTAGCATCCACCACAATCGAAGAAAACCGCCAACGTGTTTTTTACTTTTAATTTGCTTGGACTTGGGTTCTTTTTAGATTCCATTCCTTTCTCACGTAATTTTCACTTGATTGCTACCCTAGTTCTGGGTCGTAAGCATAAATTCATGCCTCAGTGGCAGTCATCATGCATTTCATATCGCCATCAGTCATAAAACCCATCTCTTCAGGGAGTTGGGCTCGACGTCGTATCTCACACAGATTGAGTTATTTGGAATAAGATGAGAAGATGAAGAGAAGAAGGCAGATGGTTCTTTAAAATCCATTGAATTATTTGAATTGATATACCAACCGTATATACAAGGTCCTCAAAATGTAACTAGCTTGTGTTGATAACATTATCCTTCATTTTTCGCAATGATAGTTGAGATCAATCGCCTCCTTCAGATGTCGCCAATATTGACGAATCCACTAAAACAGCTGTAACTTGTAAACTAGTGATCGCTATGTCATGATATTTTGACAAATTTTCTTTTAAGATTGTTCCTGTCTAAAAATCGCAAGGATTTGTCAATGGCCATCTTACATCTGCATTTCATTCCCCGCCCTTATTGAGTGATGGGTTATGAAAGGAGTTTTAAAAATAAAAATTCCCCTTAATTTTTGAACATATGAACATGCAATTAATTGACTTAAATATCACGTATTGTATGCCACTTGCTAGACAGGCACGACCAGACAGATCCACTTTATTCCTCTGTGTCACTAAGACAGACAACATATAGTTACAAGATAAGTACAGTTACATAGTAATTCGCCATATTTAAGTGGGGAAAAAGTTGGCAACACAACCTTGTAAACTGTAATTATCGACTATTTTTCGACAATGATAACCTTAAACGTCTTTTAACGTTTTGAAAACAAGCCAACTAAGTAAGAGTTCATTTTCGAAAAGGTTGACCTCATGCACGTGTACAAGAACAACACCAACAACAAATTATGTAAGTAGGAAAAGACGACCTAAAAGTTAAACGTTCAGCTTATTGACGGCGCAGTTTTATAATGATAGGTCTGCGTTGAACAAATTTACATAAATAGAAGCAGTTGTGTATACACGCACATTGTAAACTGTATGTATATATAAACAGGTAAAAAGCAGCGTTGGAGCTTCAGTAAAAATTAGCCAACACATTCAGGCCGATGTTATCGGCGTATGGGTACAAATACGTGCGTGTATTTTTTATTTTCCATCTATTCGTTTGCTAAAGTTCCACTTTAAGCACTATTCGGCTGAAAAAGGTGCATGCGCGCATAATTTTCATATTAATAAAGTCTCCCTACGCCATTAGCGCATTTGCGGTGCGTTAACGAAATAGTTTTTTTTTGTTTTTGCTTTCGTGGGGTATATACAGAATATTTATTTACGCGTAGTTAGCTATGAACAAATGCCTACACACAAATCCATATATATATATATATACAAATGCATATATATGTATATATATACATAGTTTTGTACATGTATATGTTTGCATATAGGTGTGTGTATCAATTTGACTAAGCTTCTTATGTGCTCATAGATAAACACGCATACGCATGAATCCTATGCCGACGTACATCAATTAATCTATTCAAGGTTATGTTCAGGGCTATACGCATAAAAACTAAATCGATGCGTTGTCGTTTCAAATTGTTATCGTTGTTGTTGCCGGTGCGGTTATTATTTCGTTTTCTGGTTTCGTATTAATTGGTGCGTTTTTACGATGTGGTTTTACTTCTTTTTTTATATAAATTTTCGCTAGTTTTAATTTTTTATTTGAATTATTTTTCGAAAGTTCGTGGTTTTATGACTTTTTTTTTTGCTTCATTGCTAATGTAACTTTTGATGAGGGAAATTAATACACGCATTTTAGCAAATTTGTTAAGTTGCCTTTTTTATCAGCAAAGGAAATCTAAGCTCTTATGTATTAAAACATTTAAAATTTATATAAAAGCATTATGTAAAAACTTTTTTCGTAAAATCTAAACTTTGTTGAATTTGATTATCAATCTATTGAATAACTAAGGAAATTATTTATAGATTAAGTTGAAATAAATTATATGAGAAATATATAACGGAAGTTCCGGATTGCGGTCTTAATTTTCTGTACGGCAAGGGAGAAATTTTTGCATGCACGTCTATACGTACTCTCTCTCTCTCTCGGTCCCTCTTTCTCTCTCTTGTTCACTCTCTCTTTCTTCTTCAATGCAGGAAGTAGAGAGGAGGAGCAGCGAAATTTGTTTCTTGCCTACCCAGTGTTTCTTTGAAAAATCAATAATGCTTAGGGAGGTAGACTCAACTTTAATCGCGAATGGTACGTCATCGTGGTTAAAGCGAGCGCACTTCCTATACATTTCTCCCCACTTCCTTGTCCCTATCACCGTAATACACGTCGAGGGAATGTGCTCGGAGTGACTGATCGTATTTAAGAATAAAAGAATTAGTTCCGTTACGTTTATTCGGTACGAAGATGGTAGACTGTGCCCTTCTTAAAATCGCCTTGCTTTGTACAGAGTATGAATTAGTCTGTCAATATGTTTTGGACACGTTGTAGGGCTTATGTATTATAAATTTTCTAAATCAAATTTCCTCGCAAGCTCGTTTTTTCAGAAAAACCGTTAAGAAGAGCTTAGGTTAAGAGCTTTGTCTCGTTTTAAGCCCTAGACCACTTTTTGAATAAATCTAAGCTTTTCTATTCATTTGCGTGTCCGTCCGTCTGTCCGTCTGAGTCGTCTGATGAAATTTAGAACGTCATCTTTTCGCTTAAGAAGGAAGACTACTGGAAGGGGTTCGGATCGCATCAGTTTTTCGATTCCTCCTCATGTACCGTCCTATATTGAAAAGTCGTCACAGGAGGGAAAAAGGATATACGAGTAAAACTATTAAGGGACTCCATTTAAAGGAATATAATTTCTATATGGGAATTACAAAGAAAAGAACATCTTTGTTTTTAACCTCAAATTTTGTCTATTTTCTTTTAATGCACAACAACAGTAATAAGAAGAAAAAGTTACGAAAACGTTGTCGAATTCCTTTATTCATTTAACAAATACAAAAAAGAATGAAAATTACATCATCAGTATCTGTGCTTGTACTAACAAAAGGGGTCGAATGTATCTTGAACCACAAGTCTTATTATAGCTAAGTCTTACAATGGCTTAAAGTCCAAACTTTCGATACGAAACATGCAACCAATTTTTATAGAATTTTCCATTCCACTCTTTTTTGTAATGTCAATATACTTTGATCTATACGTGTATACGAATAGATTCCCACACATGTGCAGTTTTCGTGTGCTTACTTCATGCTGTTTATTTGTGTATATAAACACACATGTATACATAGGAACTTGTTCCTATTTTATTTTTCAAGTTTATGTTTTGCTGCTTCCTTCTATGCTGCTGTCGTCGCTAGTTGGTGGTGTCATTGTATTTAATTCTGTTTACTAAACTTTTAGATCTGTAATAAAGTGAAGGTGCTTGCGTAGTTTTGAAGACGCAAGACGCTCGCGGTGTGACACATATACATATATGTTCAGAATAGCTTGTGTAGGTTTTCTGTGCTTTATTTTTCTTTTTCTATGTACATGCGTTTTTGGTTACAAAACAACAAAGCGTGAATGAACTTTTCAAGGTGAACTATACAAATAACTAACAACAACTATTATATATGAGCAGTACACACAACAGCACAATCAGTAACAAGCACAAAAATTTTGGGAAAAAAGCTTCAAATTTCAAAGAACATTAAAAAAAGGCAAACATGGAATGGCATTAGAATAGTAGAGCAAAGCGGGACAGAGAAAGAGAGAATATAGGAAAAAAATCATATTTTTGAAAAAATAAATGCAAAGCAAAGCAAACTACGACAAAAGGTAAAAAAACAAATTTATTTTGTAGGGCAAATAAGTGATTGGAGAGAAGTTGCAGATATGATGGCATGATTACAAGATAGGAAAATAACATACGCGATGTAAGGTTAGGAAGTATAATTTTAAGAACAAATTTTATTTTTAGATATAAAAAAAAGAAATATTTTTTATATATATTTAAAAGACAATATTTTTTATGTAAGACAAATAAACATAAAATATTTATAAAAAAAATTATATATTATATTAAAAAAAGTTTCTTTTTAAATCCGACAACAAAAACGGTTTTTTTTTTAAAATTTATATTTCTTTAAGAGAGATAACGTTCGCGATGTAAGCTTAGGAAATATAATTTGAAGAAAAAATTGTTTTCAAATATAAAAAAAATTCTTTTTTATATTTAAAACATATATTTATTATTTAAGGGAAATTTTTTAATTTTTGCAAAATGTATATAATATATGTATATAAAAAAGTTATATATAGTTTTTTTAAATATAAATAGATTTTTAACTCTGGAAAAAAACAATTGGTTTTTTAAATTTATATTAACTTAAGAGAGGAGAAAAAGAAATGCATGATCAGTCATTGTCTCTTCAATTTGTTGCTCGCTAGGAACATATGTTGTGCGTTGCTTAGTGTGAGCTTTTTTTTAAAATTTCTTTATCGCAAAAGAGCTTTCAAAATTTGTGCTATATGCACACACAGATACGCGTAGATATGTATATGTAGTTTAACATAAGCATGACTACCAAAAAGTAAGCGAAACGACAGCAGCAGCAGCAACAACAACAAAAACTAAGAATAATAGAAATTCTAATAACAATTCTTGGAAAATAAAAAAACAAAGCAAAACATATTTAGCAAGTGTCAGTGAACTCTTTATGCGTTCAAAATGATGATGCGATGGTAGATCGCATAAATCAACCAAACACATTCCCATTCACATTTACATATACATAAATTTGTATTTATACGTTATATGTGTATTTATATAATATCTAACACACATGCAACATATTTCGAGCTATATGTGAATAAACCCAAAAAGCAAAAAAAACAAAGCAGATTAAAAAAACCTTAACAGTGCACTAGCAACACGAGCAAAACTATTTCGGCGTTTTTTTGTTTTTTGCTTTTTTGCGTTTTTGCTTTTCTGTATATTTGTTTATTTAAAAGCTATTAAGGAGTGGTTTCAGGAAAAATATACGCAATCAAAAAAACTCTTATCTTTTACTTTACGACATTCAAACAATAGTTGCTATTGTTGTTGTTGCTGTTGTTTTTGCATTTGCTTTAGTACACTTCGTTCAAATTTTTCTCTTTTACCTCATTGTGAAAGGAGAGATTTATCAGATTTGATGTAAAAAAAGTGAGTCAGTGACACATTCGCCATGTAATGTCCGGTATGAGATTCGATCACTTTGCCTCCGTAGGTTGAAGATGTCTGATGCGTCACAAAAAGAAGGCAGGATAAGGTATAAGTTAGATATGAATATCGGACTGATTAGAATCATTTCAAGCTACGAGTATTTACAGAGATAGCAGTAAGCGTTCGGTTATGTAAGTCTGCGTTAAGTGTCAAGCGGAATTTGGGCCAACATGAATTTACGGATAGATTCTGCTTCAGGGACTTCACTGGAAAGTCTTACTACCTTTAATGAGCAAAATTTAAAAACTAGCTTTCTGTGAACGATATAAGGAGTTTCTACGTAAGCTGGTGATAAAATCTTCATTTATTGCTGTGCACGAATTCTATTTGTTTCGAAAGTATAATTAAGTACTATCTCGCAAACGAAGTTTTGGCGAAATGCCGAGAGGCATGCAAAGCATAGCCTTAAATGCATAACTTAAAAAGCAGTTCATTTTGGAAGACAGTACCATAAAAATCTTGCCGCTTAATTAAATGTTTGGGTTGCTGTTTAACGATTCCTGGCATTTTTTTAATAGATTTAATAGAATTTAAATTAATTTAAAATTTTATTTTTTCCCTACGATTTTAATGTTGTTTGCTTTAGCTGATTTTTGTTCTTTTGTCTTGGTTTTTTTTTTTTTTTTGAGTATTTACTTTATAAGTGTTTTAAGATGATTCTATTTTGCTTGCTTGTAAATAAATTTTGTTATAAAATTTTTTTTTAATTCTGCTATAAATAAAGTCGAAGGTGTTAGTTGCTAGCGCCTACCATGCTTTAGTCCAAAAATTTATTTTGGGATAAATAAATGTTGACAGTGATAATAACAACAATGGCAAAAACAACAACAGAAATAGTAAAAATAATAATAGTGATAATGGTGACAACGACAATGGCAGCAGCAGCAAGGACAACAACAACACTAATCATAGCAATAACAATCCTAGAAAATCAATAGCAATAACGACAACTGCAACAGCAATAATAATAATATAAATAAAAATAATAATAATAATATTAATGATAATAACAACAACAGCAACAATAACGATAATAGTAATAATAATAGTAATAATAGTAACACGCACAAGGTCCTACATCAAGCAGATTCGAAATCCCGATTGATGATGAATAGGGAACGTACTAGTGGGGAAGTAATAAACAATAACGAAAAACCTAAGTAATGGGTGGCTAAGCCAATACAATTAAAACACTCACATGTGTTGACTCAAAACAACAAGGCAAGGAAGCATTGAACCAATGGTTAGTTAATGGTATTTTTATTCCCGGTAACGGAACGATTCCTAATCGCTACACAAGATCAAGTAATATGCACAAAAAATGTGAAAAAACAAAAACAATAAGGACCTAAAGGTACAAAATGATCGATGTATGTACGAAGGTCAGACATCTAGAACTATAAAACATATCACATCAGGATACGCGTACTTCGAAAGCAGAGCGTACCATTATATTCCTGATCTAGTAGGGGAAGTGATTCATTTTTAGAAAAGCATAACATTAAAATAAGACACACCGTGTTACAAAAACGTACAATTTATTGATACCAAACGACGAGAATGTAATCGAAAAATACTCAAAATAAATAAATAAATACGCATCGTCGATAACACCGATAAAGCGACAATGGAATGTTGAAAGGCTAAGAAATATACCAACAATAATATCGTTTACAGGCATTATGTCAAGAACCTTAAAAAAAGGACTAGAAGTTCTGGGACTAAATTTACAGGCAAACACAATGTATATCTACACACCTGTAGGATTGCAAGACGATTCATAGATGGTTTTGAATGAACACATTGGCAATAAAATTTGGACCTTATATATATGTCTATGCTTTGAATTATATAACTATTTGTATATAGTTATAAGTAACCTTTCAAAGCACAAGAGATAATAAAGAATAATAACAATAATAATAATAGTAATAATAATAATAATAATAATAATAATAATAATAAAAGTAATGAAACCAATTCCGATCTTTCGACACGGTATCGCCATGTTGTCAGAAAGATAAGAGGAAGTTGTAGAAAATGATGGTAAACACTTTGCTTTATACATATTGTAGCAATTTTTCTCAGTAAATACCTTTTCCAAGTGAAAATGATCAAAATACAAAGACAATAACAAAAAGAGTAATAATTGTAATAACAATAATAATAAACTATACAGTGCGATTATTAACATTTATAAGGAACTTAGGGTACAGTGGTATACATAAATGAATTCTATCTGCCTGAGTGGTCGAGTAGGCAAAGCATATCGACTAACAAGTCAGTGGTCGTGAGTTCAATTCTCAACTGCGGTGGAACTAGTGATTCAAGGCTGAAGTTTTAGAATTTATTTCCTTGCTTGAGTACATACATATATACAATAATAATAATAATAATAATGATAATAATAATAATAATAAATAAATGAAATCTGATATAATTCCAGCGTTCGGAAATAGTCAGAATTTTAAGACAAGCAAACCAATGCCTCAACATTTAAACATAACCTCCATTTCCTATGCTGACTATAATTTTTGATCCGCTTCACGTCAGCGTTCACCAACGTCATGTGAATCCTTTGAAAGACAGACAGCTTGTAACATTATGTATAAATGCTTGTAGCTTTGGAAACTTTAGGAAGTAACACACAACAAGGTTTCTGACTGTACAAACACTTGTAAGAGTTGTAAACGTGTAATCGAAGGCCGAGTACATATACTCGCTGTTTTTCTAGCCAGAGATTTATTTAAGAAAGCTTAACTACTTACCTCAAACGCCTTCTTTAAGAAGACAAATTATTTTCTAATGTTTGCAGAGCAAATTCACTTTTTCCCCTTTCTCTTTCTCCTTTTCTTTTTCTTTTTAAATTGGGTTAAGCTTAATTTTTATTTTTTTGTTTGACTGCTTAATTTTACTTTTCCGTTTTCATTTTCACTTAACGGGCGTACAAATTTGACACTGACAAACAAAGCATACGAATGAAAAATCAAAATGAAATTTCGAGTCGTCTTTTGGTTCTGTTGTTAATGATATCTAAGTCACGTCTTGTGAAATTGATATAAATGCTCTACAAAATCGGAAACAAGTTTCTAATAACTTTGTTCTTGTTGTTGTTTACAAGCTACGTTTGACATGCGAACAGTGGGTAGTAGTAGCAGAAGGTCGTTCTAAGAGATCCAGCCACCCTTTGGTTAACATGTAGCGAATATTTTAAAATGTAATGAAAACCTTGTCATTGTAGCGAATTTGTATCCTTGTGTCTTGCAAGGGAATAAGCAACAATGAAGCATATAAGCAGCAGCAAATCTTATGATCGATAATACGTAATGAATAATAATATGTAAAATATGAAAAGAAAAGAAGTAAAAACACTATAGTAGGACATGGCCCGCCTTTAAATACCCTACATCTCTTCACTTAATCCGGTTGTTTAAGGACTTTTCAAAGTAAAGTTTTGTGCGGGGAGTGATCGAAAAAGTGATTGGATCCGAATCATTCGCAAGAGGGGGGGCCCTCGACTCAAGGCATGGCGATGTATCGAATTTCATCAAAATATCTCACCGGAATATCTTTAGGTTGAAGACAAGAACGCGAGACTGGCGGACGGACAGACAAGCTGAGATCGATTCGGAAAGATTTCGGAATACCGTGTTATATACAATAAAGCGGAGAATTACTTCAAGCCATTCTGGACAAGCTTAATATACTCTTGCACTATAACTAGCGTGTGGAATAAAAAATCATTTGTCCTAATATTAGGTAATCAAGAGAAGAGAATTAGCTTTGTTGTTTGTGAAAATATCAATGAACTGAATGAATATATGAATATTTTCATCTATTGATGGCCCCAGTATTTTCTTCACATTATGGACCTAATAGCATATATTAAGTTAACATAATACACTATTGTTATAAGAACATGTATAGTTGTGTAAATATCGTCATCACGATAATCGCTTGCCGATAATGGACGTAAGTTTATCAGTGTGTTATATAATAAAGTATGTATTGCATCATCATGATCATCATCGTCATTATTATCATGGCATGAATTGTAATACGTTTATGTTTAATGTCGAAAACCTCTAATTTATGTGTGCTTGCGTGTCTATGCGTCGTCCCCTCTATTCACTATTGAACATTCTCGTATGAATTGAATGCTGCTTTCATGTGAATGTGTGCAAATACTCCTTCTCGTCTCCCCCTCTCACTCTCTCTCTCTCTCACTCTCTTCTCTCGTTTTAGTTTATGTTTGTTTCTAATACGTTATGGCTGCCAAATGCTTTAAAAATATGCGTTTTTTCCTTTCTGCTTTTTTATTTGTTCTTATGTTTATAAGTATGTTTAGTACGCAAGCTTTTTTTTGTTTTGCTATGTTGTTGAGAAGTATGTTAAGAATTGTTTGCTGGCATTAGGCGGTAGGTTGGTTTTGCTATTGCTAATACATTATATACGCGTTGATGTCGATGTTTGCGTATTTTTCCATTCTCTACAGATATTTATAAGCAACGCGTATGTTTTTTATTTTTTTGTTGTTTTTTTTTTGATTATTTCTGGTTTTTGTTATAGTTTTATATATATATACATATATATATATATATATGTATATATGTACATTAGTAGGTTTCTTGTGGCTCGGGTATACGCGTGTGTTTAACAAGTGCAATAACCTGTAAAAATTGGAAAAAAAACGAATTTATATCTTTAGAATATGTTATTATTGTTGTTATTGTTGTTGTTGTTGTTGTGAAGTTTGCAAACTATTTCGTTTACTAACAATATCTTAAGGGGGAAAAAATAATTACAGTGAAGTATTAGTTGAGCGATAGTTTGAGAGATGGAATAGTTGGTTACCTAAGCATATACATATATGCCTACGTTACTCCGTATCGATATAAATTCGGTAAATATTTTGTAGATATTTCCTAACATGAATTAATTACAATTATGCTCTCTACGTAAGCACATGCATACGCATGTTAATATTTAGGTAACAAACATATTAATGAATAAAACTCTAGACGTTCAGTTAAGTCTTCTGGCAAAAACTATTCACTCAATCAACGGCTTAAATAACTTATGTTTTTAGAGAAGAAAATAAGAAAAGAAATAAATTATATTCATCTTTAACGATTATTCCGTTTTATCGTTAC
Organism: Glossina pallidipes; assembly: GCA_000688715.1. NCBI lineage: Eukaryota > Metazoa > Arthropoda > Insecta > Diptera > Glossinidae > Glossina > Glossina pallidipes. The sequence goes on along the minus strand of KK499765.1, from coordinate 736,957 downwards.
ACCCGTTACTCAATGAATCGATTTGTAACTGTCAGACATACAGAAACGATATGAGCACTTTTTGTGTCAGTTCTATTCGATTGCTTTCGTATCGAGTTTAGGTTTTTCAGTCGTTCCATGTTCAACGAATTATTCATGATATCATCGGTGCATATAAAACAAAATAAGGGGAACCATTGAAAATTATTTTCGGGTTAGCTCGATAATGGGGATTTTATGCCGATATCAGGGTATCCCAAAGTAAAGATCTATTTGGCAAAGAAATATTCCGGTTCGGATTAGTCCACATTTCGGAACTCCAACAATCACAGTAACTTAGGTCGAAAATAACGAATTTATGTTTAGAAATTCAATTTCAAGATCAATCTATTGGACCAAGATATGGCAAATTAAAAAAAAAAAGAAAACAAGTAAAAAAATTATAGTGAGCCACGGCCCACCATTATGGCCTTATCACCATATATAGCCATCACCTTACAGTGCTTTGCTTAACACAATCATCGCTTTGCACGCACAATACAACGACTTTTCAATAAAAGCCGTTATATGGGAAGTATTCGAAAAAGTGGTACTATTCGAACCATTTTCAACAGCGTTCCTCCTTAGATCAAAACACATCGGTGTACCAAATTTCATTACAATATTTCAAAATTAACGAAGAGAACACAACGCCTACAAATCTATGTGAATAAAACTGTGAACTCCTTTACTTTCCGATTCTTTTGCTTGTTACCTGTAAGATGCAACACATACACCACATAAATTTCTCTTTTTTTTTTGGGATCGCGGTGGTGAATAAGCAAACAAGCAAGCAAATGATAAACTCCCTACAATCCCTTCCTCCATTTTCGTGTTCATTTCCGTACTCCTCTACATTTTACGGGCACGCTTTCATTACTTTGACAGTCTTATGTGTGCACTCGGTTTTCTTCTTCATCAGGGAGCCTGCTTTCAAGACTAAGCTTCCATACGCATTGTGATGGTTCTCTTGTTTCATTTTCTTCCTTTATTTCCAAATCCCACTCTTGGCTGGTCGTCTCCTTTCTGTGTAGCTTAGATTATTTCTCGACTCACTGTCTCTGGCCGCGCAGTGTCGAGCCTGAGGCACTTACACGTCTCTACACAAAAGGACGTAACACATATTATATAAAAAAATTGAAAATTAATAAAAATATACAAAAAAATATATTTTGTATAAATAAATAAGAGAGAAAAACTTTGACAAAATCATTTAGTCATTTTTTCTTCTAAACCACTTCCGAATCTTAGATATGTAAGCTGACGATGAATTTTTTATAACCTACCGCAGCTGCTTACAGTGTGCATGAATAATAATAGGAAATGTATGAAAAATGTGTTTACGTGAGTATGAGTGATTTTAATTTGCTTATTATTATACCCATATAACAGTCGAACGTACTTTGCGTGGGAGGTGTTTGTAGAAATTGTCCAGTAGACCTTTGCTGTACTTTGCCACTATGGATGATGGTTGTTAAGCATCAAAATCACTTCTATCTAACCATTCATCTCCTCCATCTTCAGCTGTTGCAAGACTACTTCTCTGCCCCGCCGTAGCGAGCAGTTATCAGGTGATTTATGTTTCTGAAATATTTTGGATGTCGTTTGTGTTGTGACCATTAAATTAATTGCAATTTATCGATTTTCAAATTGCACACAAACAGCATACACAACAAACCTTTAAAAATATGCTGGCGCTGATATTATGCGCACACACACACACACCTCGCGAGAAAACGTAGTATAGTAGTAAGGCTACTATTTGATGAGGGCCATAGTAGTTGATGTTGTTGTAACAACAATTGCATAAAAACTCGTTATAAATAAAAAGAACATTTCGGTTCTGTAAGGTTGCGCGCCATGTTTCATTCATACATGAGCAAATCGTGAAGCGCAAAAAAATTGTACCGAAACGAACGAAACATTTAAAATTTTTTAAATAAAAAAAAAAAGCGGAGGAAAAAACAAAAATGGAAAACATTTACACAATTCAGATGCCGCGTCACGAATCACGATATTTCAAACTGAATTGTAATGGGGATACAATGCAAACACACACACACGCACATACACAAATAAAATTTCCCCTTTGGCCGTTAAAGAGAATGCAGCAACATGCAGCGCGTAGATCTTCCATTTTTCTTTTTTGCCGAGCAAATATTTACCGTATAACTTTAGAGCTCTGCTAGATTTTCCCTTTGCATTTTTTTTGTGTTTCTTCTGATTCTCGATACTTTCCTAGTTCTATTTGTAACTGTTATGTCAGTGATTCATATTGTACGGGCTCGGTTTGTATTGCTCGTGTTCCAGCGTTTGTGTTTTTAGAACAAGTGTACTACTACAATATTTATATGATCCACGCATTGCAAACGAGGCCTGTTGGCAATAATAAAAAATATTGTATGTACGTTTATGTGTGAGTGCGTGTATAAAATATTTTCTATGAGAACCATTAAAAAATACATCAACGATAGCCAGTCCGACAACTTAAATGATGGCATGGTGCGACCGTCGCTCGTGCCACTAAAAACATTAATACAAAGATGAACGACAACAACAATAACACAACAACAGCAAGAAACGCGCGTGTATGGCTTTACCATGACAACGGAATACTTAGTTGGTTGATCTCTTTCTTCCTTTAAGGATTTTATGCACTGGAGTAAATATTTCCCGTTGCCTAATTTCAGGCTTTCAGGACTTGCACACTTACGGAAAATATTTCGCGAGCTCAATAATAATCCATTTTCAGTTATTTCTATAGCCGAAGAGCATCTCCTGCCAACGTGAGCTTGCTATAGGTTAACCAAACTTCTGCCTAAATTCAGTATAGTTTTCATTTATGTCTCCATATGACATTAAATTTTTGGGTTCAGTGTCGTTGATATGCACATACATACAGCTAAGGAGTGTGTGTGGGATGTTTGCTCGGTTTGTTATTAAAGGTACATACATGAAACCGAGGGATCACATGTAATGCGTTATCTTTGCTGTCACAGCAATAGCACTGATGAGGCACCACACAACTACAACAAGACATATATTATTACATACATTACGCAAAAGGGAAGGCTTTTAAAACTACTACTACTTTAAGAGCCTAATGCGACCAAGAGGATAATATATAGTTTAAGTTATCCATGCTAGAGCACAGACTGTGACAGCATCTAAGATACCACATATTTTTCATTTATTAATTTTTTAAATATATAGAAAAAGGACAAAGCCTAAGTGACTTGTAAAAAACATAATGAAAGTAATTTTTTTTTCTTAATCGTAGTTAGAAAAATCACATGTAGTGTGCCTTCAACAAGGACTCTGATGATAACCTAAAAATTTTCGCCGCAAAATTATTTTACAGCCATGGCGGACGTAATCTTGATGAACCTGGACATAAACATCTATTTGGATTTGTCTACCTCTCCATTTGCGCACTGAAACCCCGATTAGGTCTTTAAAATTTTACACAAAAGTGTAAACAAGGATTGCAACTTATACCACCTTACATATATACAGTTGAAAATTACCAAAATTTCATTGTAATTAATTTTTAAACCACTTGTGGCACAAGGATATATTAGGTTTGTGCGTATGTGTGCAAAATTCAGAACGTCTTGAGGTAGAGCCACCTTTTATCATACCGATCGATTCAAAATCGCTTTCTATATTTATCTAAGCGAATCCGTCCCTCTGTCCGCTTTGGTTTCTTGTGTTCAAGAGGTCATTTTTAAAATATTTTGATGCACTGACAGGTTTTGGCCCAAGGACGAACGCTGTTGAAGATGGCTCGGATCGGCCAACTTCTTTGACCATTTCCCACATACACATTTATTTTGAGAAGTCGTTAAATAAATAACTATATTAAGCGGAGTAGAGTAGGGTATTTAACGGTGGGCCGTGTTCAATTATACTGTTTTGAATTGTTTTAATTTACATTGGAACAAGAGCAATGTTAGCCTTTCTTTTTTCTTTTAATAAAACAGATCATATAGAGCTTGCTCCCTGTATGTGTTTTACGCTGATGATCGGAAAGAACTGGGGATTGGTCGCAGTCTACGATATGTGTGTGTACCCGATCGGTAACTCTTATGTCTTTACCGATCAAGTGCCAATTAGAGCGACGACTACAGCCGTAACGATATTAAAGTAAGAAAATTCAACCCGGGTACCCATTTGATAGTCATTCTGCTTTATTATTTGTCTGTGCGGTGAATTGTGTATAAAAATCAGTCAAAAATGCTTCAAAACCTTAACCACCACTGTTAAGAAACTTTTTATAAGTAAAGTGGAATTTACAAACATTCAAGTGGTTATACAGTTTTCTCAATGATATAATTATTTCTAATATCGAACATCGTAATATCGTATATCGTATTATAAATTAAGAAAATTATACTTCTGTTGAAAGAAAAACTAGGTTAACTAAAAAAATGTAAATTCTCTTGCTGCTGCTATCATGTAACTATGTACATTGGCCTGACAAAAATTGAAAGGAAATTGGAACGCATTCAAAATCCACATGGGTTGACAATGAATAACCTACAAAAGTCTACGCCGGCCTATAAGTAAACCTATCGTTGCCTATAATAATTATCGTAAGCAGCGCTTATCACAATTCAATATTAATACTTTTTTTTAATAAGGTGATCCAAAACTGAAGACATACTTCTTCAAGACATACGTTAGATGATACTCGTTATGAACGGAATTTCTTCATATCTCCATTCAGTATAATTATATACGAGAATAGAAGCCTCAATTGTCTAGTTCCCCAATTCTAATAAATATATTACGTCATTCGCTTGTAACCGTTTTTGTAGCATTTGGTAACATTGTTAGACTGCGTTTATTTTAAATACAACCTTTGAATTTATTTGTTCGAATCGTTTAATTAAAATACCGTGCTAAATGGGAGATGGGAATGTATTTTCTTTAAGTAAAACTAATTTTAAATATCTTGTACTCTAAGTCAAGCACATCGTAATATTTTTAAATTTTCCATTGAGAAGCCTAAAAATATGCTTTAAATCTAGCACTTTTGTTCTTTATATCAATTTTCATTTTCTACTACATTTTTTATAGTTCAACGTTTGTTAATGTAAAACTCTTTCCACCGATTCATGTGCGAACACCCACATACACACTCGTATATTAACACATTCATATTTTATCTTCACAGAATTGCTTGACAAACGATCTTTTAAAGTTGCTTAACTCTTGTGAATTCGGTCAACTATATGCGCACCAATCAACAGCGAAGATATATAAAATGCGTGACGCCACTTGCAACGTGCGGATTTATCCTATGCAGTCAGAAGACTTGAAACATTGAAGATTATCATTCAGCACTAGATTGTGAATAGATTTAGCCGTGATCCGTCAAATTGTTCCACTTTTGTTAGCGCCGTTGTAGCAACCTACAAGGTAGAAAGGAAGATGGAAATGACCATTCATTCAAAACGAACAAAAGAAGATTGAATTTCCAAAGAGTTCTGATGTTTTGGCAGCCTATCAAGCTACTGCCTTGTTCTGAATAAGAAAGAACTACTTTTGCGATGTTTATAAATTTGACTTTAGTACCGACCAACCAAGATTCGTCTTAAGATTACAGCAGATTTTTTTATTTGTTTATTGCTTTTCCATGCACAAAGTGAAGCGAAAGACCTTTTCAGAATCTGTTATGATTTCCATTCATACACAAGTAAATACAAACACACAAAAAGCAACAGAGAAATGTTTGTAGAAAAAACAAAAACTTGCAAAAAAAGTAGTTCAGCACACATGCGAGTAACAAGAAACTCTCGAAAGTTAACTAACAGAAAAAGTAAGAGAAAATGCGAAAACTTGTGGAAGCTCTAAAAAAGAAATAATTTGTTTTTTTTTTTAACTTTTCCTTTTTAAAGCAATGTTATCTAAAAGATTTGAAAAAATTTCATCTGAGCATAGATTCGATAGATTTGATTTAAAACGTAAAAAGTGAAAAGCCTATGTTGAAAATTTGTATTTATTGTGAAAACTAAAAGCGAAATACATCGAATGAGGACACAAAAGTCCTTTTTTGCTTTTTTGCTTTAATAGATCCAAGTATGAGGCAATAGCGTTTAGAAGTGGAACACTTTGATTTTTTATTTACACATAGAACCTTTAAAAATAGATCAACGCTATATTTATACACTTCAATTTTTAATTGCAAGTGTGCTTTGAGAATTCTAACAAGTGTGAAGAAGATTAAAGAAACGATAACTTTGCAAGTATCTTCTGAAAATAGCGAAGATTTTTATTCGTGTTCTCGTCAGGAAAATTCTCAAATCGATTTCATCTTCCTGTCAAGACAAATGGTACCCGAACTGATACAAGTACGCGCAATTAATCTTAGACTTTCAAACCTTGACTTTATGGATCTACGCCGTACGTAGCACACTTTCCATTATAGAGTCTATGACGCATAATGGATATTTCTGGCTAGCGTAAGATTCTTAGCCTTTAACCATGTCTATCCATTCTTGTTCCGTTACTGGAACGCTGATTATCGCAGAAAGTAAATTAAAGGATTCAGTCGTTCAGTCTTGTTTAATAATGACGACGAGATTCGTTGAATCAAGCTGGATAACGAATGGCATGCGAGCATAATATCTAAACAAGTATAAGCACTATAGCGTGCCATGGCCTACCGTACCCTACGCCACCCTATAATTATATATATTGATAAGGATTTTTCAAAACAAAACATGGTGTAGTTAGTGGTCGCAACATCATCATCGCAACATCAGCGTTCGTTTCGGAGTCAAAAAACATAAACGATCCAAATTTCTATAAAATATCTCAAAAATTGCGGCCTATAGACTGAACACAAGAAAATAAGTCAGATACACAGACAGACGGACAAGTTTGATCGACTAGAAAATGATTCCGAATCGATCGATATAACAAAAGATGAGTCACTTAATATATCCTTGTGTCACAAATGTTGTAGAGGACAAAATTAAAATCCTTACGTCGTAAAGAAACTTTCGTTTAGGTCGTGACTTTGATATTCATTTAATATATACAGGCGTAGTTTATCTATCACGTCAGTGGGTCCATCGGTAATGCATGTGCGAAAGCACTACAGCACTACAGCAGTTATTAAAAGATCGAAGAAAACGACAACATTTCTAATGAAGTGGCAAACCTTTGTTGTAAATATGGCGGAGTCGTTATGCAACATTCTGTCCTTATGGTCAACCTTCAATTTTCCATTGTACAACACTCCCGAAAATCTTACTAACTTCTACTATCAGACTGTCTGGTGACTAAAGTGGACAATGGGCAATGACTTGCACAGGCAGTATTTTAGCCCATGTTTCACGCATGTATGTAAGACAGAAATTCTTCTGCGTTTACTTTATCTGCCACAGTAACATTTCGGTCGCTTTTGTTACGCATCTTTAACGTGTAATTGCATTCAGTTTATTAAAAAATCGAAATCCATTAAAAATTCTAATTTTCATTTCTCCACTGAGATGCGCTGATGACAATAAGTCTTTAAATTCTGTTTACCTACAGTAATTTGGTTTTAAAATTGCGCCATGGTTCTGTCACTCACTCCTAAAGTCAAATTTCAATCAGTTTATTAGGAAATGTTCGTCCATCAAATATTTTAGCTTTCACTTCTTACCAGGATTATGTTAATATGAATTATATTTTGAATATTTTATGTGCATAGAAACTCTCTTTTGAAAATCTAAAGATATAATAACAGCATTTATCAGCAGAAGTATGCTTACGTGCGTATATCCACACAAATTAACGATAATAGTCAGTTAAGTAGAATAAAGTTCATCTAACAATTTGCCTGAAAAGAAATATTAATGAATATCAAGTACTCCCCCTCTCTCCCTCACTCTCGCTCTCACTCTCACTCTCTTTCACTCCACGCAAAAGAGTTTTGTATAAAACGGTTTTTTAATTAATTTTTTATATACAGACAGCGACGCGTATACGCACTGCTGGTGATGGATTGATTTTCTAAATGCGTGCATTGTTGTTAACTTGTTAGGCAGGAATGGTAGGTAGAGATTTTTAAAAATGTTTTTACTCTTCATCCAGCACGTAGTTAAGTTGTGTTTTTAAGCAACAATATGGAAAACATATGCGTAGCAATGAACGTACAGCAGGTATGTTTGTTTATATCTACATGTTATTGCAATCTTCTATGGATGACGGCTCTCTGCGCTTATACAAATACAACTGGGTATGTATACTCGTATGGGACCGATATACATCCCGTTAAAGGATAACAGCAACAACAATGGCACATTAATGAATAAGCGAACGAGCGAACGCATGATGTCATGACATGCATAAAACAGTATATTATTTTCATTGTATTTATATGTAGGACTGGGCTGAAAAATGAAAAAAAAAATTTCTTTGTGGTTATAATGATGTGCGTGTGGACTCCAACATAGTTGAGAGAGAGAAAGAGAGAGAGAGAGAGCGAGAGAAAGTTGATGCATGAAATTCAGGCCAAAGCATAATTTAGTTGACAGACAGTCAGCAAATAACAGACAGACAAGCGGGCGTGTAGAATAGACCTAAAATCATTATGTTGACTGACATGAACGTAAAGCAGCAGCAAGTTCCATACGCCATCCACATTTAATCAGAAACAATGGCCCATCATCAACACCACAGACATCAAACTTACTTACTTACGGAACTTGGGAACGATAGTTAACATTAAAGGCAATAAGTAAAGTATGAAATTGTTTTTATACATAATACCTACCCTCACTGCTAATTAACGATGAGACTCGCAATGTGCAACTGAAGCATACGCACACACGCACATATACGCACGCTTACATAAAAAGACAAATACTTTTGCACTTACACTTTACCAGATGCGTTAACATTAAGTGCTCGTGGCAGAAGCTTGAGCTAACACATATCTATAAACAGGAAAATTTATTCTATGAGAGGATCTATGGGCACATGCTGTTATAGAAATTGAGCCTGCACGCATTTTCTAATTTTCCCATTTCCTTAAACTCCTCTTCCCGATTGCTTTTCCAATTTACAAACGTTTCTACGACTAAACTACCCTTTCCTTGCTTATGCGATATTTGTCTTTGTTTTCATAGAAACTTATGGCTTATATAGTAGAGCACGAGCAGTAGTTGCTGTTGGATGCTCCCCAAATGATTGCCAACGAGTTTCACTTGAGTTAAGAGCAGTCAGCAGAGACAAAACATCTGCAGCAATAGTAGCAGCATTCAGCCTAAAAATGCCAAGAGACCCCAAAATACTAAAATATAAAGCCAGTGCAAGTGTGCGTACACAAATACGTACATACATCTAGATATATATATAGGAAGCAAGTAAGAAAGCCAACATATATACGCCTTAAGGCGAATCTTTGATACCCCTCGACTAACAGGAAGCATTTAACCAGTGCATAGCACACACATAAACCAATCCTTCACAACATTCGAACTTACACATAGCCCTTGCACAAGTCTGTAGGAAATTTTAGACGAATATTTCCTGCAGACAATAATTTCCTACAGATGTGTTGTTGTGTGTGTTTGCAAATTCAGTCTCTACTTAACAACTAAGCATATGTATCCAAGCTGTTACCTCCCCGACTGAATTTTAGCGGAGACGAGCTATCCCCGACCTACCAACGATCGGTCCTAAAGAGGTGCGAGTGAAATGCGACTCAAAATGCTATACTGATCAATAGGAAAAAAGTATAACTCATTGGAGAATATTTAAGGAGATTACAAACATAAGAACAAACTTAGCATACCCTTAACGCGCCCGTCTCATTGCGAATGGGCATAAAAAACAACACACGCGCCACATTTACCAAAGCAAGCATTCACGAGAATCGGATCTGAGAGGTATAGAATAGGAGGAGCAGTATGAGTACGCTGATAAGGTACGAAAGCATAAACAAGTAAATTTCTATGACATGGAGAAGAAGAGTATGAAGACTTTAAAGTGATGGAGTAAGAAATGGGTTTTTATTTAGGTGGTAACGTCAGTTGTAATAGCTTTCGTATATAAATCAATAAAATGATTGTACGCACCTTTCCTACGTAGACCTGATGCCGCACTATGTGCGTGTCTCGACGTAACGACCATACGGACGAAAATGTATATGTACGCCTGTAGGTGTAAGGTTGTTATAGCATAACATTCCCTTACAACCAACTTTTGTTCCCTTTTGCTGATGTTGCAGAAAAGAAAAAAAACATATATATATATATATATGTACATATATATAGAATGGAAGAGAAACAACAAAATGATTGTTGTTTTTTAGGCATCGTTACTGCTGATGTTTGGAGTACAAGGCAAAGTTGTTATGTTCCCGAGAATAATTGAATGGCATGTGATAAGAAGCGGTAAGGGGAAGGTATATATGGAGCAAAAAGAGGATTGGTGAGAGCATTGATAAAAATTTTACCAATTTTGATTTATACGCGGCCGGAATATGCGTTTTATTGGATATGCACGCATTCCACACCAGGAACAATGTCGCTTTGTTCATTTGTTGAAAGTAAAAAAAAAGGTTATAACTTTTGATTCAAAGGTTCCTCTTTGAGACGTACGTTTATTTACTAACAACACTGCCGTCTCTATTTTCGAGTTTCTCAACGCTTGCATACTTAACGTCATTAGCTTTTTTGACAGCAGACAGAGACGGAGAAAGGAAATTGGCTTGCAAGCACTAAATAAACCCTTTTACGCTAGTTTTCCAAAACCGTCGTTTGCTCAATAATATCGTAGCGTGACATATATTACGGGTCTCACTTCATAAGTTACAGCTGTTTTGGTGACGATACTTTTCTCTTCGTAGAACAATGGAAATATTTGGATTTCGTATGCAGCCTCACTAAAACACCTGCGACTTGTAAATTAATGATTGGACTATCAGAAGCGGTCGACCAATGTCTTTGGAAGGTTGATACTATTTAAAAGTCGTATGAATTCGCGAGGCACAGTTGCCATAACACTATTTAAGTCAGTGCTGAGTTTGAACGGTTTGTTTGCCCAGCAAAGAACAATGTTTGATCAACATATGAAATTCGGATTTCCCCTGAGGTCTGGGAAGTCTGGTCTGGGAGGTGCCTTGCCAACTAATTGTCAGAATGTCTCGGAATTTTCACATATTTTCACATCGGTTCAAATCTAGTGGGTCTGTCAACCCACTAGAGTGTTGCCATATATGTGTCAGACCGGTCACTTATTGAATAACATAAATACCCTTAGATTTGACAATTTGTTAATTTCTATACAAATGTGGATAAAAACCTAGTTATTCTATTATTGAGCTCATCGGCGACATATAACGCTTTCGTTTTCATCATTTAGATCATTTGTGCACATATCTTGTTTTTTTAGCTCAGTGCCCTAATTAATTTATGTTAGGCAAAATAAAACACGAAAAAGTAATTATTACTGGATACCAACCAATTTGTTTAATCAAAAAGTTGTTCAAAACAAAAGCATATTTAAAGCACTTTTCAGAACATTTTGAAAAAAGTTTTGAGAGAATCATTTCAAAGAAGGCATAAAATATCCCTAAATGCTTAAAATCCCTCAACTATACGGTAATGAAGGGGTGAAAGAAGAATGCTATTTTAAAGAATTACTTTCAAAAGAAAGCTTAAAACTTCTTATTCATATGTAAAAGAAAACATCTATTACTGTTAACAATGACTAAATAGCATCCCTTCTTTTTCCTCATTTGGTAATCTAAAGCAGGCGCCTGGCTATTTACAAATTAGTAAGGAAATTATTTACTTACACAAATACAATGTTGACCTGATTTTGTTTATATCTGTTAACGCATCTGGAAAATGGAATTTGATGTACAAATGCCATAAGCAGGAAAGGAAAAGGGTTTTCTCTGAAATTACCGCATATGTGCCTTCAATGCATAAACTTTTCCAGCGAACGTTATTCTAAATAGATGGTTAAACAGCATTAACGCATGCATTAATACATTCAGTGCTTGTATGTAAAGTTGTTTTGTTGCTATCAACCATTTGTATCTTAAAGTTAATTTCTCTTGCCGGTCGCTGTATGCTATCATCTCCTAATTTCTGTGCACGAATGTAGCATAGTGTGTTTTGTATTTCATGTTGTTGATGTTTTTCTTTGTCATTACGTGAGTGGTGTGTTCTTAATGTTTATGATATGTCCCTTTATTGTTTAATTTTTATCCGTTTTGTTTGATTCTATAATCCGACGAGACATGTGTGGGGTTTATCGTCTACATTACATTCACTTGTCTATTATAATATGACAGCAATGCAAACTCTGTTAATTTTTAGGTTAGGATATCATTTCAAAATCCCCAAATACTAGACATGTAAAGGTGAAGCCGGAAATTGCTTGACTGGCGCGTTCTTTTCTTTTGCTGACATCTAACAAAAGATTTTAAACTCACAACAACACAAGTTTCTTACAATAGCATAGTTTTTATTGCGTCACATTTTGCTCGAATAAAAAAAAAATGGCTTTCGTATCTTATCGGGATGTTGACTTATTTTGGGAATCTCAGGCGCAAAGATTCATACTTGGGTTTAGACACCATCCACGATCCACAGCTATCGCAAGACCGAGTCGTCTTAGCAAGAAGACAATACTCTTTGCCAAAAGGATGTGTTCTTTTAAAGCCTGTTCAAAAAGCAAGCAGAACATCAAAGAAAGCAACACAACACAGTAGCACTTGTTTCCATAACATCCGTCCATTCATCCATATTGTTAAACGGGGATTACTTACCAAATTCGAGGCCTTCCGATTACTATTTACCGATTACTGCATCGATGGATCAGGCACTTGTCAAGCAGTGGTTTAGTTGGAAGAAAGATGTGAAAAAAAGCAACTCGCTGAATGGTTCGTGGGAAGAGGAGAAGATATTTAAAGATTGGTGGTATCCACGAAGTGCCAGACAAATGGGAAAAATGCTTAGCTAGCAAGGGATGATGGAATATACAAAAATTCCGGTTTCATATTTACGTAACTATAAACGCATTAGCGAACTCATGTTTTGAAACACGACGGAAATCACGACTGCCGCAAGCTTGAGATGGAAAATTTAAACATTTTTATGCGCTCGATTTGCGGATCTAGTTTGAACACTGTCGTGATCAGCCATAAAGCACCGGCCTACAGAAACAAACGGTTTAGTTGATCTCGATCTACTGGTTTGCAAAAATATTCGTAATATCAACCAAAAAGTTCGGTCGACCGGCTACTTTATATACCCAAAATAGTGCAAGAAAACAGAAGGCAGTGTCCACCTTGTGGCGACACTTTTCCCAAATCTTCTTCAATCGATGCATATATAAATTGTAAATAATTTTATCGCTTGCGAGACTGCTTTTGTTTATTTAGTGTCCGTGTGAGGGGCAAAGTTTGAGTGGGAGTACATTCAATGTTCACTGTAGGATTATGATTTGCTAAGAAATACGAAACTCGTATATTACTCCCTTCAAAAGTCATAGCTAGGTTAGGACAATCCTTCCTTTGTTCTGCTCATCAGCAATAGAAGCCTTTGGGTATTGTACTCGACAGTAATTGTCGAATTCAACTGCCAGCCAACACCTGTGGCGTTTAGCTAATGTGAATATGCGATAAAAAGTACAAAGTCAGGCAAACACCTTTCGTGGCCGGGCCAGTGCAGGGTACGACGTTTATACAGGAGTGAGAGGTTGCCTGTTTTCAACAATGTATAAAATCTTACATCTCCAAAAAGAAAGTGTAGAGCCGCACGGCGTAAACTTTTTGTTGCATCTGTTACGCAATATATCTTTTTTAAGAGAGTTTGGATCTTACGATAAGGATAGATGTCATTCAGTTAGCTTTGTGGGCGTTCCGTTTTGTCATTTCAGATCGGTGAAGGTTGATGGTAGGATCACGGAAAGATCGGCGATTTGTGTGGCCACCGAAACAATGGATTTCTTGAATAGGGAATTTAGCGAGGGTGTTATTCGCGGGAAGGGTTCCGCGAATTGCTTTCCAAAAACCTGTGACCTAACACTGGATTGTTCGCCTTGCTATCTTTGGTATGAGTAAAGTCCCTGGTTTATACTAATAAACTAGCTACAGTTGACGCGTGGAAAGCCATCACAGCTAATGTCATGTTTCAAAGAATTATCGTACCCAGTCCACGAAATGTAGTCAAAGTGGATATATAGCAGAGGTTTTTTGAAAGATGAACTATTATCATCAACTTGATCAACACCGTGACTCAAGTTTCAATATAATTTTTTATATATTTTACAGGGCTATTCTAAGCAACATTATAAGTCACAACACCCTTTTATACCTTATATCACTTGTAATACAAGGGTATATTAAGTTTGCGCGGATGTGTACTACACCCAGAAGGACGTCAGTAGGTTGAGATTGAGTAGATTGATAATCACTTTCTGAATCAGAATCATTATCTGACCTCCATCTTAGTTTTTCCGTGCGTCCGTCTATCCATCTTGTTTGTTCGTGTTCAAGCTGTAGGTCGCAATCTTTGAGATATCTTGACGAAATTTGGTACATCGACATGTTTCGGCCCAAGTACGAACGCTATTGAAAACGGTTCGGATCGCACCACTGTTTCTATCACTTCCAATATAAGGCCTTATTTGCCAATAATGTTCCTGCAGTCTTCTGTGGCTTCAGAGTAGTAAAATTAATACAAAGCCAAGGAAGCTGTAGCAAGAAGACACACTGTTTTCTCTTATGGTTGGTGACCACCAGAATATACTCCTTAATCTAAGTTGCAAAACTATGATTCGAAGAAGAAAGTGTGTTTTTTAAGCCGGAAATTACAAGCATTTGTGTTTGCCGAGTCTTTGAGTTATTATTTTTTGCCAAGTTATTTGAACGGTTCTGTGGGTATAATACTCGTTCTTTAACTTTATACGTAGCCATCTGATAGTATTACCTACGTCATGTTTCGCCTTTATATCTTAATTTTTGTGACAGGGAACGCTGTAGACAGACAGCGCACTAACCAAAATTTCATACCAATCCTAGAGGCTGCCAGTTGTGTATATTTTTAGTAAGATAAGTAAATTAACATTGAGTCTCTGTCTACTCTTCGGCAAACTGTAAGGGCTAAAAACAAAAATTATATGAAGTTATTGACGTTATTTACATATTTACATATTTTATGCGCCTGGAAAGCCGAAAAGATAAAAACCGAGACTACAAAGTCGGCCTGCGTAGGCACAAATCTGGGATGCAGTAGAGCTTTCTTTGGAGTACTCACCCGGTAAAAGCATGACACTTACCGATCGGGCACAAACCCTCTAGCTTGCGTCCACTACCTCTCTCTGTCTTTCTCTTTCCTTTCTTCTTTCTAATGATCACCGTATTACACGTCATTTATGGAAAAAAAAGAAAGGCAGGAGGAAGTTCCTTGTGTTCAATATTCAAGCGATTTCTATAATTTCAGGATATTTTGTTCTATCGAAAAATATATATGCGATGTTTCTACCTTTTCCACTTTTTACGACATTGTGGGTATGTTTTTTGGTAGACTGCATATATTCTCAAACTTACCCCATAAGTATATAAGTACTTCATAGCCATATATATGTGCGGTAGGTATTTTCTTCAAAGTTCGTAACCTCGAGCAACAAAACACCAAACAGATGTGTAGGTAAATGAAGTAATATACTCGCAGATACTTATTATGTCACGCCTATATTAAGGCTAAACAATATGTAAAAGATCTGCAATGTGCGTCTCAACCTGCTGTCACACCTCCAACAGCAAAGCTACTTTTCCTCAATCACTGTCCATATATTAGTGTTCTTTGTTTGTAGGCATGTTGTTGCTTGCGACATACATGTGGGTACAGCTAGTGCCAGTTGCTCTTGGAATAGTCCTTTGGTTTGAGTTTTGTTGCAATGTTTTTGCGTTACATTCACGTTTTTAGGCAAAGTGAAGAACACAGAAGACGGAGATACGATAACAGCTAATGCAAAAGAAAAGAAATGTTGGAGCAATCGCTTGACAATCTCAAGTCTTTTGCTCAAAGTTGGCTTTGTGGTTATTTTCCATTTTCAGATCTCGTACTTTCGATTGCGTTGAAGAAAAGAAAGGGAAACACATTTCCTTCGTTGAACGCAATTCTTGCTTTGCACACAAAGCGAAAATTTTTCAAATATTAGTTTGTTTTGCTTGTTAAGGCGCCTTACAAAAACGTTACATGACTTCACAATTTTCAGCATCTATTTTAAGGGAGGATGTCACTGCAAGAGTCTAAAAAATTATCTTTCTTGTGTCAAATGCGGTCGCCTTTACTTGATTTCATCGTATAGGTTCTCCTAACACACGTTATTGATTCCTCTTTCTTTTTCAAGATAACAAAGGAAGCTTATCTTACGCGCGTTCCAAAAACAAGAAAAAAAAGCACTTTGATCTTGATTGTGGATTCCTCCGCCTTCTTTGTGATCGATTTTCTTCTTTCAGTTCATTTTTTTTATTTGTTTGTTGGTTTCAAATGTGAAGCAATTAAGCTATGAAGCTAACGAAACCTCAGTTTCATTCTTGTGAAGCTTAGTCAAGTTCTGGATAAAAGCACCCACAGGACGCTGTTTTCATGCCCTTGCAAGTTAGAACGACACCATTTTTGTGCCCCTGCACTATACTAAATCTCATCAATGTATATCGACAATTGCCAGATGTAAGTTGCACAAAAAGTAAACACGACGGACAGACAAGAATCGGAATCACTTCCTGAATCGATCGGTATAATGAAATGTGGACGTATCTCGAATCCCTCTAATTGCTGCATGCATCCACATTAACTTAACAATAAATAATGTACCACAAGTGTTGCAGGACATAATGAAACAACGAAAAAGAATTCGGAAAAAATATTCTTTTATCCCAGCATAATACCAAGGCGAGTACACTTTATAGGTAGGCGAGGATTGAACACAAGAAAACAAGGCGGACAAAGGGAAAGACAAGCTTAGACGGATTGAGAAAGTGATTTTCAAACGGCCGATGCAATAAGAAGTGGGTCTCTCTCAATTCCTTCTCGATGTTGCACATGTCCGCGTAAACTTAATATATCCTTGTAGTACACGTGATGTAGGGTAATGTAGTAATACACATTAATTGGAGCGTTAATAACACGGTCCGTATTGTTACAAAATAAAAGCACTAGGTTTGTGAATCGAAAACAACGAGTTAACGTCATGGTTAAATTGAAGCCCTAAATAGGCAAAGCCCGAACAATAAGGTACAAAGTAGTCACATAAGGGTAGGCATCTATAGATCTCATTTCAGTAGAGTCCTTGGGAAGAAGCGGCACCCAATCCAGGGGAAAATTTGCATCTGCATCTGCATCTGCATTGACGTCTTACGAAACGTCTCAGACGACTTGAACTAGTTTCGTTAAAGTATGGGTGAAAGTAACTCAGCGATGTTGCTCTTCACAGAGGATCAGTATATCATATACAATGATCTGATTGAGAATTTCACCTACACCTTTGTATAGCAAATGGAAGAACTCTTGATATTTTACTTTATTCTATTCATTAAACTCGAGAAGGGAACCAATAAAATAGGTTAAGTCTTTTTGGATAAATTCGCTCCTACTATATCTAAAAATTTACTACGCAATGCGCAAAATATGTATGTATGTACAAATAGAAAAGAAACACTAAAATCTTTATGGCCATGCAACGCACAAAAGCATATGGAGTTTGTATATAAAGAAACGGTCGATTCATCCGCACCCACACCCACACAAAACTCAATGAATTCGTTGCACGCATATGCCTATCTATGCCTATCTGTTATGCGTATTCGATTGAGGCGTAGTCAAGGTTCTCGTTTAAGACAAACATCAACAGCAACAACAAGAACAGAAAGAACTGCAAACGCACAGAAACGCACAGAAAATAACACTTAAGTATGCCATAAGAGAAGGCAATATATGTATGTTTGTATGAAAAGTGTAAACGATGCTTATGTAAAAAGCAAAATAGGCAGAGGATACACTTTTAGGTATACTTTGTGCAAAATAATAAAATAAAACTAAACAAAAGTTTAGAGAAAATGCTTGGATGTACGCTGAGCGGCAGAGAGTCTTCATAAATATATGTCTTATGAAGAGAATGATTCCTCTGCCTACACACTTAGCTAGGCGTACAAGCGCACACATACACTTTTGCCCATGTAAGCGGAGATATTCTATAGCATACTATCAGGTTTTTAAGTCATGCGTAAGGAAAAAAACAAAAAAAAGAAAAAGCAACCGACCCATTAAAGAGCAAAGACATCACCAGTAAACCATTCGCAAAAGGCCATTAGACACTACTACTGCAAAGTTACTCAGCAAGCATTACCAACGCCCAGACTGTTGTTGTTGCTGTTGCCGCTGCTGCTGCTGCTGCTGCTGCTGTTGTTGTTGTATCAACAACCCTCGATAAGATTTCTTTGCATTTTATTTTTAGCCAAAAAACGAATTCAAAAACTTCCTTCTTTGCTTTTTCTTTCTTTCGAAAGTAAAGGGAGAAAAAGTGCGTTGATAAACGTCCTTGATCCTTGCATTACAGCTGCGTTAAGACCAGCCAGTGTAAAAAGCTATAAGTGAACCGTAATAAACAGTACACACGCATATACACACACACCCACACACGCGCGCAAGAGGGAAGCAAACAAAACATGGAGCGGCGGTAGTAGCAAGAGTAGTACGAAATATTAATAAAAGAAAGAAGGGAAGAAAAACAAAAAGCAAAGGAAAAGAAGCCGGAAGAAGGCAAAAATAAAAAATGTTTACTGCAGACAAGACGACTGGAAGAAATGCGAGTAAAAGAGGAACGCATACAAGAGGGTATTTCAATGTGCACCAACTCTGCGTGCGGGTGTGTGCTTGTGCACACACAAAAACGGTAATTTTATTTATCAATAATAGCAGCAACAACACCAACAACAACAACTTCCATTAAATAGATTTCGGTTGTAGCTCTTGAAGTAGTGAATAATATAACGACGTAATGATATTACGTTAATAAGTTTTCCGTTTCGTCACAAGCAAAAGTGAAAGTAAGTGTAAGAGAAGTAAACGGCAGAGAGAAAGTTCATGCAAATTTAAGAGAGCGAGAGCAATGCAGAGGGACATGCGCACAAAGAGTGCTTCTTAAAGAACTTGTATTACCTACAATTTCTTCAACTAAGGTAAACATAACGCAAAGGTTCTTTTTTGTTTTTGCTCCCTTTCTCTCGTTTTCTTTCGGTCCTTTTTTTCTCAACATTTCTAAATTTTCTATTCGTTGTTAGTGTTGGCTCTCTGCAGTTTAGCTATGCTGCTTAAACACAGATAAAGCTCTTTTTCTTTGTGGCCCCCCGCCGCAACATATGCTACGTTTTAATAGCTCCAATGTCCTTGGCAAAGCATCACTTTGAAGGATAGCATACCATATATACCGTATACTATGCATGCAGCTGCGCAGCAAACGCAATTTCATTTCGGTTGCAAGTTTCTTAAGAAAAATTGCAAACACACATACATACATACGTATGTACTGAGCAATATCTTAGCGCTCAAAGCAAGAAACCTTTGAGAAAACTCTACCTACATATGTACGAACGCTCATAGATAGCGGTATGTACAATATATATAAACTATTTTTACTTACATTACATTATATAAATAAACTTTTTGTGTTGTGGAGTATATAACATATACACACATATATCTATGAAAGAAAAAAAGGGGCCAAAGATGTATTTTTATTTTTTATTTTTTTTATTTTAGGAAATTCACTTCAGTTCATTTCAGTTCACTTTTCACTTTCACTTTCGTTTTCATTTCACGGTCGTGAGGTTTTCCCGCAAATTTTCCTCTTTTTTGTTTTCTATTATTATTATTATTATTATTGTAAAACTTACATTACATTCGTTTCCCTAGATGTAGCTTTGCTTAGCTGATAAGGCGAGTGCTGTTTCTTATGCAGACACATACTTACATCTTACGTGCATGTTAGTCAGTTACATAAAATTTGGAAAAAAAATGCTTTCTTTTTTATATCGATATTGTAAAGGTTTCATTTTTAACTTGTAAAGGCTCTTTTTTGTGTGTTCTCCTCGCCCTTGTATTTTTATTTCAATATTGGAAAAATATTTGAATTTTCTCCTTTTTTTTTGGAGCTCGTTTTTCACTTGATTTGAAAAAAATGCTGAAATAATGTAATTTCAGTTAAGATTTATGTGACATGAGTCATGCGTTCATTTCAACCTCAACGCATGGAAACGCAACAAAAACAGTAATTTTTTCATAGTTACGGCGCTACCATCAGTTTTTTGTTTCATGTTGTCCTCTCGATTGCAGAGGTGGACACTGCATGTGCGTGCCGAAAATGTACATTTTTTTAGAAATTTTGTCACACATGGAAAAGAATGGGAGAAGAGAAGGACGAAGAGAATTTAATTACATCTTAAATTACTTTTAAAATTTTGCATTAAGTTGACGCAAAAATTGAAATGAAAAAACTTCTTTCACAAATACAAACTACATGCCAATCGAGACGGAGCACGTTATAGTGCCTAGTTGGCCACTGCAGGTCAAGCAAGTTTACCTGTTTGTCATTTTGAAAAATTTCTTCATTGTCTCTTCTTTCTCATCCAGGATATGCAAACCCCAAAGGTGCAACAATGTGATCGTCAGAACGAAGTGGGAGCAGAGAAAGAGATAGGTAGAGTGGTCGCTGTCTAGCGTCTACGTGCGCAATCGGTAAGTGCTATGCCTTTTACTGAGAGCGCACTTCACTATAGCTGCGACCAAGTATGTTCAGACCGGACTGAGATCCAGCGGTCATCGACGTGATGGACGCTATTCTTACCTGCTCGGCTATGTGGCAGCCCCTTTCAACGTACTTTTGCGGTACGCCTTATAGATTATTTAACAATAGCTTTGTTGATAGCCTCGCTAGGCGAAAGTGACTCGGAACATAGTACATCCCCCTGATTCCAAAAATGTATAGAGGATACGCTTTGTAGCATGAATGTCGGTATTAATAATCCGTCTAGTTGTCACTGGGATTTGTCGCACTTCGGATTATCGTAGCATATCAGTTTTTCATCGTCCATCGTACTATTCAACAGTATTTTGTCCCGAATTAAAACCGGTTTCAACAAAGGGCTCTTTTGGCACACGACATATTCAATAAACTAAAGAAAAAGAAAAAACACTATACTAACTACATACGCTACGTCAGCATCAGAGGCCATGCACATACACTAAAGCCTAAAGATAGTGGTTGGCTTGTGTTTGCAGATATTCACTATAACGTGAAATGTATTGCGTTCGCCCTTGAAAAGGCGCAGAATTTAATTCACGCAAGAAAGGCATTAATATTTTTCACATTATTCCCTTAGCCGATTCATTTGAGCATTCAAGTTAATATTTAGGACCAAAAGCATATTGGGGAGAGGTTCGTTACCAATGGCTTGATGACAATTTGCTTTACCTTTACAGCTTGCGGATGTTTGCTCGAGATTTGCAAGTAAATAACGTAAAGGCCAGAATTGGTTCGGTTGCGAGCTAACGCCTCGGGTTAGCCCGATGGTTTGTTTCGCAATGGTAGTCTTATCATCTCATTAATAGAGGGTTCCCTTTCTTATCTCTTAAGAGAGAGTTCTTTTTTAAATAAAAGTAAATTCAGTTATAATGACATTAAACCGATCGGGTTTCTTTCTTTTTCGTTGAGATTTTTCTATCCCTTTAATTTGACCAGAAACTAAGATACTTATGTGTGGTCTGTATAGATAATAAGTATGCGTAAGTTTGCTTTAAGCACAACCATGAATATGAGCGAATAAATAAAGCAAGAGAAAATTTCTTATAGATGGGAAGTTTATGAGGCTCCCATTCCATTCACCCTATGCGACTTTTATTATCAACACCAGCTTAGAACGATTATTAAATTTAAAGTGACCGTCTAAATGTAGGTCGTTCGCGTTTGTCACTCGCTTCGTACTATTAACACCCTTTACTTTAACCTCTACGGCTCTTAAAATGCAAGGATTTGTATGAGCGATGATGGTGATGTTGCCGCTTTGGTGGTTCCGTACCATTATCACCCATTATTTTAACCTGTGTGGCTGTGAACATCTTTACCTATAGCGGTTTGGACGGATCAAAGTGAGAGTGGTAAAGTTTCCGTTTCAGTGGTTCGGTTAAGAACAACGGAAATATCGAAAATTGTTTTCATCTAATTTCCCTTCGAAGGCCAGCGGTGTGAAACCTCATTCCTTGTTATTCCCTAAAGCTATCTTAATCACTAATGCAGAATACGTGGAAACAGTGCGAAACGAAGTGTGTGACCAAAACGAACTTGTAACTTTGCTCTTCGCAGTGGATAGATAAAAATAACAAACATTGTGATCATCGGGAAGTAAAAGATGCGTGTCTTCTTCGTTGGAAAGAAAGTCATGAAAATTATACAAAGTTAATGGGTAGGCAAGAAAGAACTTTCGGTGTTTATTCTGTTTACAAAAAAAGTATTTTTTTACACATAAATTTTTGTACAGTAATTTTTAATATAAATAAAAAGAAATTTCTTTAGTAAGCAAAACTTATTTTTATGCAATTCTCTTTATATATATATATGTATATACTATTAAGGTACACACATTTTTTTCTATAGAATTTTTTTTATAGAATTTTTTTGTTTATATATAAATTTTTAGCATAAAATTTCCTGTTTTTTTATTAAAAAAAGAGTGTAAGGGTTTTATTTTTTGTATAAAGTTTTTATAGAAATTTTTAAAATACGGTGTATATGTGTATGTAAAATGATGTAAAAATACAACGTTCTTTTTATTTATATATATAATTTTATTATAAACAAAACGGTTTTTATAAAATTTTTTTTTTTTAATTTTTTTTACAAAAATTTTTTTATATATATATGTGTTTTAAATATAAGAACATTTTTTTGTTACAATTTTTTTAAACTTTTATAAAAACTAATTTCTCTCTACATATATGCATAGTTTCTTTTATAAAAATCTGCCATATTTATATGCATATTCTAATATATAGTTTTAATAAAAAGAAAAAAAAAAAATTTTATATAAATATCCTTAAGAACGAAATCGATATAAACACAAATAACTATGATACGGTAAATGCTTATGACGCCAATTTGTTACTTTTCAATCCCTAGCATGAAGCCATTCACTACACATAAATAGTTAGAGAACGTAAAGAAAACTCGAACTAACTCAACCAAGAAAAATGCGAATTTAGCAGAGAGAAAAACACAGAAAAGGACAGCAAAAAGGAGACTACATTATAATAAACGGCCGACAAACCCAAACCAAATAAAGAAATACCAAAAAATACGTAGCTAACAATGTTCTCATATACATACGTATTTATGTGTGTATATGCTAAGGACCTAGTTTTCGAGAAAAGTTTTACTAAATATATGGCAAAATATATAAACCGTTCATGTATACATATATATACGCACTTATATATATATAGATATATATATATATACATACACTTAAAAAGCTAAGCAATACAAAGGAAAGTTGCGTAAGGTATTCATTGTAGACATAATCCGTGGCGTCTTCCCTCTTACAAAACCTTATCATTGATAGCAATACACGTTAAACACGATGTTGTGTAAATTTTCAAAACAACTCAAACTATGGACAGCGAAGGCCAAAGGCGGCTTTGTCGTTGCAAAATTGGCAAGAAAGTAATTTCGTCACTTCTTCTACAACGAACTGAGTGAAACCACTATAGTGGGCCGCGGCCCACCAATAAATAGCCAACATATCCCGCGGTTATACCGTTATACAATCACACAGTTATTCATATAACGACTCTCGAGTTTTTCTGGGTATTGCATGCATCCTTAATATACCTTGTATCACAAGTAGTGTAGGGTATAACAAAAGAGCTTTGAGCGAATTGAGAAAGTTCTGATTCAAAGGGAATTCTATTTAACATTCATATTGAAGGATTCATCCTTGGAAGACTTTTATCAATGTTGAGAGGCTACGCGTAAGAAATGAGTGCACTTTGGACGAATTCGTCGGGTTGGCGACGTAATTTTGGATAAAAAATTTGCAACACTTTTTTAATCAAATCTATCATGCCTTCCACAAAATCATTGCATAGCTTCTCCTTTCCTTCCAGGATGGAAGTGAAGAAGTAACACACGCCGAAAAGACTTGTTGTTGAAGAGTTCGTGTAAAAAAATCCTAAGCTAATCGATATATTATATAATTGTCGTAATTTAATTGCATCCTAAATTAATATTAAAAATGACGCGCCACGCATCCCTTAATAAAAGAGAAGCGAGTTCTTTTCAAGCGCCCTCCTATGGATAATCTTGAACCTTTTAAGGTCGTAGTTGACTGACATGTCTGGTACATTGTATGGTATGCATATAAACGTAAGTGCAAATGTCTAAATTTATATACTTGTACATTCGGCTCTTTAGTCTTGTATACGTGCATATTATGCATTACGTATTATTCACTTATATCTGATGTAGGACCTATTGGATTTATTTGTTATTAGTACAGACATTATCTAGATATTACATAAATATATTATAGTTTCAAGTTAAGTTTATAATGCTGTAGGCCTACAGGGGAGCCAGCCATTTAAAACAATTTGCAACGCGCCTATAACGGTACCTCAAGGGTGGCGTGGAAAACCGCAAATTCTTTATATTTTCATTATAAGCTTTTAAAATTTATTTCTTATAATTTAATCTAATATTTTATCGAAAATATAATGTTGAAGACAATAATTTATTTACATTAATAACATTATTTGTATTAACAAAAATATATAAATAAGTAAATTAGATAAAGATAAGTAGAATAAACTCCAACAACTTCTTTTAATAATAAAAAATTTCTTCACATTTGTTGATATGAAAATTAGCACTTGTTGCACTTGTTTGACTACATCTGAGAAAATTAAATGTGCGAGTCGGAATTTGCACTTGTTGCATTACAATGCCTGCACTGAATTTGGAAGCAAACGAGAAAATTAAATGTATATTCTCTGTCTAGGTACCAATGTAAGAAATATTTTCTTTTTTAAATCGCATGTAAGTTCTTCTGAGTATGGAATACATTTTTTTTTAAATCGCATGTAGGTTCTTCTGAACACAGAGAATATTCATTTTTATTTCGCATGCAAGTTCTTCTGCGTGGGTAAATCAATAAATCAAACTATTCTAAACATCATATATAAACGGCTGATCTGAAATGCTTACAGGATGTCCTTTATACAATCTTGCTAGACTAACATCAACTATCTATAAAGTTGTCTGCTTTATCTATAAGATCCATCTCAGAGATCACGCATCATCTTATGTTCGAATTTTATTAAAATTTTTAAATTTCAATTATCCCGCTGCTTTTATTGTCGATTTCAGTTTAACACATCGAACAGTTAATCTCTTTAAGCAAAGATTAATTACCACGAATAATCTGTAAGTTGATATTAGCAAATATCTCTTATTCATAATAGGTTTTCATACCCCACAGCACTTGTTGTATAAGAGTTCGAGCGAATGTATGCAACACTCAGAAGAACTTAAGATAGACGCAGCTTTTACCATACCAATCGACTTTCTGAATCCATGTAAGCTTGTCTGTCCGTGTGTCCGTCTCTCTTTCTCGCGTTCAAGGTCGCAATTTTTGAAATATTTCGATGAAATGTGGTATACCGACATGTTTTGGCTCAAAAACGAAAACTACCGAAAATAGTTCGAAGCGTTGCATTAGATTCCCAAAGCCAACTACTGGATTATAACATAATTTAGAAAGTACTCGGACTTTATACAATACTTAAACTACACAACCATTTGCGAATGTGACTTTTATAGGCTTTACGGTAAATGAAATGAAATTGAAACTAAAATAATAATGAAATTCATGAAAATTACTACCGCTGTCTACATCGCTATGAACATCGAAGGTGATTTTATCCCAACCCGTATATAATATTCCGGTTTCATATTTTCGTACGTGATAGAAGAAGAATATCGTCAGTGTGGAAGCATATCTTTGCACATTCACTAACTGAATACGAACCTGATCAGCGCAATGCTGCAAATTGATATGCTCCCGTCGACTATGCGAAAATTCCCGCTTCTTATATACATGTTTGGTATTCTGAGCATATTGCATGCTTATTTTTTGCATCCCTGGAATCCGAGATATGTGTTTTAAAATTTTATAATAAAAAATTATTATTACATTGTATATGGAGGAGTGTTTTTCCGAGTGGCAAAAGATGAAACAGAATTTTTATGTTTTCAAAAGAATTAACTTCGCCTCATATTCAAAATGGATTGCATTCACCCAGAGAACAGCAGCCCCTCAAAGAAAAAAAACATCAAACAGATTGAGAAGCAATGAAGTAAAACAGGAAGTAAATTCTTTTTATAACTAAGTTAAACTTGTTTCACGCTTGCATGAAGCCTAATGCGTTTGTACATAAAAAAAAAGGTGAAATCATGGGTAATTGCAGAAATGCGCTACAAGCACTCAAATGCGTACAGTTTCCTCTTCAAAAAAAAAGAGAAGAAAAAATATTTATATTAACAACAACAAAAATTCCTTTATGGTGCATTAGAGATGTAGGGGGTGTAAAATTTAAGAGAATTATATTCTTTTAATAGCACAGGCCTTTGATGTTAAATGAAAAACGATCAGTGATCCGATAGAATGAATTCCAAGTCAATTTCACAATGTGAATCCTCTCTTTCCCCCATTATTAAACCTTGCAAGACTGAGAAAAGCGTAAAGTTCATGTCATCGATCATTTTTTATCAGATCGTTCGTCTTTTGACTTCCGCTCTGCCCCCCATTCATTCCTTCAATTATCTATCCATATTGTCCGCTCACTCTTTATTAATTATTTATTACCGTACAAGACACAACGTTATATTCAGTTTGTGCGGATGTGTCCGACACCCTCATGTGCTTGAGAGGGAGCCACCTTTTATTATACCGATCGACTTGGAATCACTTTCTGAATCTACGTAAACTTGTCTGTCCGTCTGTCCGTCTAGTGCTCTTGAGTTTTGAGAGATTTTGATGACAAGGACGAACGCTATTGAGGATAGTTCGAGTTGAAATACTTTTTGACCCATTTCCTACATGACACCTTCCTTTGAAAAGTTGTTACATGGATCACTGCGTGATGGTGTAGAGTAATTAACGGTAAGTTGTGTCTCACTGTAGGGTTTTCAATTTTGTTTTATCTCCTTAGTTGTTAACACGTACACAATCTTGAAGCCATTGAAGCTAATCTTTACCATTGCTTTGTAAATGCTCAGTGTACATTAAACCAAATGGTTCACTTATAATTACTGAAAACCTTCCTCTTGTTTATAGAATTACCTGAGACGGTGTATATTAAATATTCGGCCCAACATAATCTTTTCTCCTATATATTTGTGTCTACATATATATATGTATATACGCATTTTAAAATATCTATAAACCGGTCCCGGTATCTCAACATTAGTCTCAATAAAATTTTTTATTTTTCATATAACTTTCATTTCATTTCAATTGTCCCCCCCCCCCCCCTTCGCAATTACTATTAAAAATTGCGTAAACAATCGATTCAATTGAAATTTTTTCCTCTCTCTTTAAAGCACTTTATTTCATAGAAGCCATTATTAAGTGTATGGTAAACAAATAATTTAAGCTCACGCATCCAGCCACAGCAAAGGGTTTGTTGTTCGTTATATGTGCGTTTAAAATGCGTTTCTAAAATCCATTACCTCTGTGCTTATTAATTCTAATACGTGCAAACTAAAGTTTTTCTTAGATTGACACCATCCCGAAGTTGGAAAGAAACGTTTTTCATATAATAAAAATATGTAAAACGAAGTTTGATCGTCCAATAAAAGTGGCCATACACATAATGGTCGAGGAACGAGTTTGAAATAAAAGCATAAATCGAAAAAATTTTCAAATGCTAAATAGACGAAAATTATTTTGGACAGCATATAGGAAACGAAGAAAAACGGAAAGATTAAGAATGTTACATACACAATAACACTCCGCAATTACCTCATAGCTATCGAACGTGCCCCTTTGGCAGATCGCGATGCTAATTTTTGCTGATTTCCAAATTGAAATTTATGCCCTATGTGCATGTCGCCTTGATCATGAATTGCCCTATTCACGAGATTTACATTTCTTCATGATTGTCTATCAGTAAAATATTTCTTCATTTTAATAAAAAATTTGAATTTTCACAGTCGTTTATTTATTTATTTAAATACCGAATTGTGTTCTAACATGCTTGATGAAACAACAAAATAAAGGAACAGAAGAATAACAGAATTTGTAGAAGAATGAAATAACAGAACGAATAATATAAAAATAACATACAATAATGAAATAGTGCAATAATCGAATAATAGATATGTACAAAGGTCCTCACAGTTCGTCCAACTATAAAAGAAAGAGATTAAATTAAATAAATAATCAAATAATTAATTAAATAATTGTTTAACCGGTATATAATATCAAGGATCAAATCCGTCGACTTGCTAGCAAATTTATCCATGCGGTCTTTGGTTCTTATCAGCTGCATGTTGTAAAATAACTACAAACTCCAAAATTTGTTGTTTACAAATTATTAATATTTAAACAAACAGACAAAGAAAATTTGTGAATTGTGTGAGTAACAAAATTTAAAAAGTGAATTATGCGAGTAATAAGAATCAAAAACTGAATTATGTGAGAATAAGAATCTAAAAACTGAATTATGTGAATTACATTCTCTTCTCTGCTTTGCTTTGACTTAATAACTTGTTACGCCTTCTCTCACACACACACGCACACCTATTATAAATATATTTCGTCATCAGGAAGAAGATAAAAATAAATATAAATTCTAACAGGACGTATAAGCAATTCATCTTAATTATTAGATCGCTAGAGATAGACACAATTAATGATTACACCTAAAGGTAGGCAAGCAAAACTTGTTAACAACGATTATAGTGGCACTGAGAACAGAAATTCAAATACCTCAACTCGAAATCGAGCATTTCTATTTTTCGCACTGTATCCTCTATAGTTTATATTCGAATAAATAAATAAAATGCTTAAAAATGTTTCCACATCTTAGTGGTTGTTAATTTAGCTTCTAATAACTTCTATGATGTTTTTCGGTGTTTTCCCACCATTTATTCTCATTTAACAGAATTGTTTGTGTGCGTTTCCACCATTTATTGAAAGCAAGTCTGTTCTCACGGCAGCTATAAGGCGGTTTTAACTGTGTGCAGTGGGGTCCTTAGACGAATTCGTTGGCTGCAATCTAATTAAAACGAAATATTTTGTTCTTCTAAATGTCATGTGAGATTGCAATCACGATTTCTATAACCCATAGAGGAATACGTTGGCTTTAGCAGATGCTGCAGCTCCCGCGACTTAAAAATATATACCCCACTTACGGTTTAAAAGCGTTACAAAGTGATTACAATGAGAAACAAAATCTAACGCTTTTATGGAATAATGAACGTATCAGAATTGAAACAGTAAAAATGATTAATACAAACTTGATCACTTCGTTCACTTAACTTGACATTTATCATTGCCAATACAAACAATTGTCATCTGTTTTTGCTTTGCCTGTTGTGTATGAGAGTAATTTTAAGCTGCATAGCCGAAAATTTCTTTACACCACCAACTTGCAAAAATTTTTGTTCAATTAAAAATTTGTTATTTCGGATACTATTCTAACTAAATTATTTTTGTAAAAAAAAAAATGATAAGTGCTGTCTCGCGTGCGTATTTACGGGCCAACGTACAAGCCGTGCCCAATAGCCTTAAACCAGCTGTATTGGGAACAGCTCAGGGCAAAAAAGTGGTTGTGGCTCCTTGCACGGATAAATCTCTACCCGTTGGTAATACAAGAGCTACTATGGGCCTACAAAGTGATTATTAGACCAATTTGCTATGCTTATATAGTGTTTTTGGAATAGTTATTGCGAAGAAACTAAGAAATTTTCTCTACCATTATGTAATTTTTTTTAAGGTTAAGTTCCTCTCTCTATTTAGAAAACTTACTGAGAGAAAATAGGAGAGAATGAATGACAGTTAAATTTAAACGCAAAACAAAACAAACAAAAAACCAGACAACATTTTAATCAAACAAATATATAATTTCAGCCATTCATCAAGTGCGTTTGGCCCATAGTGACATAGAAGTTCCAGATTTCACACCTTATCGTCGTGAAAATGTTAAAAATGCGAACCGCCGTAATGATAGTGCGGAGCAACGTAAAGCTTTCTCCTACATGTTAGTAGGCGCCACTGCTGTCGGTAGTGCTTACGCCGCCAAAGGATTAGTTAATACATTTGTTAGTTCAATGAGTGCGTCGGCCGATGTATTGGCTATGGCCAAGATTGAAATCAAACTGGGCGATATTCCAGAGGGAAAATCAGTTACATTTAAATGGCGCGGTAAGCCCTTATTCATTCGCCATCGTACCGGTGCAGAAATCGCAACCGAACGCAACGTAGCGGTTGCCACATTGCGGGACCCCCAAAGTGATGATGTAAGTTATGAGCTATTTGGAAAATATGATATATCGTGTTTATATTTTTGGGGTTTGTTTCAGCAACGCGTCACTAAACCTGAATGGTTGGTGGTAATTGGTGTCTGCACGCATTTGGGTTGTGTACCTATTGCTAACGCTGGTGATTTTGGTGGCTATTATTGCCCCTGCCACGGTTCTCACTATGACGCTTCCGGCCGTATACGCAAAGGACCCGCACCTCTGAATTTGGAAGTACCTGCGCACACTTTCCCCGATGAAGGCACTTTGGTTGTGGGTTAATTCATACTCTATAGCATGTGATTCTCATCATGTGTAAGTTATAAGAAAAAAAAAACAGCTTAGTAAAGGAATGATTAAAACAATGTCTGCGCTCACTTTATTGTTATTTAAATGTTAAAATAGATGCAAGAGAAATCTGAAAAAGCAAATGACAACGATCGAAAAATAAAGAAAAACGGTGAAAAATCCGCAATAAAACAAGACTAAACTTGTAGTAAAACATTATTACATTCC
Organism: Glossina pallidipes; assembly: GCA_000688715.1. Taxonomy (NCBI): domain Eukaryota; kingdom Metazoa; phylum Arthropoda; class Insecta; order Diptera; family Glossinidae; genus Glossina; species Glossina pallidipes. The sequence continues at coordinate 705,829 of KK499765.1, read as the reverse complement.
ATAAGGAATGCCTTCCACTATCGGTAAATTTTTAGAAGAGATTCTTGTCTTCTGAAATCGCGTAGGAATTCGAGTAGGAATTTGCCGCCGTTTCTTGCGGGGTTGCAAATTACAAATCCAATTTTTTTAGATCATGCAGCCTATATAGCGATCCTGTCATTTAGAATTTGTAATTGCAGTAGATCTATCTATACTGCCGAATACTGTGGGTGTATTAATAAAAAGCAGTACTGGCAACACTCACTGCCTGACAGCGTGAGCAAAATCTTCAGCTGTATTTCAACACAAATCAGCTGTTAATATTCACTGCGTACTCTTGAAAAAAATAGGCAACATGGCTCCGCGTCGAAAACTTAATAAAAATATCCTACTTATGGATAAGCAAATAATAGATTTTGTTAAAGAGCACCAATTTGTTTACGATAGAAGTCATGAGAATTTTAATAATAATATTTACAAAGAAGACAAGTGGAAACAATTGGCTGATTCATTGGATGAACCAGGTAGCAAGCAGTACAAACATCTTTTCAATATACTTAATGCTAAATAATATTTAATAATTTTTTTATTTTTAGTGGAATTGATTAAAAAACGTTGGAAAACATTAAAGGACCGTTATTTCAGATTAATGAAAAATGGTGGTGTAGAAAATTATAAATATTGCCATGATTTAAATTTTTTGGGCCCCTATGAACCGCGCAGGAGGTATTTAATTAAGTTTTTTCCTATTTGTTTTATGGATTAATTTATATGATTTGCAAATGCTTTTTAGGAGTATAATCCGTTGTAAAAAAGAGGAAAACTATGAAGACAATAGTCAAATGGATGAATCAATGGACAGCTCCCACAGTCCCGTAGATCCCGTAGATAATGATATGTTTGAAAATAATTACACATTGAGTATAACAAGTTTGGCAACGGAAGATGCTAAACCAACAAAATTAGAAAATCACAGTATTGTATGTGAAGAAGTCGATGAAATTGCGCTAGAGGATGTGCTGCAAATGCAACCAAAGAAACGATACGCAGACACATATGCAGAAAGCAAACCGACCAAGTTAGAAAATGAAAGCGTTGTATGTGAAGAAGTTGATGAAATAGCGCTGGAAGATGTACTGCAGCTGCAGCCGAAAAAACGATTCAAGCCCTCCTCTCTTGGAGATACAGCCATATCTCATTTCATGCATAGCTTGGCTTTGCAAATTGAAGGAGCAAACCTTAGTGCCAGCCGATTAATAACGCTACAATTGAAACTGTTACAGGTTTTATTGGAAACTTTACCGCATAAATAAATAAATTACATAATAAATTAATTGTTACAGGTTGTGGGTGAGGAAATAAGAAATTGAGCAATGATCTTTAGGAGAAAAGCAGTGGAAATCGTGACCATGCAAGCATTTAATTGTAAATAAATATTAATCTGTTCTTCGCTTTGATTTTCCCTGCACAGATTGTAGGCAATAGTAATAAAATAAAAATAAAAAATAAAAATTTAATGGTTACGCTGCCAGTGTAATAAGAATAAACTGCGAAATTATATAACTCAGTAATAAGGGGTTGCTTATGCTTGGAGGTGAGGCTGATTTTGTGCAATAGTAAATAAATAGCTTAAAATGTTTGCAAAATCCTTAAGTAGATGAATGGAAATAAGCGTTAAATATTTCATCGGCCTTTATCGACGAAATCAAAGTAAATTTTAATCGATACAAACACGATTGATTATTTCATGATGCTTTTATTGTGCAAAAGCACTTATTAGGAGACTGCGTGTTTTGAATTTAATTTTGTCATTATTTAAAGGTAGGAAACTTTTTGTTTTATATTATTATTTCAATTTACTTAGAGCAAAGAAATGAATCCCAGGATAGGGTGGGCACTAAACACTAACACTATCAGTTCTTGTTTTTTCTAATGTAGATTAGGTAGTGAACCGTTTTATTGACATTAGGTTCTCCAAGCGCTTTCAAGATGTACTGAGGTTAGATCCTCCGAAAACGGATCTTCGAGTATTAAAAAGTTTTTAGCATTGACAAAGTATATATGTAATAATTTTTCAAATTTCTTTGCAAATTATATGCACATATGCAAATGCAATTATATATAACACACATAAGTACAAATGATTATTATTATCACTCTTGTTAATTTAGCCAGGCATGTAAATTCTAAGGCTAACGTCTTAAAGCACTAGCATCTGGAGACATCTGCTTTGTTGGAAACTCTAAAGTCATTGAGATTTGAACCCACGACAGTCGCCATTCTTCTGCCGCTCAGCCGGATTAAACATACATAATACAAAATAAATGTTTTATATTTTCATAAAATGGGAGATAAATCTGATTTATGAATCTTTACATATGTTTACATATATATACATGGTTTATAAATTTGTCACATTGAAAATGTCCTCGGGACATGGAAGTATAAGCGCAGCTTTATTGTCATTGAGGCTCCGCTCATATTTCCATACGCAAGCAACCAAGCAAGTGATTGCCACAATAAAAACATCGCTTGCCTGACTTTTCAATGATTTTATAAGAAAAAGCAAACAAATCTACGCGTATCTAAATAACGAACATTTTTCTTCTCTTTTCTCTCTCTCGCATACAAAACTATATGATTTGCTAATTCCCCCTCCCGATTGTTTACATATGTTCAACTTCAATTCCCAGATCCAGAAACGAAGCGCAGCTTCATTGTGTCAGTTCCCTATGCTATTAATTTAACCCTGCGTGAAGGGGTGACCCAGCATAGCAACCTAAGCAGACCACACAATGTTTGCGTTATGCGTTGTGCTTGGCTTACGAACTGTTCAAACAAAATCTATGCTATGTAACTAAACCTACAGTCTGCATTGCATTGCTCGTGAACCCAAATTTTGGAAAACTTTAAAATTTCTTCTTCTTCGTCGTGTTGTTGACAGATCAAGTACTGATGTGCTTGTCAAAATGAAATAAAATCATAGGGTTTATGTGTCAGCCACAACATAATTTTAAAATAGTCATTTACATTGTTATTAAAAAAAAACTAAAATAAGATATATCACTAATTCTTTATGGAGAAAATTTCTTCTTCGCTTTATTAATTGTCTTTTGCCCCAAAAAATTCATTTTTCAAATAAATTTTTTGTTCTATTAATTTGCACTTTATTAACGTATTTTAGCAACGCACGCAACACTGAGAGGAAAACGTAATAGTATTTATTGGTTTTCATGTTTACTCGTTATTAAGTTACTTAGCTACAAAAACATATGCTTTGAACAATGTTAATGAAATTTGGCAACTCTGGCCGTATTTTTTGTGTGGAATGTAATAGATGTAGTATCTACTTTCAGTTTGTCTTTGTTCTATTTTCTTATTTATCAATTTATTTGATTTTTGGAGAATGAATAAAAATTTAACTCTTGGCAGCTCTTGTTTGCGAAACAGAAACAGAAAGGTAGAAGGTCTGGAATAATAAAGACACAGTCCTAAGAATAATAAGCAAATAAATTTATTTCTAGAGATTTTTTATAAGAGATACAAGAACCATAACAGAATAAACATACAAAGAACTACCGAATAGTTTTTTTGTATAATAAATTTTTAAAAACATTAACGGGGAAAAATGCTTCAGAAATTTATCATTTATTATTGAAAAAAAAGAAAATAGTAAATAAAAAAAAAGGAAAAATTCTTTGTGCGAAGCGATAAATGTAGAGAGAAAAATATTTTTTACCTACATATGTACGTACACTTGGATATACATAGATATATATGTATTTTTACATACAAATGCAACGATAAATCTGGAAGTGTAAAATAAATGTTTTTATTGTTTTTTTTAAATAACAATCTGCGAAAATAACAAATATTTTGTGAGCATTTCTTGGTAAGATTTAGGAAAATTAGAAAAGAAAAGAATCACAACGAGTGGCATTATTTGCTTAATAGAAACAAAATAAAATAACGGTACAAATTATAAGATTGTTTGTGAACTATACAAAGAATTTACTTATGCGGAGATCTATGTAAACATATACAAAATTGATGTAACAAAAACTCAACTGTAAACAAACACAAAACATATAAAAAACCACATAAAAGCAAGAATCACTTTTTTTGATTTTTGTTTTACTACTCTTTTTATCCTATTTTCTTTTACTTGTGATACATTTTGTTTTATTAGTCAATAATTTGATTTGAAAGAAAAAATTTTGTTTATATTTTTAATTTGTTCCTTTTTATATTCGATTCATCTATCAATATATTCTGCATGATTCTTGGTCAATTATTGCAGTGCTCCAATCTCTATGAGCACTTGCTGCAATCACAACAAAACTTTGCACAATTATTCGCTGAATTCCCCTATATTGCCTTTGATCGACAATATTTAGTATACATTGTAACGACCATGTCAACGGCATTCCTAACCGCTATTGCGGTCATACTTTGCATACTATTTCGTATCTTGAATGTAAATAGTCAGCCGCTGAAACCTAGCGTATGGTGTTTGGATCAACAATTTTTGGATACTCTATACAAAATTGCGCCAGTATTAAAAGAGCCGTAAGTACATTGTAAGAAAATACAAAAATTGTGAAATAAACGTTGAAAAATGTAGGCACAACTTCAATAGCGACGGTCGTTAAATAATGATAATAACATTTTTTTTATTGAAAGCTGAGTCACTGAGTATGTGCGGGCATTAATTCGTTAGTTTTGCTTTACAGGCAATTAACAATTTTATGGTCACGAAAGAACTTTCTAACTTTATAGACTTCAGATAACGCTTTCGCAACGTTCCCCAAGGCTTACTCATATTATTCTGGAGCGTTAGAATCCGATTAAAATTATGTGTCTATCCGAGCTTTTTAGTTGTCAGCGACAGCAAACCTTGGGTCGCATAGCTTACTATCTTTATACATTTTCAGGTTGATTCCCATCAACTTATGAGTCGGTAAAAAACTAAAAAAAAAATTCGAAGACGACCTACTCCGCAGAATAACTTAGTCTCAATGACGTGTTTGTAAGTGGGGATCCGCAAGAGCAGCCGAGTAGAATCGCGATTAACAAGTCTTGTTCGGGGTTCGAATCTCAGTGCGGTAGAGCTTGCTTTTGGCGATTTTTGACAGAAGTAAACAAAAGCTGAAATAAGAGAATAATAGAAGAAATCATATGTGTTTTTCTCATACACATTCTGAGTGGTTTTTCTTCATTTTTACAGTCTCTAAATTTGATTTTTACATATTTGAGAAAAAGTGGCCGCAATTTTTACAAATTTGAGAAAAAGTGGTCGAAATTTGTAGCACTTGGTGCATCACAATTTCAAATTTCAGCAGAAAACTAATTTTATTGACATTCAGGAAAATAGAACTAAATTTAAGAATATTAAGAATTATTTTAAAAGTAATTTAAATAGAAATATCAGATTCATATATATATATATATTTCAATTTTATTCATATTTAGAAGAGCAAAAAGATTAGCACTTCACTTAATTTGTCAATATATGAAAAAATTTTAAAACAAATTAATTATATACAAGAAATTTTTCTTTTTTCCCTAGTGTATCAGAAAATGTTAAAAGTAAGAAGAGAAAAGACTCTCGGTGCTGGGATTATACAGAGCAAGAAGAGAGACAAAGACTTACTACTTTACATTAATACATCTTAAGACTTGGAATATTTTCCGTAAAAGAATGCACAAAGCCGTTAAGAAAGAAAAGAAATGGCACGCACTTATTTATTCCAGAGGAGGGAATTGTGTCGATAACCTATTTCTTGTAGCTCTGGAGCGAAGTGCCCATTCACTTTCTCAGGATCTTTATAATATTTTGAAAGGGTTCTACTGCGTCGCTGGTTGCATTAGAAAAAAGAAAACAAAAATGTATTAGCCATGCGCCCCGGTTGATATAGATTTTTTTTGTACTCTGATAGGGGTACAAGAGTTTTACTTCGATTTTTGAATACAGGATAAAGTATTACTGACTAACATAAGCGTGCGACTTGGCTTAACCATAATGAAAGACGTGGTTTAAGAATCTGTAGAGTCTTAATTATCTGAAACGTATAAGGTTCAGGTTTCGTACGTTTGCGATTTGTAACTCACAAATATCGCGTTCAAAAAGTAAAACCAATTTAAGTTTTCTTATGTCCATCTATTTCGTCGCCTCTAAAGTAATTCTCAAGCTCAAACGGTATTCCTTGTTAGCAGTTTGGCCGAGTAGAAGGACACAATACCGCGATAATCGAAGAAAACTGTTAAAATCACCCTGGCTCGCGATTTTCGCTCGATTGATTGGTCGTTTCCGGGGCGTGTGTGTAGATCCTAGTCCTCCTCTGCCTCCTCACACACGTTGTAAAAATCGGAGAATTTTGCGTCGTACAAAACCAAACATCGCTGAAACACTAATGATGTTGACGGTGCAAAGTTAGGCACAGATGTCTGTTTCAGTGTAGCCATGTTAGAAGTAAAATATTTCCGACATTTTGGGAAGCTTGGTATAAGGGGTTTTGCAGGGTTGGTATAAGGGGTTTGGTCATTCACGTTTCCAAGAATGCAACCTCTTCCCCGGTTCTCGGTTTATATGATGCTATTGCGTTCAAAGTATATGTCGGGACATTTCAATTCTCTTAATTTATACGAGAAGCAGAACAAAAGCTGGTTGAAGCGATTTTAAAATGGCACGTAACCGACAAATTGTGGTCAACAGCAAAAATGCTCTACATATTCATAAGGTTTCCACTATCTCTCCGTTTATAGCTTACTGGCTTGGAAATTCTGTAGAGTGGGGAAAGTCATAGAACTTTCCTCCAGACCGTCTTCGCTATTTAGGACGTCCGTGACGAATCGAATTTGGTACTAGAAGACGTGAGGTCTTGAAGAATTTGTCAAATCCGAGAACTTGAAAAACAATTAGGGTTAATGCGGCGACGTAACTTCATAAACGAATGCCGAAATGAGCCGTTCCTAAGAGAAGACTTTTTATTTTATTCGTTAAATTCGCAAAGTGGTTAAAATCCGACTCTTTTTCTATTGATTAGTCATAGCTAAGCAAGATAACGATGATAACACTAATGCACACACAAACAAAAAGACAAATGCTCTTCTATTTTTTTTAATGCTTAAAAAAGTTTTTTTTCATTGATCATCTTTACCTTGAAGAAGGAACGAGAAATAAAATATAGAAAAACACGAGCAAGAAAACAAAACAACTGTAAAAACTTCAAACTTTTTTTATTATATATTGTCGGCTATGATTATCAGCGAAAAACAAACAAAACACTATCTTTAATTTCCTATCATTGCTAGAAAAAAAAATGTTTAAACGTGTTTAAGGGCTTAAATCGTCAATTCGTCATTCTTAAATTTTGTAGAAGAAGAAGAGCTAAAACAAAAAAAAATAAAGCTATCTTCGCCCCTGAACAGAGTTAATTGTTACATTTTGATAAGCAACAAAGAAGTTTACCGTTCGATAAACTGCTCATGTTTACCACTTGGAAAATCAATTACATGAAGCTACTACCAGCTTTTTGCAATTTACACGTAGATGTGAGATTATTTACTTCTTAGTGGACCGTTAACATTATCGCCTTTGAAAGGGTAGTTGTCGGACAATTTTGTGCAAATGTACGCAACACCCAGAGGGACTTGAGATAGACGCATCTTTTATTATACCGATCGTTTCAGAATCTCTTTCTGAATCAATTTAAGATTGTCCGTCCGCTCGTCCGTCTTTCTTGTTGTCTTATTTTCAACTTACAGGCCGCAATTTTTGGGATAGTTTGATCAAATTTGCTAGACTGAATTGTTGTCCGTCTGTCCATCTTGCTTCCTTGTGCCACAGGACAAATTCGGTACACCCACAAATTTTCGTCCCAGGACGTACGGTGTTGAAAATGGCTCCAATCGGTTCACTATTTCGAGCATTTCCCCTATAAAGCCTTATTTTAAAAACTAGCTGGTGAAGGGCATTTAACGGTGGGCCATGGCTGGCTATGGTGTTTTTGCTCGTTTTATGTTTGCTCGTCTTGATAATGCGAGGATTTTTATTGCAATTTAGCGTCTTCTTCAATATAAATAAATACAAGGCATATGAGAAAGGGACATGGATTACTTTTGTGTATAAAATAATATGAAATTCTATATGGTATTGGGTTGAAATAGCTTTTCCAGTTATTAACAAAAAAATTTCGCTAAGGATACGGGTTCACAGTAACTACACGAAGGACTAGGGCCATCTAAGGGCAAATTCCGATTTCATATTTACATGCCTTCTAGATTGTATACAAGCCGTACTTGCAGTTATTCAAAAATTAAATAAAATTTTATATAAGATTGAGAAAAAAATTCATTTATGAACATTTTTTTTAATATCAAAAGTACTTTCTAAAGTAGACGGAGCTTTTTTAAAGCAGCCAATTTTAATGGTGTCACCTATTGATGGCCGATTGAGTTGAAAAAAATTCCTCTCTAAGGTTTGGTGGGACGTATAGGCATTGAGTTTGTTCGTTGCATTGATGTATGAATGAAACAAATATCGGCCGAAGCGACCACATCCCGACCTTCACGAAACTTCAAGCGAAACGGTTAAATTGCTGAATATTTACCGTTTAGTAGAATCTGTGACTCTCTTATCTCTTTTTGATCGAGCTAATTTTTGGGGTGTAGACTCTGAAGGTAACTGTTTTGAAATAGACTCCTCCTTACTTTGGCGCGCACTCGAATGGGCCTACGTTGAAAAGAGTGCAGGAATCTGAAGGAGATTAGTTTGAGTAGTTTTGACATACTCTCTTGGGTTCTATGGAAGGCACCTTGACTGGGCCTAAAGGAAATTACTTTGAAAAGCTCCTATTCAGTTTGCAACAAGCCATGTATGTAAATTTATCTGAAATATACAAAACGTGTTTTTTTCAACGACATTGCATGATGCGTTTATATATTATTTTATTTTATTTTTTGTTTTTAAGAAAATTGCTTACATATTTAATTCGAAATTATTTCAGTGCATGACAATGATAACTTTGTTTTTTTGGAAATTTGCAACTTATTCCATAAACTAATATATCAACGAATAAACGCTGAAGTAAGATTAAATTGCAAAAAGTTATTTCGCCACATTTCGCAATGCGAAAAAGCAATAGTAGAAAAAACAAACAAACAAACAAAAAAATTAAAATAATTGCTGAAAATAATTTTTTAAGTTTTATTTATTTAACAATTTTACTATTGCTATACTCCGCACCAGTTGTGGCACGAGGACGTACTTAGTTTGTGCGGATGCAAGCAACACCCAGAAGGACTTGAGATAGACCCATCTTTTATTATGCCGATCGATTCAGAATCACTTCCGGAATCGTTGTCCTTCTGTCCGTCTTGTTTTATTAACCTCCAGATTGCAAGTTTTGAGATGTTTTGATGAAATTCAGTGCAACGATGTGTTTTGACCGAAGGATGAACGCCATCGAAAGTGGTTCGGGTGGGAACACTTTTTCGACGACTTGCCTTGCCTTACCAATAACTGTACTAATCGAAGTGGTGTAGGGTATTTACTAGCGGGCTGCTTCGCATTACAATGGTTTTACTTGTTTGTTGTATCTAACAATAGTTGCAATAATTTAACACTCAATTTTATGCAAACAAGTATTCCGTGCTGATTTCGCGAAATCTAAATACATATATATTTATATTTATTTTGTACTAAAATTTGAAACTATTATCTATAAGAATATTATTCCTATTATGCCTTGCTGCATATACTTTAAATTATTTAATTTATGCTTAAATGAAATTTGTTACAATTGGACTTATTGTTGTGCTCGCTTACCGCACCCTTATCGGCAATGTTCTTATTGAAAATCGAATATATTGCAAGCATGAGCGTAAGATTTGCTTATTGACCTACGTACACGTCTCTTATTTAAGTAATCCATCATTTACTTCATACGTAAGAAATTCATATTAAATTAGATCAATTTTCCGAATCAACCGGTTGCAAAAAATGGGTTATGTGTGGTTGTGCACAAAACTTAATACTCACACATTACTTTCTACGCCAGTTCTGTCATTTAATTATAATGCAATGTAATAAAAACCCTACGAAAATTAAAACAATGGGTTGCTAATCGAATCACTGATACCAGTTATCTGCCTAAGGTGTGTATGATGTAATATTCGATTATCTGCACAGAGTGTGGGACTAAAGTACATTGAAAAGTTTTGTGTTGTTGTAGGTGTATAGCCAAGTAAGCTTCAACGATTTTTCCAAACCTTAGTAAGTGTTTATCACTGTTCTAATGTGCGTATGCTCTCTATACGGTACTGCCAGGCCGGGAATTGACAATTGCTCTAAAGCCGTTCGAAAGGACGCAGTTGTAGTTATCATTACTCTTATTATTAGTCGATAGATTCTAGGAATAAAAGTAGGATAAGCAGGAGCAACCAAAGGAATACATTCTACGACTATAAGTGGGCTGAGCATTAGCGATTAAGACAATAGGCTGTGTTTTTTCAGCCGAAGTAATAAAGCTAAATATTGCATTGATAGTAAGTTCTCCAGGTAACTTTAGAAGGGCTCCGAATGGAAGGATTTTGGCATTCACTAACAAGCCTATTTTTCACACGCTCTTTTCTGCACCATTTTGAAATAACACAGCTCGCCAATATATTTATAAAAGTTTTTGTTGTAACACGAATCCCATAATAATTTTCTTTTTTTTTTTAATTCTAATTTTGACAGTGAGTTACAGAAGCTTATGTACACAGCAACAATCGAAGCTGAATTTCAGCTGGTAACTGGTGATATAATTCGCGAGGGCTTGGAAACACACTTTTTTTACACGACTTTTTTGTTCAAGCAAGAATCCAAAAAAAAAAAATTTTTTTTCTTCAAAGTTTAATTTTCACAGGGTCCTACCGGAACTTGTATGTCAAAAATTATATAAGCAACATGGGAAACAAAAAAAAAGTTCAGGTGTCATGGTTTGGGAACCGTACACGCTGCTGGTACGGGCCGATGGTATCTTTCCGAGTTTTCTACCTCTAGCTCGCACATACACATATATACATGCACTTAGGTTGAAAGAAGAAAAATCAACGTTTAATGAAAAATTCCGCACAAAAAGGCTGTGCATCTCTTTCGACTACGATAATTGTTGTTGTAGTGATCACAATTGCAAAGAAATTCCGAATTTCGATTGTGTTTTCTTCATCTTTTATTTTGCGAAAAGAGTGAAAGGAAAAAACTAATTTATTGGATGTAATTTGCTTTATAATGAGGTTTTTGTCTTTACATAAACCTTTCCGGTGGCAAGAGAATTAAACGGGAAGAATTTCATTCATTTCTTGGCAAAGCCAAATGGATTCCTTTGACAAAGATCTGTAAGGTTATATTATCCACATATATATATATTTTCTTATTATTTCTTAAGAAGAATTCTTTTATGAGTGAAGGTCACGATAAACACAATACAAACTTGCACACATACTTAGTTTGTGGTTTTCTATTATTTGCATAAAAAAGTGGTTGTGAAATATTCATGAATGTTGCGTTGTTTCCCCCACATTTCGCCTACCGGCAAGGCTGATGAGTACTTTTTTGTAGTTCTACAGAGTAATTTATTTATCAAAGGGCTTCTTTCAAATGCGAATGAATAGCTTTTGTGAAGTAGGAATTCCGAGAAGTATTTTTAATCTTCGTCATCATTTGACTGTGTAACATAAGCGACGAGAGATGATTTACAAGTGATAAGAAGTGAAAGAGACCGCAATAGCTTGCCAGTACCCCTAAAGTGGTTTCTTTAGTTATAGGCGCATCAATGATTATACCATCACATCACAGCACATAAAGTATTCGAGTCAATTGTTAGATGAGCTTGTGCGGTTGTCAGACAAAGCTTCCTGTGATGTCAGTTGCAAAGAGAAGCTGGAATATGGAAAAGTTCTTTGCCTAGATTTATTGCTTCTAATGGTCCACGTGACTAAATCCCTGCTTTTTATAAAGCATTTATTGATGAAAAATTCATTTCCCGTAAGAATATAAACGCGAATGCGAAAAGATTCTTGACTCGTATGTGTTTCCTTCTTCTTGGGATATAGAAAAATTAATTTAGATTGACCTTGAAGCTTAAATCTGGCGATAACAAAAGTGCTCTAATGTTTTATTTTAAAGTTTGGAGAAAAAGGCCGTGCAGAATAAATAGGTCCCTTACGTAGCTCGGTTATATAATCGCGCACAGACACTGCCGTCATTTATGCTCTTGATATCTTGTTTAAGTGGTCAAGCTACGACTTTTATAGAGGAAAAATTGGTCCCCCATAACAATGTTAAACGAAAATCTATAAAATTCAATGCTACAAAAACGTTATCCCTACGGAGGGATGTATTAGTTTTCTTTTTGTGTCTTAAAATCCACTCACACTCTGTTTTTATTAATTATTCATTACACACGAATTAACCGGCTAATCAAAGATCGTACCTACGCATTACTTTTATCAAATATCGTTATCCTTACGATCCTGGCTCCTAGTCTTACTTTCAATGTGCAGAAATCTAGAAAGAAATAAGTAAAAACAGCAGCATTAAATATTCTGCGGCACCATACGGTTATTTACATAAAGAGTTCAAAATAAGGCGTTGTCCGATTCGAGCAATTTTCATAAGCGTTCGCCAGCGGGCCAAAACAATTCAGGTTACCAAATTTGGCCAAAATTGGGGCCTGTAAAAGGAAAATAGGGAAACAAGCAATACAGACGGACAGACAAGCTTAAATCGATTCAGAAACTGATCCTGAATCGGTTCATAAATTTTAAGATTTATGAACCGAAAAACAACACAAGCTGAACGTGATAGTAGAAAGAACTTTTGAAGTGTTCTCTTGTAGGCACCCATGCCCGAAAATCATTTCATTGTTTTATGACGCATAAGATAAATTTCGTTTCATTTCATTTATTAGATAAACTCAATTACTCTGATATCTTCAGCCGAACATAAAGCTTGTAATAAACAATAGCTTCTATCTTATTGCCAACGATGCAAGATTTATAACTTAATTAGATTAGATGTGGATCGTGAGTAGTAAATACATTGTAGACTAACAAAAAGAAGACAAAATTTATGATTAAGTGAACGAAGAGAAAACATCCCTATAAGTCGTTGCGAACAGTCGAGTTTACAAACTGCAAACGAGTTATTAAGCAGATATTGAACCGAGTCAAGGAGGTCAAGACATTATCAACATCCATAACTACAAAGAAAGACAACAGGTGCGTAGTGCAGCGTTGGTCTAGCTAAAGCTGTGTAAGTTCTTGACAACATAGGGTGTCGTTGAATTCCTTAGACCATCTTCTTATAAAGACAAGAAGAGATAGATGTCAGGCGTTATTAACTGAAAATCCAGCCTGCGTTTCGAAGAGGGTCGAAACATTAACTACCTCTTTGTAACTTGCCATGTTTTCGAGGATTTGGTTATCGACACCGTAATCAGTGGACAACATGTTAATCCAGCGGCAATAAATAGAATTTCTAAGGGATTTATAAGCTCATGTTATAACAAAAGATTCAAGTTTTAACTAAGTTCAGTTTACTTTGGGTCAATAAATTAATAGATTAATATCTCTGTCAATTTGCTCAGTGAATTCTTTATTATCCGCTAAGTCATATTAAAGAGATATTTTGCTTCTCGTGCTTTTATTAAAAATTTATTGCTTTGTTCTATACGTCTGCAACCGATTCCATTAGTTTTGTTTTTCTTAAACAAAAGTACTTAGTTAAAAATGGTTAGCTTGCGTGACCTACTCGTACTATTATCAACCATATTATTCTTTCTCAACGATTGTCTCGTTTCCACTTTAAGCATTAAGTTAATTTGTATAATATTTGCGTATTGAGATGGTTTTGACTTTTCTTTTTATTTAACTTGTTGGATGGACTTATATATGCATGTGTACATATATATATCCATACATAATTCTACATATATACACTTGATATCAATAGCAAGCAATTTGAAGAAAGACATATAAAAATATTATAGTCGGGCGAAGTCGACCGTTAAATACGCTAAACTGTTGCGCTTACTTAACTTCTTCATTTGCTTGCTCCATACTGTACTTAAATGTTTTGCCTCCACGTAAAGGCACTCCTTTCATGGGAGCCCGTATGGAAAGTGAACTGACCAACTGGGCCAAATTTAGCAAAATTAATATTCTTCTCCAAATATCTTATTATTTTCCCTATAAATACTACCCCATAAGAGTTCCTACTTTATATGGGTTGGGGTTCGAAACACACGTGTCGAAATTGTATATAGTTAATTTTTCTGTCTAATTCCTATTATGAATAAATTTTTATTAAAAAACTTTCAAAATCTTCTCTATCACGTAAAGGCTTACGATTAATAGAAATGTTTTTATGAGGAAAGGCGGCCTTTATAATGTAAATTTTTCAGATCAATTTGATATGTTAGCACACTATTATTCAGTCATATTTAGCGAAAAATTTGAAAAATTACTGTTTTGGTTTGTACATCCGTTTTTTAATATATAATGGTTTCAAAAGTAATCGGATCTTATCCATTTTCAATGGGTTTCGTCCTTCCATATATCTCGAAAGTTACCACCTGCGTGTTAAACACTAAAATAAAAACGATGGACGGACAGAATGCGTACGCATATAATGAAAGGTGCGTCTTTTGTAAGTCCTCCTTGGTTTACAAACATCCGCACAAGCTTAATATACTTTCTATCTACACTAAGTGATGCGAATTGACCCTGAAGTCCGTCCGGGTACTATATGGTTAATACTCACCCGCACAAACTTAATCTAGCCCTTACCACAATTTGTGTAGGGTACAAAAACTTTCTTGTTAGTTTTGTTGTTTTTTTGCCAGCATTCATTAATCATGTATTATATTAAGGTTGGAATTTTTCCAAGAACTTTTTTAAACAATTTCTCAACAATTTTCAGTTTTGAAATATTGATTTTTAATAAATATTTAATGGGAATTGAAATTTAATTTTCCACTACATTTAACTTATTATTTAATGCCAATATCATTATAGTTATGTTCCTACGCGTTTATGGGGCTTCAGTGGCCATATGCAGACTGTGTTACATAGTATTATAGGCCGCGTTAAATGTCCTTGGCCATTAGGCGAACGTGTTTATCTATCATTGGAAGACGGCTCAACATTAACCTATGACCTGTATCAACCCATTAAGGAATTTGAAGGTAACAAGACGATTGTTTAATATGCAGTCTTATGCCTTTTTTTTGTTCTTTTTAATTCATTTTTCGTTGTTCTCTCCCCATTTTAGATGACATCACTCTTGCTATATGTCCTGGCATTGGCAACAGTTCAGAAAGCGTTTACATACGCACGTTTGTTCATTATGCTCAATGTCATGGCTATCGATGTGCGGTATTAAATCACATTGGAGCTCTTGGAAGCGTACAAGTGACAGCAACAAGAATATTTACATATGGTATGTTGGTGTAGATACTCTCGAAGTTTACACTTGTGGATTATCTTGCATGTTGTAATATAGGTCACACCGAGGATTTCGCCGACATGATTGATAATTTGCACAGAAAATATCCAGGCACTTCTATCATAACCGTAGGTTTCAGCTTGGGAGGAAACTTGATTACAAAGTATTTAGGTGAAGTGCAAACCAGAAAACCCGAGAGTGTTATTGGTGGTATCTCTATATGTCAGGGCTATAATGCTGTTGAGTAAGATCAATTTAGTTTTTCTCTATAGAAGACATGTACTTTACTTATTTTTATTGCTTACCTTCTATTTGCAGAGGTACTAAATGTCTTTTGAATTGGCAAAACTTTCGTCGTTTGTATTTGTATATTATGACGGAGAACATGAAGAGTATTATTTTAAAACATCGTCAAGTCTTATTATCAGATGAGTCGATACAACGTCATAATTTAAATGAACGTGAGATAATTGCAGCCGCTACACTGCCGGAACTGGATGAGGCTTATACAAGACGTGTTCATAATTTCTCTACAACTCAGGAATTGTACCGATGGAGTTCATCGGAGAATTATTTTGACAATATTGATAAACCCATCATATTCATAAATGCGAAAGATGATCCATTAATTCCAGAATTTCTATTAGGACCAGTTAAGAATTTTGTAGGTAAGTTGATTAAATTTATTTTAAAGAAACCTCTGCTGTGAGAAACTCTTTAAAAAATTGGAGCATCGTAAAATTTATAAAATCAAAAGCAAACATTTCTACTAGTAGATTATTGAAAGGGAACAAACTAAAAAAAACTAACAAAAAAAGAAGAAAAATATAAACCAAAAAATTAAGAAAACAAATGAAGTTAAAATATGAAATTAAAAAATCAAGCTAAAAAATTTAAAAAATTAAATTAAAATTTAAAAAAAAATGCAATTAAAAAATGAAAAGAATAAATTGAAAAGAAAAATTGTGACTGTGATTTTTTTTTTATTTATATAAATTTTAAAATGTATAACATACGCCAAAAGGCAAAATCTGCTTTTATGCGAACGTTCTGCCTAATTTGCTTTAAAAAAAAATTAAAGTTTGCTTGCAGTCCATAGGATTCGAACCTACGCTGTTGAAAATCTATTGACAGTAGAAAGTGTCGACAGCGATGGTTGACTGCTACGCGAATACTCAAGAAAACCTGTTAAGGTCGCGCGCGTTTTTTTATTTTTTTTTTTTTTTTTTGAAAAGTCGCCGTAGTAGAAGGTTATGTTTAGGAAGAAATTCAGAGTAATTTTGGAGAATTATGCCGGTTTTCGCTGCCAACGTGTTGGTGAGTGTGTGGCGAATAATTTTTGCAGCGAACTAGTTTATTTTTAAGCAAAGTTTAAAAAAAAATGTAGCCTTACTTCGCAGTCGGTAGGATTCGAACCTACGCTCCCAGAGGGAATCTGATTTCTAGTCAGACGCCTTAACCGCTCGGCCACGACTGCACGTTGGTTAATGTGATCTATTTAAAAACTTAATTTTGTAATTGTTTATGATTTGTACGTATTGCTTTTTCTAGGATGTTGGCTAGTGAAAAATGAAATGCACTTTGTCTTCCACTTCTATTTTAAGCATAGTGTAAAAGATGAAATCAAGCCGTTTCTTCATTTGTTTTTTCTTTTTTTTTGTTTTTTTTTTTTATTAGTATCACACCAGCAAGCTTGTTACATTGAAGTTGCTCATGGCGGTCATTTGGGTTTCTATGAAGGCGGTTTCATCTATCCAAATCCAGTCACTTGGCTTGATCGCACTTTAATAGCAATGATTGGAGCTCTTTTTATTGTGCATACAACACCAAATAAACATAAATCCGGCGTCCCAGCTCAATGCTAAATTATTTGTTGTTTTTTTTTACTGTGATGAGAGACAACTTAGAATTTTTCTAAAAATTTTGTACAATAAAAAAACAAAAACAAAAAAAACAACGTATAGTTACGTTAGATTCCTTTACAAATAATTGACTAATACCAAATTTTGCATGTATTATAATTTTTGTTAGTCAACCATTGGCAAAATTTTAATAAAAATATATTTAATCTGGCTTTTATTGGTATTCTCATTGTATTCTTTCTTTCATTTTGTCGAAAATCATTGCTTTCACAATTTCATTAGTTGTTTAATATAAAATAAATAAAATAAAAATATGAAATCAATCCAAACGTTACAAACATTCAATATGTCGACAAGCAGACGAATATGTATTTGAAATTGCACAACAATTTGCATTTTTTTTCTCAGTTTGTTTTTTTGTATTTACATTTCAAAAACCAACGTAATGAAGAAACGCCACAATATTTCGACAAATAGTACTTATACTTAATATACGGCTATAGTTACGTGATAAGTATTAGTTACAATTGTTATCAAATGCATTAGCGCTTACCTGCCTTTTCCCCCATGTGCCCCTTTAATTCAACTTTTTGACTCACACACATGCAGTCTTAGTAAAGTCTTTATTTACATTATCGTTTTCAATGGTATTCACATTTTTTATTTTATAAAAATCTCTACAAATGCAGTCCAATCAGTTATATATATATATATATATATATATATATATATGTATAAGTTTCACATTCTTATAGATGACTTGTACAAGGTATTTAATGGCCTTATATATATTTAAAGTTAAAATCGGAAGTGAAAATAAAGTTCAATGATATATAAAAATATAACAATTTTTTTATGTAATTATTGTAATCTTTTTGTATTCTATAAATTTTTGATATATAAAATTTTATTTTACATGAATATTTTGTACTGGAAATAGATAAATATTAAAATAATAACAAAAAAAAAAAAAAGATCCATGTAAATCCTTTATATAGCATAAAATATATTAAAGAAAATGCAATTTTTTTTAAAACATTTTTTATCCATTATTTAGTTTAGTAATACTAAAGCATTTAATGTCTTTTGCAAATTTTCTCTTCTATTTTATTATTAATTTTTTTTTAATTTATTAATAGATGATTAAATCAAATTTCGAGTCTTTGAAATTGATGATGTTATGATTTAATATAAATTGTAAGATTTTTTTTTTTGCAATTTTGAGACATATATATATATACCTATGTACACTTGTAAAATAAGATAGTAAATATTTTCGGTTTAGGCCGGATATTTCCAACACTCACCACTTGCTTGCTTTCCCCATTTCGAAAAACTAAAACAAAAAACAGAAGTTGCACTTCATGGAAAAAAGTGCATTGTAAATGAAACGTATTATCTAACCAAAAGCCACTTATTTCGTGTGGATATGTTTCGTAACAGATAAAAACTTTTCGTGAAAAAAGTAACAAAGTAGAAATTAAGCGTGGTCCCGAATCCGCCTATTCAAGGTAATATGTCCGAAGGACAACACACAAAATGTGCTCATCGTAACATATAGAATTAAGAATGTGATTATTATGTGAGATTATTATGTAAAGTGTCATCTACACGACTTTTGTCTGCATAGGTAACCATAACACGGCAAGACGGTTCTACTCTAACACGAAAAAAATGGCGTCAATTTTCTTATAATACGGTACTTTTACAACACGATAAGGAAATTGTTGTTCGAAACTATTTAGATAATTAACTTGTAAGCGCAAGCAAAGAAAGCAAGTGCGCACATGACCGACAAGCGAATTCAGAAAGTGAATATAATATTTTTCAACCAAGTAAAAGTTCTTGTTTTACTATGCCGAGCATTGATGATAAAGGAAATTATTGAATGAAGTTTACCGTGTTTTCCGGGTTATAAGACGCACTTGTTTGCATAGAAAAATGGACTCAAGTTACGGTCCGAAGGTAACGTTAAAATATTTTTGCAATAAATCGTCTCTCCATAATGCAATAGTTCAAGTGAAAGTAGTACGAACGATGACATCAACGAGACAAGCGGTAGTACCGAGAGTGAAGACGAACTGAATATTGCTATTACGAGTTATGTAAACAATAAATAAAAATTTTGATCCGAAAGTAACATTACATTTTTCTAAAAACCATCTCATAAATTTTAAGTGCGTCTTATAGTCCGAAAATGCGCCGCCACATAAAATGAAATTAAACAAGATGTGTATTCTTGTTTTGCGTCATAATAAAAATGGAGCAACTTGTATGGAATCTAAAAACAAAGTTTCTTATACGGAATGTCTAGTTTCACGTAACACGGTTTCGCACAATATGGGATTTTGCAGGAACGTAGCCACCTTGTAGGAGGGTTATCTGTAATTAAGGACGGCTTTATGGATCGGTTAGATCTTTTTTTTATCAACATGACGATAATAAAACATAAGAATTTACGAGCGACATGGCTTGTTTGAAAAGGCAGGAACAGAAGCAAATTCATTCCCGTTTTTATGAATAAAATCAAAAATATACAGAATCTAAATAAAGAGCCATATTCTTTTACACCCTACAATGAATAATCGTAGAAAAGCTTTTGACAAATTTAATACAACCTTTGCGATAGACCTATTCGGACTGAGTGTTTCTTTTTTATGCTTTAGGCGATATCAGGTAAATAAGAAAGCGATTTGGGTCATTTTGGGTAATATTTGGGTAATAATTTATGCCAGATTGCGACTTAATTTCTTGCTTGCGTTAGTTTAAATTTCATTAAAGAAAGTGACGAAATTTTCCCCTTTTTACAGTTTGCTTCCCTGCTTTAGTTCTCGTATGCGGGTTAAACGAATTGTAAAAGCCCTGATCTGATAGAAATTAAATAAATTGTTTCGTGGTGGTGGGTAAGAGGGCATATAAAAGTTATATATATATAGCTATATATAATATTACCTTGCCTGTAAATGAAAAATAAGAAGAAAGAGAATCGCTAAAATTAGAAAATAAAACGACCTCACAAATATTTAATAAAATTTCAGTAAAAAAAAAGAAAAAAAGAACAAGAAAATTTATGATAATTGTTTTATTTTTAGTTCATCGAATATGTTCACGCATCTATTTTTAAAGCCATTTACTTATCAAAACAAGCCATTTACTTATATAAATATTTCGATTTCGAATATACAAATATATAAACAGGAGCACAAGGCTTTCCCAAGGTTTCCACTCACAGGTCTTGGAATTGCCTGCACATCGTGCCACACCATTACCACGACTGGTCGTTCTTTAACCACACTGTTGTCCAATGATCATTTTTGAAAACTTAAGAATGTCGTTACGTACTGAAGGTTTCTAAATCTCATTTGGCCATAGACTCTAAAGTGCAACATTAAACAGTTAATGGGACATTATGTGAAAAGTGGGTTTATTTAATTGTAACTTATGATCATTCCTTATTTGAAATTTTCTTCTTGCAGAAAACAATTTTTCCTCAATCTTTAAATCCACGATTTTATTTTTTGAATTTGAAAAAGTCGTGTCTTATAGGAACATAGTCCCACGTTACGTAAAATATAATTTTAAAAATCTGCCTTTCTAGATTACTGGGTCTTCCTCTTTTGTTTCCATCACACTTTGTGTAAGGGCCTAATGTCTCTGCAAGTTCCGATCTATCACTTTACGCGAGGTTTGGTTTGTTTTTTATACAGTACCCATGAATTGATCACTGCCATGTTAATTATGTGATCAAATAATGTAATTCATCACTTGCTACCTTTGATTCTGATCCTATATCTATGCCGAAAGGCCCGATAAGCATATCCAGAGAGTGAACATAAAGGAAACAATTTCAAACGCATTCATAGGGTGCTCAACATGCTCGCGCTGTGCATTATCATTCAAATGAATCACGGACCTTATTTTCTCAAATCATCTGTTGTATATGAGGGAAACCGTAGTTACCCCAGTAGTATCCAACATTTGGATGGTGGTACCTAGACATAAACACGATGATATGTGTATTTGGTTTCTCCTTTCTTTAGAATTCGGTTTCCCAGAAAGGTGACAAGTTTTCATGAAAACTCACATCATCAAATACGAGATTTTCGTAACATTACTGTGACAAACGCATAACGTAGACATTTGACCACACGCAGAATTCCTCAACAATCCGGCATACATCCAACAAAATTTTCAAACGAAAACGAATATATTCGAATCCCCCACGAAATGCATCAATTAAAGCCGGCACGCAAAACGAAACTACAACTCAATTCGACCTTTGTTCGTCGTAGTTCAAAATGCGAAATATTATAATTACGAGGGTTACAACGCTTATAACGCCAAAAAAAACTTGTGGCCTAATAAGCCTACAAACTGTAATACTTCTACCTTTCGTCCGTATTTGCGTAAGGAGAACTTTGAACTTTAGGATCCCATCGAATGTGATTATTTAAGTGACTAGAGCAGAAATATTCACTACATTCGCTTTACAAATTTTCTCTTCTGAACAGCTGAAAGTAGCAAGTGGCATATCTGTTCATACTGGCTTTCGTTTTATCATGTTTTTAGGAAATTCTTAAATGCAAGTATGGCAACATCTTGTTTTAGTTGGGTGCTCAACCAGAAAGCATTGCCGTTGCAGTGTACAAAAATTGAACAAGAAAAAGCAAGTTGGCTAGGGAAGTAATGTTATTTAACAGAAAGTACGGCGTTCGTGATGTTATTTACTAATAAGCTTGGACATCAACCTTAATCGAATATACCTAAAATGAAATAGTGACATTCACAATTAACGATATGCAATTGTGAATAGCATCGTTTTAGTTTTATTATGAAAAAAATCAAAAATTAATTATTAAATGCAAATGCATGCTTCAATGCGTAGATAAGTGCCTTAAGGCAATATTCCATATTCATCATCGACTAAAAAAGTAAAGTAACCAAATTTTCATATTCTGTAACGTCCCGGGGACGGGGCTGATTTTTTCTATTTTCAGAATACAGACAACAAGTAAGAAAGCTAGTTTCGGTTGCGGCCGAATCTCTTATAACCATCACCGTTATCCTATAAAAAATTGAAAAATGGAAAAAGGAAAAATATATATTTGCATACTCTATAATATTGGGTGGGCGTGGTTGATTTTTGATATTCTTGTAGAATGATTTTGGGGAAAATTTATATCGTGTGTCTGTTGTAGTTTATGAGTACGGAGCAAAAGACAAGGAAAGGCAATGCATTCTCAGTATTGGTTTCATAGATGTGCGAGCGTTGTAGGCGTGTTTTTTGACCTGCTTGCACCAGTTTAGAATTAGTCTTCTTTCTCTTGAACGGGAGAAGGCGTATCACAGATACTATACACTTTGCAGACTTACAGATGGCCATACTAACAGATGGAAAGATAGGCAGACGAGCCGACGGACTTGTTCAGATGTTTTTCGAATTTGAAATTGACCAAGAATTTGTACTCTCGATGGGATTTTTGAAGCTTACTTCTGCGCGTTATAAAGATATTGAAAAAAATTAATAATATTGGTGTAGGCGCGGTTGAGCATATTTTACACTTGTTAGTCGAAACTCATAATCTAGGTCTATAAACTATCGTTTCATTCTCGTGTTTCTTGTTAATTCCAATCTTTATATATAGTGTGTTTGAATATATGAATGAATATCAACTATAAACAAAGACAATAGTATTTTAATTAATCCCCTAATTCTCATAAATAAATGAGAGCCACGTAGTTGTGAGACCCTTTGTAATAACAGGGATTTAGGACTTTTTAGGGCTTGTTAAAACGGCCTCAACACCAAGACCAAAGCTTCAAAGACTTTATGTTCACTTATTCGATCAGCGTTCTGAATTGATGTAGGCATGTCTGTCCATCAGTCCATTTCTTTGCGATTTTATGAGTCGCGGCTTCAAAGTTCGCTAAAAAGAAAAATATACGTTCCTGCGAACGGCTTGACATTGAAAATGGGCCGTTTAAAGGATGTGTGCAATATAAGCCGACAAATACTATGCTGAGAACATCTGAGACGCAACGATGAATATCGGGGCATGTTTTATGTTTGGCTCTTTATCGGGCCCACTACCATGGGAAAATTTTTCATTTTTTTGTCTTTCGTGGCATTAGAGAAGGATGTCAGAAAAGTGAATGAAGCGAATGGATTAGACTTGAGATAATTCCATGTCAAGGATGTCTTTCTTTCAATGATAGCTTTTGCAAAAAGTTATCTCACACTGACAATGTAAGAACAAATTTTAAATGAAAGAGATCTGTTTACTTATTGATCGTAGTGATGGTCTTTGAAAGACTTCCAATTTACTATAGATAAGTATCAAGCAAGTGTATGGGAAATCGTGTGAATATCTGGCAACAAGAAGCAGTCATCTTGTCAACACACATAGCAAATTAAAAATATTTTCTCTGAAAGTAAAAATGTGTTGTTTTGGGCCAAAGAGCATTTGTGGCAGCAATTTTTCTTCGTGCGAACGATACTAAAAAAAGGCCTTTCTGGATCTGGATTGCGAATCCAAGGCGTAAAAACTCATTCGCATACCCAGGCGTACCGCACAACTGAATTAGCTTGCCAGAAAGATGATACTATGCAATTGGTGGGACCATAGGGGGTGTGATCTACTATTAGCTACCAAGTGTAGTGAATTGCTTAATACCAAATGCTACCAACCCTTCGGTGTTCAAAAGACGAATGAAACAACAAAAAACCAATACAAGTTCATTTTTTTTCGTATTCTATTTTCGTGGGCATTCCAATGCATCTTGCCCTACACTACTAGCGGTCCAAGGAATCTTGAGTTTGTTGTTATGTGTACAATGTACACAAAGACTTAAGATAGTCATACCTTTTATTATACAGAAAGTGATTTTGAAAGGATCTACTCTGTCTGTCTATCTGTTTGTTTGATGTTTGTTCAGGTATTTTTGTGTTTAGCGTACTGGTGCCAATTGTTGAGGCATTTTGATGAAATTTGATGCAGCAAGGTGCCTTGGTTCAATCACGAACGCCATTGGAAGCCGTTATAGATAACATGTCCGATATTTAATGGTCTGTCCTGGCTCACTACAATGGATTTTTTTTACTTTTATTGTGATCATAGCCAAAAGGAGGACATGAAGGTGTATTAGGTGTGTTACCTTTCTTCTAGGATGCGGATATTCACCTTCGATATGCTATAAAGGACACATATCCGCAGCTAGCTTGAGTTACTCATCTTCCTCTGCTCCGTTCTTTCCTTTCCTTACGTTCTTCGAATTGAGACAATTTAAGCGTTGCTCGCCCTTTTGCTTAGATCGCTACTACAAAGTTCGCCAGATCTACTGCTGCTAGGTATTCGTAATTGATAGCTGCGGAGTCGATTTGAGGAACACAATAAAATTCATAGCTAAGAGCAGTTCTTGGTTTAAAGCTTCTTATCTTGCTTCTAGGTCTGTCCAAAGGATTCATGTGACACCCTCTCGAGGGCTTATGTTGCCAATTAACACAAAGCTTTGTAAGTTTACCTTTCGATTTCTTTGAATTTGTCTGCATCAGAGTTTATGCCCCAAGACGTACGTAATTTTCTTATTGGCTTTAATTTAGTGAATTTTCCTCATTATCCCAGTTGAGGTTATCCGAGATGATGTGTAGGCTGCACATGTTTTGATTATCTTTAATAAATTGTCTTTAATCAATGTCTCAGATACATGCAGGGTTACGTGGATCTTCTAATGTATTAAAGCGGGAAAGAGAGAGAGAGAGAGAGAGAAATCCAATTAAAATTTTGTCACAAACATCTGATAGTTTGGATTATAATTAAGGCTGAAGTGTATAAGTACGTAACAGTTAAGTGTGCGAGCACTATAGATAATGGTTCAACATTACACACGTGCGTGTATGTATTTCAATAATTGAGATAAACTCTCTCTTGTGCAATTAACCAGCATTTAGTTGATTGTTGCTATTGTAGTCTAGTGTACTGCATGAAAATGTTATCAAAATTTTACGCTTAAAGTGTCAAGATAAGCGGAAATAAACAACATGCGTATCGATATCATCGTCATGTCGCTTATGGGTGAATATTTAACTTCATGCAAGTGCATTTAAAAGATGTGCGCGAGTGTATATGTGTATGTGCAGTGACAAGGTGCAAGGTCAAGATAAAAGTGTGCGCCGGGTAATAAGGGTCATTGACATTTCGTGTTTTTGCTTTGTTTCGCTGCTGGTGCCTGCACATAACATACATAGCTTAAAGGGAGTATAAAAGCTTTGACGGTTTGTCAAGGAATTAACATTAAATTACAAACGTTGGTTAAAGCGAAAGAAGCGACATTTTTGTGAAAAACTCTTGAATATGCTGGCAATCGAAAATCTTCTTATTTTAAGTATTGGGTTTTCGGCGCTAGTGAAAGCGGGTCCTTTTAATGCCACTGTCGACAAGCACCAGGAACCTTGTGCTCCCGGTTGTCCCCGTATTTTAGATCCTATATGTGCGGTGGATGACACATTTAAGAATCACAAATATTTTCATAATAAATGTCTCATGGATTACGACAGCTGTCGTTCCGGTAAAGGTATGTTAATGCAGTCAAAATTTAATTTTTGATTTAAGTTTCATTGCTTGTTGTCATAACAGAACACTTTTTTTTTGGTTTTTTTCGTTACGCGTAACACGTCGATGGTCAGAAAGGAGTAGGGAAAGAGAGATTCGTGAAACGCTTTCAACATAACGGCAATAGGAGACTTTAGCTAAAGATAGTGAGTCCTTGCTAAACAGCTTAGTTGTGTTTGCTGTTTCTCTTCGGCTGTTGAAGAAATCATGATAACGACACTGAAACTTGCTCCAAAAAAAGGCAGTCAAATTCAAATTCATTGAAACTCAAAGGCAGTTCAAATACGGAAATCAATTAAGTTCAGATTAAAGATTTTTTCTCTAAACAGACTAACGTGACTAAGGTGGTTAATGGATCCCCGCTTGCCAAGTAAAACTGACGAAGTGCTTTTGAATTCCAATGCACTTAATGCAGTTTACGTGCCGGTCGACAATACGTAATAGATCCCTCAATAAATTCGTAGGATCGCGAGCCGTGTTTTTTGCAATTTCGTGAATCAAACGCACTAATAACGCTACATATTATTCTTTAGCGGTTCTTTAGTCCTTTTCAAGGTAGTCGATGAATATTATAGCAAGCGAATCTCAAACTACGGGCGCCATAACGTTCTTACGCGACTTTCGAGTTCTTGGTGGCTTTGAACGGCTTTCACCGGTTGCTGTCTACTCGGCTAACTACCGATTTGACTCTGGAGTATAGTGACGAATTCACGTTTCACGATGCCTAACATATTCCATGAATATATGGCTTTTATTTCACCCTCACAGCTTCGTTAAGTTGTTGCTTTTGATGGAAATGTTCACGCAAAATAGTAAATACACGGCCCGCACCTTCACTTTTCCCTCTTCCAAACCGATTTTGTGCACATTTCTCTTGTTTTCTGAAACATCTGGTGAATTCGGACGACCAGAGCGTTTCGGTTTGACGCCGAAGCACTTCTCTGTCGTTCGTCTCGATGGAGCCGTTCGCCTTTTCAAGCCAATGCTTTGCTTGAAGAGCTTTTTTTTTCATTAAAAGGCAATGGTTTGGAAATTGGAAATGTAGCTTCACTAGACCTTGTAAACTATTTGTGGGAATTCATGAAATTGACATAATTTTCTTGAAGATGAGTGTTATCGAAAACCCGCATGTACTTGTCAGTACTGTGAATATTTGCATGTCATCCTACGAACTTATTGAATGATATCCTATATTAGTTTGATGGCAAAGTGCTGTGGTTTGAAGATTTGAAGTTAAAGATGTTTGATGGGCTGCTCAGCCGTCGTACATAGCGTGGCGAGTTGCTTTGCAATTGCAAAGTAGTTAGATGTGGGTTACTGTCCAACGTGGATGAGACCGGCAATCGTCTTTGCGGCTGTGGAATTTTCGAGAAAAACTTTTGATATATATAAGGGTTTACTATTTGACTTCCTAAGTTTTTGTTAGTTTTGTTAGATGGTTTGCCCTTTTTCTGGAATTCTTATCAAATGCAACGTCTGAAATGCACTTTATCGGCTGCACTTTATTATCTTTCTACTTTGCCACTAACTGACGAAGGGAGTGGAAACTAGCCCTTAAGGGGTAGTCCAACTAATAAGATCTCGCATCAGACATTACAGCTGCTTGTCTTAACGGGACAAGTAGAGTTACTTGCAGGTGTTAAAATAATGGAGAACTTTCCCGCCAATCTATTATATGAATTTTACTGTGTAACTAGCTAAGCGGTGCTGCCTTCACTATTTCAGGAGCAACGTTTGAAAGAAATGAAGTCCAATTGCTTGTCCTAATGAAAACCGATTTTCGTTTGAAATCCAATTGCAATTTATTCGAGATTCTTCCTCAATTCCAGATAAGCTAATGATTCAGTTCAAACCGTTTATGAATTCTATATAATAGAACAAGTTGTTCAAATGACTTCCAGACCAGTTTCATAACAAAAAATCAAAAAAAAGAAGCAAATAAATGGAAAAAATTTATGATTTATCTGACGTAAATGCCAAGAAAAACTCTTTATTTCACGTTGCTGTACATTTGCGTTTCTTTTCTTTTTCAATTTGATGGTAGCTTGGAAACCTACGCAAATGTTGCTTTGCTTTGCGGACGTGGATACCGTGTTACGTGATGGTTGTATGCGTGTTTGCACTTTCGTTTACAATCCAGTTTGTGCCAGTGATGGTAAAAATTTCGAGATTTTTGGCAACCAATGTGTTTTTGGCATCGAAAATTGCTTAGCCAGCGACAGTAAGTAATATTTACATACCTACATATGAAGCGTTTCTACCTACACCTACAGAATGCATGTTTTTGCTCTTTCCTTTTTCCTAACTTTATTCAATTTAATATCTCATTAATTGTTAAATACATTATTTTTCTTCTTGCATCCTCTTCTAGAATGGCTCACTGTACCAGGAGAGATGTGTGGCCTTTAAGATACTTCATGTTAATATAAAACGATTGTATTCTCATTTTTACACAGTATACAGTAAAATAAAAATAAAATAAGAGAAAATTGCATTTTGTATGACTTGAACGAAGCGCTCGGTTTCCTTGTTTTTCAAAAAGCATAGAGCAGCAACTTCAAGCTATGGAAGAGACAAGAAAAAATACTTGAAAATGATCTCAAATAATCAAAGAAATCTATGGATAGGCATTAGCGAATCTATTAACCGATCTTTTAACTGATTTTCAAAGCTAATTTCCCATCACAATGCAAAAGGAGGTCATGAGAATAGGCATATTTTTCTAAACTGTTAACAACACTTTCGTCAGATGCTCAGGTACACATATATGATTTATCCCTTATATATCTACTTGGGGAATTCATTATTAACTACGATTTGGGGAAAATTTCAATAAAAAAAGCCGGTTTAGCTGACCAGTTTCCGACCTCATCAAGAAAGTAACAACACTTGTCCATAAATTCTGTTTGTCTCTGCGTCGACAACTACTAACTAAAATTTTAGTCCTTTTATTAATAAAAATGACTTGTAACTATGTGTAGAACTGGATCAAGATTAATGCGTGAGAAAGATGAACGCACAGTGGGTGCAGGGTTTGTTCACGTCATCGGTCAATGTTTGTAATGGCGCAATGGTATAAATTCACGTTCCAATTGTTGAACGTAGAATGATTGAATAAGAGAAGGAATGCTGATATACTATTTCGTAGCTATTTTTGTGGAGAAATTTTCAAAATTGCCATGACTTTTGTAAAATAAGGTGGGAACTGGTCGAAAAGGTAGTCCGATCCAATCCATTTTCAGTAGGGTTCGCTCTTGAAAAAAAGGCCGTCCCGCTTCGTTAAAATATCTCAAAAATTACGACCTGTGGATTGAATATAAAAATTAATTGACATATTTCAGATAGACAGACGGACAGACAAGTATAAATTGATTCAGAAAATCGTTCCGATCGATGGTACTGCATACATCCGCACACACTTAATATACATAAGGCATAAAAGGGCATCGAAATGTTGCAGGAGACTGTGTGGAGGAACAAAAATAAGTTTAATGGCAAAATTTGTTAGGTCGGGGACTTTTCAGTCAAGCCTCGCATATAGCGCCTCTCGTTTGTAAATGCCTGGTCTCATCTTTCACAAAAAGCAAAGCGAAATGCAGTTTATTTTTTTTTAAAGTCACATTTTATTAAATTATATCAAAATCTCTGTTTTGTTTACAAAGTTATAATATTTAGTGTGTTTTGCTTTCAGCATTTTTCTTTTTTTTTTTAACTATAACACAATAATTGTTAATTGTTTTTTTTCAAGGAAATAAATTACATTCAAATCTCCACTTATTTTTCTTAGTAGTTTTACAATGTATTCCTTATCCTACGCTTTATTTTAATTGTATTCTGGATATATATTTTTTCTTTATTTTATGTAGTTTACTGAACTTCCCGTTAGTGTTTCTATGGCAATAAAACGAAAAGAAGGACTGGGCGTAATTAACTAAAAACCTTTTTGCTGAATATTTTCTTAGTCTTCAATGCTGATGTCTTTGCCTAATTTGCGTTATAAGTGATTTATTTACAGTAGTTGGGTCTACCTCTTCGAATTTTTTCGCTTTCTGATGAGCAAGTTAGAGGATGATTGATAAGCTTCAATGTCATATGCATCCATATCTCAAAAAGTACTCAGATTCATGCATTGACTGAAGACTGACACTGCAGCGCCCTACTCACGGTCATCTCGTCAACTTAACAACCACAACAGTGGATTGCTTGCACTGATTAGAAACGTAATTTGGTCTTAGCGATGAAAAACCTTCTCCAACGTGGACAAACTTAGGTGTCTTAAGGTGTCTTAAGGAGCCAATAACTGTAAACATGTAAAGGTTACAAAAGTACATTATATAAGACCTTTTCAGTTTAATTGCTAGAAGTGCGTTTACGCTAAGGGCGATTTCAGCAATTTCGTGAAATCATTTCGCTTGAAAGCGTAATCGTTTACATTGCATTCAAATCATGACGCGGTTAATTTCTACCTATAAATTTATAGTTTTATTTACACATAAACATAAGACGAATAGTGGAAATGAAGAAGAAACAAAGAGGAAAAACAAAGACCATTTAACGAACACAAAATTTATGCTTCAGGTTGCTTCCACAGTTCCGCTTAAACTACATATGTTGTTTGCACTGTTCCCTGCGTGTTTACGTATCCTTTTTGCTTTTTTTTTGCATTGTTTCTTACGATGTACTTTCATGTTGTCTTTTGGCTGGTAAGCAAACAAATAAAAGCAATTCTGCACAATCGGCCAGAAAAACTTTGAGGTAAACTCATCCATTCAGTGAAACTGCGATTTTTTTCATAATTACCTTTGATACACTCATGGTACAAGAGCATGGTAAGTTCGTGTGTGTATATGTAGCACTTAGACAAATCGTCTTTATTGCACCGATCGATTCAAAAGCACTTGCTGAATCGATTTAAACTTGCCTGTCAGTCTGTCCGTATGTCCATCTGTCCGTTTTGGTTTCTTGTGTTCAGGCCGCAATATTTGAGATACTTTAATGAAATCCTATTGAAAATGAATTGGATCGGACGACATTTCCGACGCCTCTCCATACAACGCCTTATTTTAAAAATGTCTTTATAGGAAAAATTATTTCAATATTCAAAATTTCTCGGTAAAAGTCGTTAAATAGTAATATGTCGTCACATTAAATTGGCGCGAAACATTTGGACTGCATGGGCCGATGTTTCGAAACCCATCTGATATAGCCGTTTCTGCGAAAATTGTAAGTGTTCGCAATTTCAAATGTAGCATATTCCTGTACCGGTATCGATGGGTCATTGCTTTACCACGATGTCGAGTAAGCTATATATTCATATCTCTATATGCGCTCATCCGTTTAGTTACGTAACACAATGAAAGTTTCATATGATCATACATATTACAGATTAATGAGGATCCTTAAGCCTAATCGAACCACGTTGAACCTTTAAAGCTCCTCATGATACATCTCGTAATGAAAACACGCGGTGCAGTTAGGATTAATTTCAATACGAGCTAAGAAGTATCTAGTCTTCAATTTTACGTTTTTCGTAATCTAGCGTCAAAATCTTTACGCCATTTGTGAGCTAATTCCATTTGATTTGTAAGTGAAGCTGCAGCATATCCTCGTAGATTATTGCAACTGCATCAACTGTGAAGAGATTAACTAAAAAAACTTATAGAGACTGAATTGTAATCACCTTCATCTGAACACTCGGTGGTCGTCGTTTCATGCAAAACATCGAAGCAGGTTTTGAAAAAATTGCTAACAGTTCAAGGTCATCAATTCGCTATCGTAATCAAGAATTCGACACTTCGAGAAGCTCGACACTGTAGAGTAGATTTGCAGCCTTCTTGCTTAGAAAGTTCTATTGATTCAAAAACTAAAGCTTGCTGAATGTACACAATGATTAGAGTTTCTTGGACTTGCTAAAGACTAGTCCAGCGAAATGAAAGTACGTATGCACCAGCAAAATCTTAGAGGCCATTTAGCCGATATGCTCCGTCGTGCATAATTCTATACTGTAAAATGAACGAATTAAAAAAAAATGTACAATTTTTATACCCTACACCACTTGCGTAATAGGGTATGTTAAAGTTAAGCGAACCTAGTAGAACTTGAGGTAGACTCACGTTTTACTATACCCATCCAGAATTCCCTCCGGAGTCGATCTAAGCTAGTCTGTCCATATATCCGTCTTTTTTTACTAACTTACAATTTGCAATTTTTGATATGCGTTGATGAAATTCAGTACAACGACATGTTTTGAATCAAGAACGATCGTTGTTGAAAAGGATTCGTATCGGATCCGTTTTTCTGCCACTTCTTATATAAAACCCCATTTTATAATTATGTTATATGAATAACTGCAACGAAACGAAGTGGTGTCGGATCCTATCCCGTAAATATTACTCATTTGGCATAAAGTTTGGGACACCCTATGTGAACGTGTTTTAAGAGTACGAGTATCAAGTGTTCAGCGCTGTATACTTATTTCTTTTCACTTCACAATATAACATGCACCGAGAGACTGGCATTAATAGATCGGCGGACTTGAAGACAATTAAATTACTGCACTAATAAAACAGGAAAGTTGCATTTTACACAAACTCTGTTAATTGTTTACGGTTTTTTTCTTTTTTGTTCTTTTTTTTGCATTTAATTACAAATATTTTCCTTAAACTTTTTATCTATAATTAATTTTTTCACACTTAACTAACTGTAGACTTATTATTTACACGTAACGCGAGTTTTTTTCTTCAATAATTGTAAAATAATTACGAATATTGTTTATAGATAAAAAAAAAAGAGGTTAATATATACGTCATATAAAAAAAGAGTAAATACATATATCACATAAAAAAAAAAATAAAAGTAAAATGATTTTAATCCAAGGACTTAATACGCATTTAATTAACTTATTTTACATTTACATTCAAAAATATATTATTATTATAATTATTATTGAAATTTATACGACTATTAAAACAAAAGGAAACAATTTTTACATATAAACATAAAATAAATGTTGAAATACAAAAAAAAAAGAATCGAGTGTAAATTAATGAATATATGCATTCATTAAATTGAATTCATTAAATGTAACATAAATTAACATGTGCGTACAAATGTATCATTTATTTATTAATTTAAATCATACATCAATTTTTCAGCATTGTTTGGTTCTTCGCAGTCAAAGGAAGCCATCATTAAATCTGCAACGATAGACGGATAAAAAGAACAAATAGATTATTAAACATTTTATTTTGCAAAATACTACAAAATTTTGTACGTGAAAAGTATTGAGCCTTTTGGTTTCTAAGAAAATGCTTTCGACGAAAATGCTAAGCAAGTCATACGTTGGATCCTCTAGATCACTTAACGAAAGACATTGCGTTGAAACGATGAGTGCATGAGCTTTACTCAAGACTACATTTCTATTTGGGCGAAGATGCAGTTGTTGCATAATCCTCTACGTCATTCACAAGCGCCTGTCTTTTAGATAATTTTCGCAGATCGAGACATATTGCAGAAAAATTGACTTAGGATTCGGCAAAAGTCAAGCAAGAGCGACGGGTTGGTATGGATTGGTACCATGCCCGGGTTAGGGAACGATTATCAATAGTACATGACCTGACATGGCAGTGCAGTGTATTACCTCTGCTGAACGGGGTTCACAGAGTTCGATGGAAAATAAACGATGTCTTCCACAGTAATGTGAGAGAGAGAGCGGAGCTTGTAAAAGGCTTGAACATATATGAAAACATGGATCCATGAGTATATGGCTGTGTGAATAAATGTATGTGTGAATGTACGTATGTATGAATGTACGCATTTATGAGTATATGTATGGACAAATATATGAATGTGTGAGTACATAGATGTGAAAATATGTGTGCGTATGCATATATTATTTATATATATAAATATATGAATAGCTGCATGTCTGAATAACTGGGTGCGTGAATGTGTACAAATATGTGAATGCACGGGAGACCCCTCCCCATACAAAAAACAACAAACAACTTCGTAGCAATCTTTTTAATTCCTAAAGGTGTAAATACTTTTTAGACAGCCTACTATGAGAAAGTGAATAGGTTTGCCTACGAATCCATTTCGAAACCGCTACAATGAATTGCGAGTAAACGGCAGTGTGTTAATTGTTAGAAAACACCGCTGTGGTTTTACTGAAAGTTCATTATAGCTGTTGTAACATAATGGTACATGCGTGTGCGCATGCACACATACATGTAATTTTGTCTGTCTATAAACAAGTGAGATTCCTTTGTGGTGTATCCAAACCAAACCAAACAATACAATATATGCATGCACTTATAATAGCTTTAATTGTGTTCTCTGTGAATAAAGAACTTTATATTATAGGTTATCATGCAATTTTATCCAGAGGCAATACCACGCGGAGTGATGATGATGATCGTTTCGTTGTAGACCCTAACGACGCTTAAATTCTTAACTAACTAACCTAGCAGTTAACCAATAAAAACCTATAGCCAAACCTCAAAATGCATACCGAAATGCAAACGTTCACTTATGTACATATAAATGTTTAATATGTGTGCCGTCCGCTTGCAAACGTTCGAATCGTACGAGTTACCTTAGGGGTATAGTTATACAAAAACGACTGCATTATACTTTGGTGCTTTTAGAAAGAGAGTTCCGTGAATTGGTTTTTTTGTTTTTTTTGTTTTGCAAAATACTCAACCAGCCAACCATTCCGTACGTACGTACACATTCAACTTTACAATATGCATGCACGCAATATCAACGCCAATGTGCAATGCACATATATTTCGTTGAATGTATTGCACTTTGAAGTGTGTGTTCCCCAACGGACTACTAAATGAGACTTTGACTGTTTTTGTTATTGCCATTGTATTATTAAATACATACTGTGGAAATTGTTACCAACACTATTTAGCTAGTGCATCCACTCGCTTTCTTCTTGTTAGTTCTTGGTCAAATGCCGTACGCTATGTACCCCAGCTATACACAGCGTAACAATATATCCACCCTTCCATAAACTTTCCATAACTTTTAGTAAAATTTGTTAAGCAACTACTTGAGCTTTTCTCATTCGCTTTCGCCCTCATTCTAACAGTTGTAAAATAATCGCAAATTTTTTATTTTAAACGACATCATCGTACGTTTTCTTTCATTTGTTTCATAAATTGTTATGCTTTTATGGTTGGTAAAATTTAATTTAAAGTGCATCGAGGGAATTTTCGTTTTTCTTTTTTTTTTTTATACATTTATGTTCTATAATACATTCATTCTTCACTCATACGCCATGGTGCTCTGGTAAAATTAATTTTAAACAAGTGAGAAAACATCATTTGTTTTGGCATAAAACTTGAACGATTACTCGTTTGAAAAGGAGAGAGAGAAAGAGAGAGAGGGCGAGAGAGTATGACACTTGAAAAAATTGCAGACAAATTGCATTCTGGTAACTTTGATGTTATGATAGACTTTATTTATACATACGGTTACGCCCCGTATATTCACCATGTATAAAGTGCGGTGAAAAATCAAATGCCGTCTACTTTAAAATAAAACATAAATAACCTCGTAAGTAGATAGGTAAGATGTAGAGTGTCTAGATGCGGCGCATACATATCTGTTACAAAATATATCTATTTATGGTTTATAAGATGGCAAAATAATTATAGGGAATTCTATTAGCATAATTTGCGTGTCCGAAATTATGATATACATTTACAAATTAATTTCATTAAATGATTTATAACATGTGATATATACATATGTAATAACAGAATCAATAATTAATGATATGGTATGTGTATTGTACAGCGCACAAAGTAAGACTTCGTTCGTTTTTTTTCCCATTGCACGATGTTAAAAATTCAATCAGACGGATATGTTAGCAAATGACCTTGGTATTTTCTTTACAAAACAGGCAGGCGAAGCTCTTTGTGAATCGATGTAAGCTTGTCTGTCCGTCCTGTTTCTTCGGATTCTACTTAGAGACTGCAATTGTTGGGACATTTTGATGAAATTTGGTACACTGACGCGTTTTGACTCAAGGACGAACGTCATTGAGAATGCTTCTGAGGTAGACCGCTGCAGCCAGTAATAGCCCCTACGCTTTGACGTTGGAATGCGTTTAAATTATTTCTACAAACTTAAATTTTTTGTGCTGTGGACTCACTTGGAATTTCTTAAAAATATAATAAAAATTCGGAAAAGCTCTTTGTTAGATTATAACAATGCATGTTGGAACTCAACTACATATAAAAGAATCCCTCTGCGTGTTACACATGCCCGCAGACATTTAATGCACACTACATTGCATGTGATGCGGTAGGCATAACGATCTATGTAGTGAGATGATAGAAACGAAAACAGATTATTAGCTATATGCGTAACGCTTGTGCATGCCATATACATTTCCCTAACAGAACGTAAAACAAATAAGTGCTAGACTGCGAAACGTACTTCTTCTTTTTCTTATAATCTTCAATTTTCTAAAACCGTAGAACTGAAAAGACTAGAAGTTGTTTTTAATAATACGTCCGGTGTTCTGGGTTTCCTATATAACGGGGTACTGAAGTCTAGTCAACAATACATATATATTTAATCTGTTGTTCTCCTCCTTCTCTAAGCTATAATGCGTTAGGATCTCCTCTTCCAAGTGTGACAATTGACATCAAACTGGTAGCACTAAGCCTAACGTGAAGAGATAATAGAAGAAAAACAATCGATAGAAGCTACTGCTCTCCCTTTCTGACGGTTCTTATTTAAAAGAAGAAGGAAAAAAATTTCATATGACGACTAGTAGTGCCTTACGATTTGTTAGTGTGTCCTGAGAACAAACTTTGTTTTTTACATTAAGATTTTTCATAAATATTTCTGTAAATCTATTTTCAAATATATTGCAAATTTTAATATATTAAATAAATGTTATACGTGTAGAAAATAATGTTACTCTCTGACAAATGTACATTTTTATATACATAACGACATGTGTATATACCATAGACGAACATATGTTAGGTTTTCTTTTACTCTGTTGCTCTTCTCAGCAAGTCACTTGAAAGAAAAATGTTGATTATCATGAACTACATATGCAATTTGCTCACATTTTTCATAAAAATTTTCATGTATGTATGTGAATTATTTAT
Source organism: Glossina pallidipes (assembly GCA_000688715.1). Lineage (NCBI taxonomy): Eukaryota > Metazoa > Arthropoda > Insecta > Diptera > Glossinidae > Glossina > Glossina pallidipes. The sequence goes on along the minus strand of KK499765.1, from coordinate 668,745 downwards.
TTATTTTTTATTCTTTTTTATAGACATTATTTTTCAACTCCTAACACATATTTACTTGGCAGTGTTTTTTTTCTTCCGTACATGTGTGTTATATAAAATATAAAAAAAACAATTTTCTCTACTAGAAATTGGAAGAGAAAGAAATCCTTCTATATTGGATAGGATACTCTTTGAAGCTTGAAGAAATAAAAGAAGCATTGCTTGCTTCTTATCTTAGTTTAGCTTTAATGAAAATAATATAAATGCATTGTTGAAGAAATTTTAAATAACACATGGCTTACATATGATTTGCATGGAACGAAAAGTTATTTTATAAAATAATTAAAAAAAATTATTACATCATACATTTTACATACACTTTCAACTCAACTCTGTAACAACGGATCGGCGTCATACTTCAGCAGACTATAGTCCTATAGTCAGCCTCCGCAAACCAATAAATGACTGCCGTACGTAGGCGGTGGCAGCCGCTGTGAAGCACCAAGTGGTTAGTGTACACAGACAGCATCCGTCGCGAAGGTGTTAAAAAACGGTAATGGGGCCAATATATGGCAGTTGCTGTTGATCAGACGTGAAGCATTACTTGACGCCTGGCATTTGAAGTTAGTGCACGTGTAAAGCGCTGAGCAAAAGGAACGCATTTGCATAGTGCGTAATGCAGAATAGTTTTTTCTATGCCATGAAAGCACATTTAATTAAAACATATTTTGACATTTGAGTGCATGATGCACGATGCAAATGCGCTCATTGTGTTTGGCGCTTAAGAAAATATTTTCGTTTTCTTAGTATATCATAAGCATTGTGCACTGCGTACTGCGAGAGCAGTATAGATATTAGATATAGACTTGGGTAACTGTATTTCTCTTCGTTTTAGAACAAAGACTAAAACACCTCATATAAGCCACGCGCAGAATGGTTAATTAGACATATGTTGAACCACTTATCAGAAATGAAACGATATTCACTGAGTTGCAATAAATTTCTTCACCTTTTGTTTGATGGCGCCATACTCCCGCGAGGGTACTTTGTTAAAATATCGCAACCAAAAGTCAACGCCATTTTATAGCGATGCTTCACATTGTGTTGAGCGGAAAATGACAAAAGCTTATTGCATGAAAAAGTAGTGCATATGTGATTTCATTTGCCTTGAGTGCCTGTGCATTTTCATGTAACGCAACACCAGTCTGATTTAGTACGTATGCATGAACTAACAGTATACGCCTAGCTAGGAAAAGGATACGCTTAACCATAAGACCATGTGAATATCGTATAAAACATATCAAGCTTTTTCATGCATTGCGGGAAATCATGGACAGTGGGAGACTTCACCCATGATTTTCAATAGTTTCGAACAACATTCTTTAAGAAAATATATTTTCAACACGTGACTCAATAAGTTCGTAAGATGACATAGAGAGGTCGTCAGTAAAATAACTGTAACTTGCAAACTAATGAATGGATTGTTAGAAAATTTTCACACGTTTTCTTTGAAAGTAATTACCATCATAAAATCATATGGATTCGTCGATAGTCATTTTATATTTCGTTGTCATCCTACGAACTTAATGAACGAATGTTATGAAACGAAATGATAGGCATATTTCAATCATATTTAAGGTTGTCGGTGATCATTCGCATATATTTGTCGAATGTTTTATGTAAAATTCAAACGGAAAGCGGCCCTAAAGTTAAAGTGAAGCTGAAAGACCATCACCTATATATCCTTGTCATTAGCTTTAAATTATTCAATAAAGAATAACATCAAGGTATTTTAAAAATTAAAGGGAATCGTTAAGTTTACAATGCTCGACGTATGTTGTGGTGAGGAAAATGTCAATTTCCATAGAGGATTCTCTCTAAAGAAGGATCAATTTCATAGCATTGTCCCTCGCTGCCTATTAGCTTTTGCCGGCTTTCAAGAAAGTCAATCCGTGAGTTGCCAGATCGTGCTGTATTGTGCTGCATCCATCGGAACAATCGGTTATCAGAACAAGCAATGTCAGGAAAACACGGCGGGTGCGGTAAAGCACCCCACTTGAGTGTTTCTAAACATTTCTTTTACGACTTTTGCAACTTTGTATTCCCAATAATAAACACACATAGTTTGCAAGCCAACAAGCCGGAGACAGATGCGCGAAGGGTCCCTTGTCTATCCGATGAATTGGATTTGCGACTTGAAAACAACACAGTCTTCGAACGAACAACCTTGCGACGTTGAGCTTCAGTGGGAGACGTGATTCAGGAAAATCTCTGCATTTATTAAAACGCAATTTGCGATCAGCCGTCAAACTTTTTTCAATTTTTACAAAATGCATGCATTAGTGTCTAACTGCGTATATGTTTTTTGTATTTGCATTGGCAAATGTGTGTATGTGTAAAAACGACTTTTATTAGAATTTTGAAAATAAGACCACACACACATACATTACACACTTACCCATACATACATAAGTATATACAAGCACATAAATATATTTTATGCTTTGCATGCAGTTTGTATAAGAGTTTCTTCTATAGTGGAGAAGCGTGTGTGTGCGATTTAGTAGCGTTAGTAATGTACAAAAAACAAATAAGCTTTTTCACATGCATATTATGTTGGGTAAGTGTGCAGCATCTGTGGCATGCATAACTTTAGCAAAGACTTCTCGTAAAGCATTTTACTTTTCCTTTTTTTTTTTGGCTCGATTTAAAATGTTCTTTACTTCGTAAATTGTTATTACGGTTTCTGATACTTTGTCGAGTGTTTCTTTATTTCTGTTAAGTTTTACTTGAAAGATTTATTTGTTTCTCAACTTTTTTTTGTGCTTGTGCACCGATAGAACGACCGAAAGGCTGGCTTATATTGCAAGCAAACGTATGTGAAGAAGAAGAAGACCTTAACTGTAGGAATGATAATGGCTCCTACTACTTATGGAGCAAAGATGCAGTAAAGCAAAGCCTGTTGTAAACAATTCTATAATAAAGCAAACATTTTGCTCAACCTTTCATTTCAGCAAAGGCTTCAATGGTCATAACGATTACATTTTCTAATAAACTAAAAAGAGTATTTTATGTTTACACTGATCCTTAATTTATTATAAAGCTTCAACAATTTGTTATTTTACAAAATAACTAAAATATTTGTCAAGGCATATGTATATCCACATAATGATGAAAATAAATAAAAATTTATTTTTCAAATTGTTTCTCGGGCATGAACAAGCCTATGTATGACCATGGACATGCAGTTTTGAATTTATTTGTTTTGCCCGATATACGTGTGCGTATCATATAACAATTAAACACTTTGTAACGTTTAATAGTTTCGTGCGTATACAAGTGGGATTAATTTGCTTCAATGCGATTTAATTTGACATGTTAAGCGTCGTTGTCATCATAGTGACATTAACAGCGAGAATAACGAAGAATTATTCCCTTTTAGAGCGCATTTTGTGAGGCGCTTTATATGCATTAACCAAAGCAAAAAAAAAAATCTCTTTTGCAGTTAGCCTAATTCGAGGATGAAGGGACCTAAGGTATGTAGTCAAGTCGCTCTAAACATCGAAGTTATGTTAAATTCAAATCACATAAAGCAAGTTATAATAATAATTGCAATTGCCTTAGGCCACCTTGGCAGCATATCTTCAAAAATAACCATCGAAGTGCTCTTAGAATTCTTTCCCCTTTTCTATGACAGGTGAACATGTGTCACTTACAAAATTCCCAATTCAAAAATTCTTCGAAATCTTAGGGCTTGAAGAAACACATAACTAACCTAACTCGATTCACAATTCCAAAGTAATTTCAAAATCATTTTTCTGGAAGTCTTGCAAATCACGTCGGGGTGGCGCAAAACTAATAAATGAACTAAAAGTTTTTCTTGGTGGTGAGTACTACATAAAAATATTATATATATTGGAAAAATATATATTTAATTTTTGCCTGTAGTGTGATATGTTTATGCAAAGTGCAACAAATTCGGCCCATTTTACTACTTTTATGACTCGCTCAACAATGTATCACATTTCGGCCCATGTAAACCGTGACTCGAAATAATAAAATTCATCATTTACCAACAATCTAAGTAAGTATCGCCTCCCTTACGATCACGCAATCTAGTTAGGGAATATTTCTGACGCTCGGGTGGGCAGTGGATGTCTAGGCACCTCGACACTCGTAAAGTTAGCACAATTAGTCTCCTTTGTATTTATTGACTTATGGCCACATGTTGAAACATCATTCCTACCATATCAGAAATATAATTCGTATCATTAGATGGTGACACTGCCGTTTAAAAATTCAATTCGTATCCTTTACACGGGCTGGAATTCACTGGCAAACTTTCGTATTATATTTTATTATGTTGGGCTATCGCACAGCGCAGTGGATAAGCTGGCGATTGGCAAGTCGGTGATCGCGTGTTCGAATCTCAGTACGTAGGTAGACCATGCCTATTAAGTAACTGTATATCACAGTCACTCAGACTTATGTTCACCTCTAACACTTTGAATAGCTTTATGTGTTTTTTGTGTGTTTAGTTTACTTGAGTTTGTGGTTGATTTTCTTTGAAATACAATGTCATGGTTTTAACCCTTAGACTTAGGTGCACCTTGTGCTTGATACTTTAACCGTAAAAATCTTAACCAAAAATTTGTCTACTTTGCTGTGCTTTGATGACCTTGACAGTGTAAGTTAAGGCTTTTAGCCTAAAGACTGTTGCTTACTATGGCTGCATCTGTAATTGTAGCCATAGATGAGCAAATAAATAAATGAATAAATAAAACAACTATTTGTAGGTACTTTTAGGTACGGATTCGATGTATTTTAAGCTTTTTTCAAGCGTTGCAATATTTGCGAGAGTAAATGTTCTTTACTTGTCTACCGAGCGGGTCAAACTATCAGAAACATGTATGTTTTACAGATGCTGTGATGAAATATGCAATAACAAGCTCATGATGGATATAAAAATTTGAGATGAGAATTTTGGATGTAGTTGGATATACTTCCTTTTCGTTTTGGATATACTTTCTCGGCATTTTAGTTAGAAAGAATAAGAAAAGGATATTATTATTATTATTATATAAATTTAGCCAGAGAATAAATTCTGTGACTAAAGTCTTAAAGCACTAGCATTTAAGGCTTTCGGCTTTATTTTATTTATATTTTTTTTTTTGTTCATATTATTATTATTATTATTAAAAACTCTACCGCACTTGAGGTTTGAACCTACGACCATTGAATTGTTAGTCGAGACTCTTGCCTACTCGGCCACTCAGGCGGATAAGAAAAGGATAGAAAGTGTTACTTGCACAGTATTCCAAAATTTTGGTTTTTTTGAAGGGTAAACCTATTCAGGAGAAAAAAAATTTTTCTATGAACTTAGTAGGCGGACCTTGTAAAGCATGCGGAATAAAATTCATTATCTCAAAAAAGTTTTTTGCCTGCGTTAAATGAAGCCTTGCTACGAAGTTAAATCGCAATGTCCCTTACATGGCGATTTCTAGCTCCTCCAACACCCTAAGAGGTGTCTTTAGAAAAAAATTGTTTAGACTGTTGCCATGTGTCCTAATTTCAAACCCATTCGCAGTGCATGTATATGTTTCCAATAAACATAACTGCAAATGCAATAAATTGAATGATAAAAACAGCAGATCATCATTTTGTATAAAGATATATATAATTATTTTTTAAGGATTTAAAACTTATTCTAACATGACGTCATTTGTCGTTTTTCTAATCTATCATGACGTATAGGCGCATAATTAGAAAATTTGCATTCAATTTCACTGACATGTTTGCACAGATAGGAGATGTTGTTGTGAATTTTTGTTTTCATATTTAAAACACGTATACATTGGATTTAGCAAATCTCTTCGGTAAACGTATTAGAAGTAAAGTAGAATATGTCGTTGATTAACAAAAAATAAAAAAAGACTCATTTACTACACTTTTAAGGAGAAACGACTTTTCATTACTAAGCGCTATATTTTTCAGCAACTTATCAAAATGAAAGCCTCACGTCCATTAAGTGAACCAAAATGGCTTAGACTAAAGCGCCTGATTACTCTAAACTCTTACATCCTTTTCGCCAGTACAAGAGTCTGGAATTGTCAAAATACTGCGAACCTAGAAGAAGTCACATCCAAAAGACTTGCAAAGAGGAACATTAAAATATTTCTTTACTGAGTAAAATAATTTTTTCTTGTACCATACCCTACATGTGGTGCAAGGGTATATTAAGTATGTGCGGATCTATGCAACAATCAGAAGAAGTTAAGATAGATCCACCTTTTACTATACAGATCGATTCAGGATCACTTTCTGAATCGATTGAAGCCCGCCTGTCCATCCGTCCATTTGTTTGCCTTGCTTTTGTGCGTTCAAAATAGAGACCGCAATCCTTGAGATATTTTAATGAAATTTGGTCCACTAAAGTATTTTGGGCAAAGGAGTACTTTTTCGGCCAATTCCCTTGCAACACTTTTTTTTGGAAAGTCGTTATCTAAATAACTGTATTAAGCAAAATACTGTAGGGTGTTTAACGGTGGGCCGTGTCCCATCGTAGTCGTTTCATTTGCTTAACAAATAAACGTAAGTGTCAGCTGATTAAAAGGATGATTATATATTACTTATAACTCCGTGAGAGCGCACATTGACTAAATGCTGTTTTTGTATTTTCTTAAAATCTATTGCAGTTCAGATTGAACTATAAGTTTTGGCACGTAAAAGTATTTATGGTTATCTATGAAACCACATCGATAGGAATTTTACGACAACGCAGTAATTAAACCTGCAGTTAGTTGAATAGGCACTAAATCCCTTTTCGTGTGACATGGCGACCCCTTTTCGTCGACCATGGCGATACATGGTTAATCCGTTCGGCCGTTAACGTTTGTCTAGAGATATGAGCCTCATCTGAAATTTTCCTTTTCATTCTTCCCAATTATGCGCACTATACCTCCCGTTCCTTCTTTTATCACGTGGACCACACATTTACACTTATGTACTACTAAAGTTGAATCTTTCTCTTGTGTACCATGTTAGGCTTGTAGTCCTATATAACACTCGAAAGGATTTCTCAAGGGTGTCCGTCCGGGGTTGCATTCGGACGGATGCAACACAACCCGACGACATAGACAATTTTCGTATTATTTCGCTGTATTTTTTTACAATACTTTTGAGATATTGGTCTTTCTATATGAGAGCCACTGGAATTTATTCACTCATTTAATTCCATTAATGCCTGCACCAATTTTTTGTAACAAATCACTGCAATCTCTATTATTAAGCTTTCCACCTAATGCGGCAGATATACAACATCATGCTGCTGTTGATGAATTTAAAAACAGCAAATATTTGTTATGTTGAGTTTTTTGGTTAAATCGAAATAGGTGTTTACACAAATTATAAGATATAATATATATACATGTGCAAGTATAGGGAAATGTAAACGTACGAGATCATTTAACAACAACAAGAACAACAAACAACGTCAACAGCGAACTAGCAATTTTATGGTAAACGATAACTATATAAACTTTCACTAAATTCGTAATCAACAAGTTATCGAAAGGCATGGCGAAAATGTTAAATCCATTAACAACAGCATACAAACAAAAATGTTTACATAATACAAATATTTCGGACCTGCATGTGTATAAAGTGAGAGTGTGTTTACTGCACATAAACAAAAAGCTTAATGTAATAATAAACAGAGTATAAGTAAAACAAACTAATGCATAACTAAATGTAGTCGCTGGACACAGCTATAAACTGGTGTTATGAACTGTGTGTACTCTGTCAGGATAGGCAAGCAAGCTCCATTCTTTCCTTGGCTAAAATCAGGAGCAGCAGCAGCAGCAGCAGCAGTTGAGTGTAGTGTACAGATTACTCTTTACCACATTTATATAAATAATAGAAAAGATGAGAGAGAAAAACCGATAATTTTTTTTCCTAAATGCTGTTAAATAACAAAATGTGTTGGAAAGCAAAGCAATTTTAAAATTATTGTTACATACGTTAATGTTGTTGTTGCTTTTTTTATGCTTCGCTGTGTTATAGTGACATTTTTATAGCTATTCATTCCGAGTCTTATCATTCCGTGGTTACATACTTTATAATTGAAAGAAGAGAAGGCCAAGGAAATAAATTATTCTAAGCTGCGGCCGAACGTGATATACGTGATATAAATAAAAACAACCCTTTCTTCGTTCTAAAGGAAGTGCTTGAAGAAGTGGTACGATCCATGCCATTTTCAAAAGCGTACATTCTTGGGTGGGCAGATGGACAGACAAGCAATGGTATGATCAAAGGTGAGCCAAGCCCAAGTGCTTCTGGGTGTTGTATACAACTTAACACACCTTTGTACAACAAGTGGTGTTCGGTATAAAAAATTAACAGATGTTGCAATCTGCGAATTGAGAAGTTGAAAGCTTTGTACCTGTGAAGAGAATTAAAATACTAAGGAGTCTTTATTAGATTGCAAGATTTTAGAAAAATTTGGATAAGATCCAAACATCGGTGTACGGGTATATGGGTATAGGTCGCAGGAGCGAACTAATGAATATATACCTTCTTGTAGGTGAAAATTTTTACTTTATCTCAAAATTTTTCTTCACATTTTAGCGAAGGCTTTGGAGTTCTTGACATGTTTTTAAGACAAGGACAAACGCTCTGGAGCTCTTTTTCGCTCACTTCCCATATCACACCTTATTTCGAAAAGTCGTTATCTAAATAAATGTATTAAGCGAACTAGTGTATGGTATTTATTGGTGGGCAGTGACACACTACAGTGATGTTAGGTATTTTTTGTCGAGATATTGATAATTGTGTCGGGTGTCTTACAAATTCGACCACTGCTGAATATAATTCCCTTTTTTTTCGCAAAATTCTTGCTTAAGTCTGTGAACTAATCCTAAAGATTGGGAAGACTCTGCTGACTGAAACTTATGAGGATGAGAATAATTTATATTGAAAAATGCTCCTTAACTTCAATTCCTTATGTTATCTACAGTGCTGTGAATCCAAAATGCCTGCTTGTGTAATGGCGATAAAAAGGACTTAGACATGTAAATGAAAGAAGAAACTAGAAGAGAGAGAGAGAGAGAGAGAGAGCGAGAGAGTAATATAGAAAGAGTTTATAAATCCTTACAGTCATGTTTCGACTGTTTCACATAGTTTCTGGTTAACCCTGAGAGTTTTGTTTTACTAGTTGAAGTGTGCTGTATAAACACAGCTTTGTTTAGCAGTTAATTGTTTATTTTTGCAATGGACTTTCACCGCACTATTTGGCGGTCATATTTACTCGTTTTATTGTTAAGGTCTAAAGCTGTGTTAAAACTACGCTATTGTGTGTTTGTTTTCTATGGTGAAAGGGGTCAAGTTTTTAATTTTAATTGTTTTGCGATGTAGAAAAACCTTTCTTTCTTTTTTTGTATTTATTTTCATTTATTTTTATATTTTTTTATCAAGGTTTATTATTTTCTAAGTACTTTTGTAATGCAATGGATGATGATAGATAGCGACGGTACGGATGAGAATTAAATGTCAAAATTAATGCGCTTTGGAAAATTTAAAAAGAAATTTGCCTACTTTTAAATCTCCATTTAATGTTTGCAAATAGATGTGAATGCATATAAACCCATACACACACACACATACGCACAGACACATTAGTACAAAACTAAAAACGTTCAAATGTTTAATGTGGGTCATTACAGTTTACTTTTCTTACTTATTTCACTTTTTTCAACAAACAGATGAAAAAGTTTTAATTGCTTTCCACTTACTTACATTGTATGTAGGCATTCATATATATATATATATATATATATACATACGTTCCTATATACGAATACGTACATGTTCAAACATTTCTGTACCAACGAAGTGAAGTACATTTATTTTTTGTTATTAAGCTTTTAGTATTAAGGGAAAACTAAACACAAAAAAAATTCTGTAAAAAACAAATAGAAAGAAAATTTAATTTAAAGAAATATTTTAAAACGTTAAAAAAAACTTTTAATATTATTGAATACTTATTTAAAAGAAAAGCAAACAACTAGAACTTTCTATTGCTTTCGAATGAATCTTGTTATCATCCATTATGCTAAAGTGTTGCATGAAAATCGCAAAGGCAGGTATGCCGGTAAGCTGATCCCCCTCTACTTTTATGCTACTTATTGTTTCAAGTATTAAATTGTAAGTTAGGGCCAGCATATATAATGCCCCATGTAGCATGTTACGTGTACTTCTTTGCCGTCAATTGTTTAACAAAAATCTTACAATTCTAAGACGTTATTTAACTCTATAGAACCGGGTTTTTTATCACATAATAAACCGAATCTCACATTGTTTCCATATGTAACAAAGTGGCCGGGATTGCCGTCTACTCTTATGTAAATTTCTTATGTATCGTAGGGGACACTGCAATATTATGTTTAAGTTTTCTTGTTTTTTAGTAATTCCCTGTAATTCCCTTATCGTATAGCTTTCTTTTCGACGTTCACTTTCTTGCGGACGTTAAAGTTTTGTCAATGTGGGGACTATGATAATTCAGGAAGAGGTACAGACAACTAGATAGGCCGATATTATTACATGAAGATATAATACATATGCATTTTCTTTTCAACAAAAAACACTGTACACTGTGTGTAGTGTAATTTTTAAGAAATTTTCGGAGGTCACCGTAGATTTCAGAACTGAAATTTTTCTCTTTATGCGCAAAAAATTTGATTATGCGACAGTTTCTTCTTGTTATGTTCTAATGTCTGTCGTAATGTTTTTTGAGGCGAATTAAAAGATTCCGTTTTAAACAAAACAAAAAATAAAATATGTGCAGGTAACATTTCTTAAGTACATTTCAACTGAGTGGTATTTCCGCTTAGTTCGATTTGATAACTAAACTCTCTTAATATTTTTGCCTCAAGATTCCAAACGTTGAGTGGTTTTGCATATCAACCAATTATCCATTAAGAAATAACCGCGAGTGTAAGACATTACCAGCACATTGGTTTCTCTGACCAGTCAATTCTCGAGAGCTACGGCAAAGTCGATTGGTCACCAAGCGCAATTATCAAGTTCAGTCCTCATACGAGTTCAATCCGCAGTATGGTAGACCATCCTTTAACTGCGACTGGCGTGCAATCGTAGATATAGCGAACGCTGCTCAGTCGATAAAGGCGTAACACTTGCCGATCAGTCACACATCTACCCGATTGTGGCCACTCCCTGTTCCCTTTTTCCCTATATTACGCTAGTACAGGTGATACACCATACGATTGATTATAAAAGATAGAAGCAAAAAAAAGCACAAAAATATCAAGAAACACATTATATTCCCCTTCGATCGAATGTCATTTGGTTGGATTCAACCGTAAGACCCTGCATTCGTTCAATCCGTTTGGGGATTTCACAGCGGGTTTATCGTACATATTTTAAATAATAATATGTCGGGACTGTCTCACGACAGGCATTACAAACACGATGATTATCGAGCTGATTGGAAAAAGCTATAGGGTGCAGTTACAGCCTGGTAGGTAAGTAAGTGTTATGTCTTCACCGACCACACATTCATTATCGTTGTGGTCACATGCCAATTGTTATTAAAGTATGATCTAAAGCTTTGAGAATTGAAACGGGGTGTGTGGGCTTGAAAGTCGCTCTTCTTGTCTATAGGGCTGCGTGGTTGTCCTACCTACAAATCAAGGCTACAATTTACAGTCATACGGTTGCAGTCACTTATGTGTAGCCATTGCGTAACTTTTATAGATGTTTTTCAATTACTCGCAACATTTTTTGTTTGTATTTTTTTTACATTCATTTCCACATTGTTTTCTTAGCCGTCTTCCTTTATCTCATACATAGGGCAATATTTTAATTAAAATATAAACAAGTTTTCCTTTCCATCTTTTTTTATTTTAATTTTGTTTTCCTTGAAAGACTAAAGGAAGAAAGAGAATATTAAAGGATAAAGATGAAAATAATGATGATAACGATGCTCATGAATGGATATGGCGACCTGTACCTGTACTATTTTATAAGATCTTTTATCACATTTCAACAGTAAGTAAGCCATGCACACAACGCTGTCGCACTGTGTGTACACTGTGTTTATTGAAAGATACAGGAAGATTTCTGCTGCCGCAAGCCCTTGTTGCTACTGTTGACATTAAGATCCGATGCAATTATGGTAAAATGTCCGATACTTTAAAGCTTTTTCGTATTTAACACAGTTATACACACACAGAGATATAGCGTAGCATCGCAAGGAACAGTAATGAAATTATTTGCGGGCAAAAGAACAAACTTCGACATTTCTTTTTTTACATGCGTTAAGCCATCGCAAGCGAATTTCGTGTGACTTGAAAAGTGAACGCAATGTATGTTATTGTACATCATTATTGCTTCTTTTTAGCTTCGTTCCATTTAAATCATATAAAGCGTGTATTGAGAAATACACGCAAAAGTGCAAGAGCAATAATCGAGAAAGTTTATATGTGAAAATGTGTATGGGTTTGTATGTACATTTACACAATGATATCCGTTGCGGAATTATAGATCGTTGACATAGTCCACATATAACGTTGTAAACCGTTTACAAAGGTCGTTTTTATTTAACTTTAAAAAAAAACTTTACCATAAAAGTGTTTAACAAATTAAAGCATTTTACACATGTTTGCATGTGTGCGTGCGTTTATATAAACGTTGCTGGTTACTTTCGTAAACTTTGCAGTTGCAAGTTAAACCAACCTTAAACTCCATTGTTTAAACAAAATATAGCGCTCTTTGGAAGTTCAGCAAACGCTCGCATACACAAAATCCAAGTTTACTTTGTTCGCACTTTGACTGACCAACGAAGTTGTCAAATTACAAATTCATGTACAGACAAAGACGTGCATTGAAATTTCCTTTACTTTCGAATTCGGGAGGCTATCATTTTTGAATGCACGTACAATGTGCATAAAGTAAAAGTATTGAGCCTCTTTCTTATATCAAACACTTATCGAATAAAAAGAAGAATGCATTATTTTCCGTTATGGTTAGTTGCCATCTCTCGTTACCTTGTGACAGGTATTAAGGGTTCCATAAACTTTTTATGAAACTAACTTTATCTAACTCATTCAGGAAATCTAGCAAATTAACAAAATGAGTTGAAGTTTTATGGTCCGAGTACATATATATAGGTAGATGAAACCTCTTAGTCAGGCTCAGCGATCTTTTGAAAGTGCAGATTGACAGAGTTTTAAGAAAGGCAAAAACTCTTCACAAATCCTTGCCATTTTCTTCAAACTTCCCACCTTTTTTCGATTCAATTCGTGAAACTCAAAATGTGAAGAATCTTTTTCAGTCCACCCTTTATAGCTTGACACCCTGGTGAAGTAGATCTTAAGCAGTACATTACCGCTTTCTGTCAGGGACTATTCTCATAATGAGCGCGAAAAAGACATAGAGAAATAGATGCATTTGTTTGGACTGAGGTTAGTTTTACTACGTATCGATTATGCTTTAGTGTAGATATGATGATCTCTCGATGGTATATCGAGCTGTTTGTTCAACTATCTTGCTCGTTAGAATTATAAATCTCCTACTTACTGGTTTGCGTAACAGAAAAGTAACTGCAAAGTGTAATATAAATTTTAGAAAAAGTCACTATGTCCACACGAAGCAATATTTTATGTCCTAACATAAGGCTTTAAAAATTTTCGGTACCCCTCTGCAGGATGCAATCCGCCGTGCCACTGCTATATGCTAGCATTTGGCAAATTAATACGAGTTCAGAAAAGAATGGCTCAATACTTTACAGAATAATTCAAATTATTACCGTTGCAGTACTACAATACTTCGTATGGCAAGCAGCAAGCGAGGTATATACATACCTTTCAGTAAATTGCCGCAATTTGTGCTCATTTCTCCCAAAAGGTACTTTTCGCTAGCTTATGGTTAATGATTGTGATGGTTATACCGTACAAGACTTGCGCTGCAAATTGTATTAAGTTTATGCGGATGTATGTAACACCCAGAATGACAGCTGCAGGTTGTATTATATTGATAAAAAAAAAAAACTCTTCGTAAATATTTTGATCTGTCTGTCCCGCTGTCCATTTATTTTTTTGTGCAACCTACATAGCACAATTTTTGAGATGTTTTAGTGAAATTTAATAGGATAACATGCCTTTGAAAATAGATTTGTTCGTACCTTCCCTATGATCATTCCCCATATACCGTCTTATTTTGAAAACCTCATAACGAATAAAATTGCAAAATTTCAAAATTTCTCGGCAAATGGATCAATTCTTTGAATCCTCTGCCCATGCAAGAAACTCTGCGATAAGGACGCTTTTAGATCGCAAGGAGGTCTAATTTTTAATATTTTATGACGAAAATTAGTCGATAGCAATAATTTGAAACAAATGCTGATTGTACCAAAATTTTGAAAAATCCATCTCATGCGAAATGGAAGCCTTCGCATTGCGCCAAAGATGAATTTTTACTAGTTTTTGAAGAAAATTGATGAAGATCTTTGACCAGAAAATGAGTTTCGTTAAATTTAAACAGAGTCAGTTTCCAAGTAAGATTCCCATGAAATAAGGTATAAATTTTAGTATTTTATGCCGAAAATGAATTAGTGTGCAGGGCATTGAATGCTTAACCTTACCCAACTATTATGTTTTCAGGTGCTTTTTCTCTGCATTAGTTCATAATTGTCACTCTTTCGGCCGGACTAACCCTTGAATGGACAGACAAATTGCAAACGAAGTTACATAGTTTATACAAATGCTTCATTTAAATACATTCTCGCCAGCATTCCCTGATGGCTTCTTATTGCTGCTATTCTACAAAAGAGTGTCAACTTTCACAATTGCCAGTACTTGACTTTTTATGCAATACGCTAAAACGAAACGAAACGTGATGAGTTCAATGGAGGGAAAGCAAAAGTTCAACGTTGAAATGACCGAATTAACGCTTAGTAAGTCAAATACCTCGCTAGGGAGTAAAGGGAAACTATTTTGTTTAAAAACTTGGTTACATCGAAAAAAACACCAAATGAGGAAAGTTTTACAACGGAGAAGTTAAACTTTTAAAGGTCAAAACGTATTTTTAAAGCGAACAACTTTAATTGAGGATTTCTCTCGACGACGAAGTAAGATTATGCTGTGTGTGAAATGAAAATAAGAAACTCATGCAATAAAAAATGGGAGCGAGTTTTAAGAATTCTCTGATAGGAAGATTAAAAATCATTGCGACATAAGATGATTTGGAGAAAAGCATTGCCACACCAATATGTTTATGCGTACCCAACATAGAGTCTTACTAACTAACTAAATATATTGGTCGGCAGAGTAAACAAGAAAAACAATACTTGCGACATTGAGTCAATCGATATAACAAGAGGTGGGTCTATTTCAAGTCTTTCTGCGCATTATATACATCCACAAAAAGTTAATTTAACATTGTACCACACCTAGTGTAGTGTATAAAGATTATTACTTGAGAGCTACTCGGCAATAAACAGTCACGGCTTTAATACTTCAACTATCGATTTTGAACCCTTTCAACTTTCGGAATCCGTTTATTACACACGTGCCATCAATTTATGGTCCTGTGAAGATATTTCTGAAAAACAGCTATCCAGATCTATATCAAGGCATCGATTTACCAACAAGCAGTTCAATTCCAATATCTCTTAAAGTTCACTTCAAACTGAATTCAAAAAAAGAAAATTTATGCCTTTCTCTTCCGTCACTTCTTTCTAACGGGTGTAGTGTTCTATGGGCGGAGCGCACCCTGAGTTATTAGTGATATTAAAAAAAAAGAAATCCAAGATATCCATGTAAAAATCGGTTTTACCGGCCAATTTGCGTACCGATATTGAAAAAAATATTTTACTATATTTAATCTTATGTACTTACGATACGAATCGATTCGATACGAATAGTGGATACAGTGACCATTGTTTGTACTCGCCATCGGAGAGTGAAGTATATGTATTTTTTCAAAATGTATTCTTGACTAGCGCCATATTCTGCATCAATTTATCGGGGAAAACATTGGAAGTTGGTGCGCATGGGTTGGTACTGAAACAGGCCCAAATCGGCCAAAGGACACACCTATAATTCAATATATACCAAGAACACCTCGACTTTCGACTGATGCACTAAAGCGGACGCCCGATAAACATTTACACTTGCATTCTACAGAAAATCAGACACACCCAACCGGTATTATGAACAGTGCAAATTTTGCTTTCTTTTTTTTCTGTTTCAGTATAAATTTGGCAGGATTATGTATGACAGATTCGCTCACAGCCGCAAGTTAATTTTCTTACTTATTACACTCGTATAGATGTTTCGGGCGCTCTAGGGTTGTGTATCAAATATTTGCCTTCAAACGCATACAACTTTTGTATTTGTCAAACAAACAACTAGTATGTCGGACAAATGTTATTGTTTAACTTATACCTAACACCGATGGATGAGGATACGTTCATTTTGTCAACACGTTTGCAACGCCCAGAAGAAAGCTTCAGAGACTCAACAAAGGGCATACATTTATAATGAGCATCAACTTCTGATACGATTTAAGTATGTCCGTCTGTCCGTATGTGTGATATCTGTTGCAAACATTCTCCCCGTTCGCAAAAATGAGTTCGAAAATTACTAAAACAGCCTAAAGAACCCGCCCGCAACGCTCGCACGTTTATACCATCAAACAAAACTGCGAACACCTTTGCTTTCCGCGCTCTTTGCCACGTTGCTGATAAACTAAGTTTCTACAAAAATAGAAAAAAAGCACCAAGTCCACCCAATGTTATGAAGTGAACGAACTTATATTTTTAGTTTTTTATAGGAGAAGGGTCATGGATGTAAAAGATTCGAACGCGACTGTATACAATTTTCTTACTTGCTTTTTATTCAAATTTTAAGTTTTTCCTTATTGCTAACAATGGATTATTTTAGAAATCTGTGCGCATACAAAAATAAAATGCAAACCTTTTTAACGATATCATTTATAAATGGTATGAAAGGACTCCCTAGGAGGAGTCCACAAGTTTTCTGTTTTCAAAGTATGCTTTTGTGCTATAATAACGCAACGAAGATAATTTAATGTTTAAAGACTTGTGAAAAGAACGTGATGCTGCTTGCTGCCGAAAAGCAAAAATCAATAAAATTATTCTGTTGAAATCTAAAACATATATAAAAATGCGAGAAACGAATGCTGCGAACGAATTCCTTTTTTTCGTCATGCTACAATGAATAAAAAGAAATGTAAGTAAGAATGCAAATCATGCGCTTGCGATTCTGCACGTATTTAGTTTTGAAATAGTTCTTAAGCAAGCAAAGATAAATTTTCGTTTCTTTGTAAAGACTCGTGGGAGGAAAATCGAATGAGTTAAATTTCAATTTCTGAAAAAGCCGACTACTTCCGGATTGTTTTATGTGAATTTTTGCTCTGTGAAGTGCAATTGATACGTGTTTGTAAAGTGCATAATAATATGCAGATATAAACAAGAATGTTGCTTTAGGAGCCAATTTTTAAAGAAATAACTTAAAAGAATAAAGAGAAAACCAATCTAGTGCGAGAACAATTTTCGTACAGCACAGTGCAGGGGAAGAGAAATCATGCTGAAAGAAAGCAAGTAAAGATACTATAGTGGGTCAGAGCACACCATTAAATGCCCTACAGTTGCGTTTACAACGACTTCTGTAAATAAGGCATTATATGGGGAGTGGTCGAAAACGTGAACCGATCCCAACCATTTTTAATAGCACTTGTCCTTACGTCACAACGTGGAATTGTATGGAATTTCATCAAAATTTCCTAAAAATATAGGTTTAACACTAGAAAACAAGACAGACAACACGGACAGACAAACTTAACTCGATTCAGTAAGTGGTTCTGGATGCTGCATACTTCGGCGCAGACCTAATAAACCCTTGTGTGTAGTGCACGGTATAATTAAAGAAACATTTTGGTAAATTTTGTATACCCAACAAGTGAAATTGTTATCCTTTGCCATCATAGGCATCCTATTAAATAGTTGCCGTGAACGTTCAAGCCAAATTTTAATTCTCTTAACAGATTTCAAGAGTACACGAGTTTGCGATTACGTGCTCTTTCTATCCAAATCTTCGGAATGGATACGCGAATATACCGCCTTAGTATGATTTTCTTAAATTTGAAATATTCGGAACGCTCTAAGTATAGGCAGATGAACGTACGGGCGGAGACGTCTCACAATATGCATTCAAAATGTGATTTTCTTAGATTTGCAAACTTCAGCATTAGTTAGGCACAAACGAATGTACGAAGCATCCACTCTATCGCGTATTTCTGAACACTGCAATCTCGACGACGAAATTTTAGCATATCTTGTCTTGAGAATAGAGAAAAATTACAAAAATGTTGTTGTGATTTAGAATATAGTAAACAAGAAGAGGTAAAGAGGAATTGAAAAATTGCTTAAACATGGCTAGAAAAACTTTTGCTTGACTATATATGTGCTTTTATCTGTCAAGTAGTGTAATGACATTAAATGCAAACTAACACAATAAGCATTTGGTTTCTTTTCTTGCTTTCTTCATTCATTCGCTTTTATATTATTGTTGCTTGTACGTGAATCTCTGGTTGATGATAAGACCTCAACACAATGTGTTTGTCGACGCAGTGTAGAGAGTGTTCGCCGTCTTATATAAGAATGATAGCTATCTCTAATCGGTGTAATTTTTATTTTTATTCCCTGTTTTTCTTTGTTTCAGCTTACAGTATATATTAGCTGCGTCAGAGAGCAATTGCTGCTTGAAATAGAACTGTCATTTGGGTTTCATGCTACATTTACCAGCACACTGCGTTATTACTCAATGGCTCGTTATAGTAGTTAAGGGCAAGACTTAAGCACACTTAACAAATGTACATTCAAGCACACATATTCCATATCCTCGCCACATATCACCTTAGATGTCAATGGGGAATTAAATTGCATTAAGCACTATGCCGACGTAGGCATTGCCGTAAAATGAAACAAACAAACCAGAAGTTATATGCATTTTAGATTCATTCCCTGCGATGCTTGCAATTTCGTTGTTTTTGTTCTTCTTTAGTAAATTTGAGAAGTGTGTTAAAGACGCTAAAGAAAGCATGTTACTCTTACAAGGCTATTTTTAAGTTGATGACGTTTGATTAAGAATACCTATCTGGCAGTAGTATAAACCTGGCATACAATCTTATCAAACTGTAAGATAGCTTTTATTCGTTCTATTTTAATGACACTTTGCCTAGTCATTCCAATCAGCCAGAACAAAGGGCAGTAGTAAATGATTGTAAAAAGCCGATAATAAACTTCATTTGCGTGGTGAAAGGCGTTTAAATTACTTGGAAATTGATTCATCTTTTTACTGGAGCAGTTGTCTTTTTCGCCACTTCCTTTTCGGGGGATATTGTCATGTCAATAAGCGCAATCCTCACACGTGAAGTGAAGGCCAACCTTTGGAAAATCACATGGACCCATTATATTCTGGACTATGCATTGCATTCTGGTATCAATTGCTAAGTGAATAATTAAACTTTCCCTAACCTAAAGTAAACGATTATAAAACACAAGAACAGTTTACTGGAAAAAATAAAGGGACATCCATTTTTCCTACTAAATGTATACTACGGTGAAATGCAGAAGAACCAAGGCAGCTGTGGCGCACGCTTAACCAGCACAACTTTACGTTCTAAAATCTGCTTTTATCGAAGAAAGAACAAAATATATGCTGCTACACGATTTTCAATATCCTTGAAACTATTCGTGTTTCGAAGATGCTAAGATGTCTGCTTCCTTCAAAAGGGGAAAGCTTTCAATGATTACATTGTGTTATTTATAACTATATAATAAAGAAACTTACTTTAAAGAATCAAGAGACCGCAAAGATTCTGCCTTTGCGTCTAACTGGAACATATATAAATATATAAAATAAGAAATGTTAACCATATTTTCGGACAAGAAAAAAAATATTCAAAAGTACACAGAATGATGTGGGATATATATAAGTATATAAAATTATAAATGTAAATCATATATGTGGACAGAAAAACATATTTTAAACAAGCGACTGGGATATGAGTTATTTCACATTCCGTGCTGCGTACTTGACTAAAAAAATTGGATGACTCCCGTTCTGTATGACAATCGATTCCTACTTCATCTTGTTATATCGAATTTTGTGTCATATTACGAATTATCTCCGCACTGTCTCTTTAGTTGCGTAAACATATAAATCTAGTGAACCTATTTAACTCATTGCGAGTAAATAAAGGAAACTTTATTTTTAAGTTTATTTACATGAGTTTCACGTTTTCGTCTTGGAAAATATTTTTGTTGCTTTCATTTGCTTCGCTTTATATCTTGCGCCTACTTATTTCGTACGGGAAATTAAAATAATAATTTTAATACAAATTCAAAGATGACATAAAACTTCAGTTCTTTTCAGTTGAGTTAATAAAGCACGAAAAAAACAAAAGGAACAGAAGAAAGGTGACGATGACTTTTTTAACTTTTCAAAAATAGAAAAATGAAGCTTTGTATACATTTTGGAAGGACGTATGTAGTTGTCAAAACGTTTGCAACCCCCGTGGAGGAAGATTTAGAGAATCTATAAGGCATATGGATTCTTGACCAGCATCAAATTCTAAACGGATTTAATCATGGCCGTCTATCCATCTGTCTGTCTGCCGCTCTGTTTGCTTAATGTCTGTGGGAAACATTCTCCTTATCGCAAAAGGATGCTGTCTGCCTTAAATATTTCAGAAACATTGGTAGCTCTTGCACGCAACTTGACACTGAAATTGGGCCAAAACATCCAAGAAAAAAACATTTGATGTTTTATTCGCTACTTATGGGTAATAACAGAAGCACATATTATAATTTGTCTCACCTTTGTGAAAATGGAAAAAATCTGCGAGTCTACTCTATATTATATAATATTGATATTTCATCCATTTGTTAACAGGGGCGTAGCACCCGGCAAGAAATTTCAGAGACCCTATGAAGTCAACATATTGGAGATCCGTACCATATCCATCTACTTATTCTGTTCGTTAATGGATGTGGTCAACGTACTCATAATCGCAAGAGTGGAGATATCTGTTCCAGCCACACCACTTGAATTTTCATTTTTAGTCTGCAAAAATGGAAAAAATTAGCCCCCACCCACCTTATATTATAGTACGAAAATTTAAATTTCCTTTTTTTTAATTTGGTTTACGATAACAGCGTGGGTGTACAAGATTCGACCATACCCGAACATAATTTCCTTATTAGCTGCAATATCATAATTGGCTCAAGAAATGCGCTCACGCCATCATTTATTACTTCATTTAACAGGTTTCATCTGAATAGTTTATTGTACCAATGTATCAGGAATTAACTTTGACGTAAGTTGAGTGTAACTTTCTGCTTAATTCCCGAGAAACGCATACAGTGTCAGTTTGACAAACATATCTTGAAAAGCATGTGTTTAACTTTAATGTATTTGAAAATTGATAACTAAAGTTGAAGCTAAAGGTGAAGCTGTGCATTTTTTGGCCGCCTATGAAGGTTTAGGGAGATCAAAATTGAGGGAATAGGGGTAGACTTTTCTGAGGGCTCTTCAGCGTGTTTGCTCAGCAATGAGTTTATAAAGGCGAAAGAAAAAAAGTTAAAACACTATAATCAGAATAGGCCGAGTATTGAATACCCTACACCACATTGTCTAACACAATTCTTATTTTTGTTATAGAACACGAGGACTATACCCTGTTTTTATATGAACTTACAATTATGGAACTGCATATTAAAAATCAGACATCCTTGCAAATAAAGGTCTACTTTCCATAAAATTGGTTGTTCCCAAAAGGTTCAAATTTGGAGTTACGTGTGGAAACTTTACCACAATTAATTTTTAAATCTATACTATTTGGGGGTCACTTTTCATCATAACATATTAGAATTTAAACTTTCTTGCCTACAAATGAAAAATTTCCGTGAAAATCCTTCTATAGGGTACGATTCAAAAAATAGTCCGAGTGGGTCCAAATTTTGTACAGTCAATTTTTTTTTATCTTAGATTACTATTATGGTGTGATTTTCATCTTGAAGTAATAAAAATTGGAATTTTTCGTTATATGAGTGCGGATTCAAAAAATTGACACAGTCGGTCCAAAAAACCACTCTTCAAAATAAGGCGTTATATGAGGAATGATCGAAAATGTGGATCTAAATCGTTTTCAATAGCGCTCCTCCTTGCGTCAAAACTAATCAGCATAGCAAATTTCGGTAAAATATACCAAAAATTTGCGAACTTTAGCTTGAGCACAAATTTACATGGACGAACAACCAGACAGAAAGACGGACAGGTAGGCTTAGAAAATGATTTTGAATCGATCGGCATAGTAAAACACGGGTCTGTCTCAAGCCTTTCTGCGTTTTACATACGTCCGCACAAACTTAGTATACTTTGCACCACAAGTGGCGTTGAGTATAATGAAAAGTTTACACTACAGAGATACGCAAGACAAAAACACGAAATCTTGCTGCACAATCGAGAAAAAATGTGATAAAATTCTAGGCGATATATGATGCAATTCGGTGACATTTCATAGATGTTGCACAAACAACAAGCAACGTCGTCTTATTTACTTAAATGTTAGAACAGCGCAATTTTACTAAAGAAAAATATCGCACCAAGTTTCAAACTCTAAGCGAACACGGGAAATATAGGTTTTTGATAACTTGCTATTGGATTCATTTTATTTAACTTGCTCTAGTCTCGGTATCGAAATTCTCAATCGATATGTCAGGCTCTTCCGTATGTCCACTCATGGTGGACAACAAACGAAAAATAAATAAATGAAATGAAAAACTCCCTTTACTGTTTGACTACACGAACATACTCTTGGACTCAAGATTAGTTTTTTAATGGCAGTTTGGAATAACTAAAAACTGATAAAATGCTATGAAGAGGAAATTTCAAAGGATAATATTAATTAATTTAGAATTGTAAAGTGGACAAGATTCGGATTTAAATCACATTTCAATTTAATTTAAAATATAACAGACATTAACTGCCAGTGCTTAAAGGAGTTCAGTGTAAAATTGTTCCAAATCTTTTGTCAAACAATTGATAAAGGAAAAGCTTTTCACTTATTAAGATGGCGAATAATTAAGATTAGTCTTTAGATAAATAAAACTTTTTACTTCTTTTATGTGCACTTGAAATGATAAGAATTTAAGCCTCCCCACAAGGCATTTGTATATCTAAGTAAGTATATGTGTATAGATGGAAGCAATTATGAAAAGATTTAATAAAATGAAAAATAAATTAACTGAAATTGCAATTCATAGGAAAATATTATTGTTTTGGAAACAGAGGAGAACCGAATTCATTTATATTTCTTTTAATTTTATCACAAAAGTTGTTGGTCAAGGAAGCGTAATACTACCGCATTCTGTTAAATAATCGCAATAATAATAATTCTTAAAAAGAAGGCAAAGGTAAAGGAGAGAGCGAGGGGACAGGGATAAAATTCTCTTGCATATTTATTATACAATTTAAGTAAAGAGTTCATAAAGTTAATGGCTAAGAGTGCTCGCGTCGAGTCGTTCAAACGAATTACATAGTTAACGTAAACTTTATTATATGTTGTGATGGCGACTACACTCATTTCCCGTTTCCTGTCGAAAGAATACAACGCTGATGATGATGACATTATGTATTTTTAGTTCTACTACAACTACTGCTAGTACTACTACTACACTACTACTACCACTACTGCAACGACGATACCACTTTGTAGGGTATGCATAGGGAAAGACTTGTTCATATTACTTTAGTGAAAGGCAGATAATGCTGCTGCTATTGCTTTTAGTGATAGTATAGCTTTTGTATTATATTCGTTTTAATGATGTAAGGATTTTCCTTCTTATAGAAGCGCCCGCCTGCCGCTTTTTATATGCATGCATTTCAAGCGAATAAATATTATGTAATAAAAATGTTAGGTTTTGTTCCTTTTTCCGCATTACGAAGTACACTGCGCTATAGTAATAGAATAAGACCAGCATTTTACTAAAAGTTTTTTCTTTTCTTTTGATTATTTAACTTTTCTTTTCTTTTCTGTTTTTTTTCCTTTTTCCTTTTTTCTCAATCTATATCTTTAGTTTATTCATTCATTCGAAAATTTGCTTAGCATGTGTAGGGTATTATAGCGTTCTAGTTATTTATAGTGCTTGGGGTGTGTGCGGCTGGCTCAGTGTCCTAAAGCTTGCATTTAATCTGTCGTTTTGTTTTTTCTCAGTAGAAAATCAAATTTCATTTCTATTATGTTTAATGTAATTTAATTTAAATGTCTGCTCAAGTGTATGTTTGAAGTATTAGTCAAACTATGCTATGGTTTTTTGCAATCTTCTCCTTTCCTTTTCTTCTTCGTTTCGTCTTTGTGTTTTCTACTTTTCGTACAGTCACTCAGTAAAATTTATCCTTTCAAATACATACATACGTACACACATACATATACATACATATCGTAAGCTAAAATAATACAGTTAATAAAAAGGATTTTCAATTCAATTATTTTTGCTTTTTAAAACGTCTGCATAGACATCAAAATGTGGGTTTGAGTTTTAAAACTCATTTAATATAAACCTCAATTTATGGTTAATTTCTGGTGTAAATGTTTGTTGCTGGTATCATTGTTGCCATTATTGCCCTACATATGTCTTTATGGCAATTATTATTGCGAATTTATAATGTTTTTTACGATTATCTAGTTTGTTGTTTTATTGCGGTTATATTGTGTCTATAATTTGTTTCCTACGCTCTGTAATTTTATATTTAATCGAGATTTTCATAATAATCAAGAACAAACATAAATTATGAAATAAAGGTTTTTGCATTTAATTTAATTAAGCAACAAATAAGAAAACTTTACATGGCTTAAGATGAATCGTTGATACCTTTCGAGTAAATGCGTTTCAATTTTTATTATTATGCAACAAATTCCTTACGTAAAGTACAAATGGAATATCAAAAATAATTTCAATTATTTCACTATTACACGACACACTAGGGGATGAAACTGAACCTTGAATAATATTGCGATCATATCTAAATGGACGGTTGTTAAGTATATACTAATCTGAGCATAAGCTTATCTCCTAATGTATATGCGATAGTCCCATACGTGTGAGTAGGCAGAGTAAACACAACAACAATAAAAAGAACCACGCGTTTACGAAGTTCGCTCTACAACACGTTTGTGGACTTCTCCAGCCATTTCATTATCCTTTCTGACCCCGCCCGCACTAAACAAGAAGGTAAAAATTCTTTGCTATTTCTTCTACATTAGTTCCTAGCGTAATAACAGTTAGCTGTTTAGACAACAGCTAATCGTTTTTCAAGGCTGTTATCTAACCACGAAAATTTAGCTTAAGTGGTCATCAATACGTCGTTAACTTAATCAGAAGAATACGCCTCATTGTGCTGCAGATCAACTTCAGCTGTGATGCGATCTTTGGTTAAGGCTCTCGCATTGGTAGTGGTAACTATGATGCTTTCTTTATTACCTTCTGTGACTGGTGCTCCACCAGACCTTAATGTAGATAAAGTTGTACGATAAAGCACGAGAATCTGTTCCCTGTGTCGCTGTGGGTTTGACTCATTGTTCGTGTAACTGATTTCTTTTTCCGAATTCTCAATACTCGCTACATCAAGAGACTATGCGAGTTGATGATCCTTGCGTCTTTTATTGCGCAAGATCTATTCTATTTAATTCTTGACAAAGGCATCAGAAGATCGGCGTAAGTAAGTAGTACTTATGGCAGTCATGGAGGATGTGTTGATGAAATCGTAATTTCTTTTCTCTACCAGACAAAGGCACTCTTTCTAATGACCATCTATGTGATACACAATACAATACATTTCCGGATATAAGTGACAAAAAGATCGTGAAATATATGCCTTTCATGCACGTATTGTAAATAAATCTACTGAAGTAGTAAAGCAATTTTGCCATAGAAAAATGCGTGTTATTCGTTATGTCGAAATCCTGCAAATAATACTTCGTGCGTATCTATCTACTTTAAGAGTTTCGCTGTTATTTTGTATTACTTTTCTATATTAAATGTCGCTCATATTGCTTTCTTAAAAATGTTTGCCAAATAAAATACATTTTTCGCTTGTAAGGTGTGATAGTGAATTCTATGGAATATATTTCTTCCACCTATACAATAAGAAGCTTAGCCCAAGGAAGAGAAATATGCTTCTACAAAATTCTAAAACTTTCCTAGATTTGCACATTTTTTTATGTCAAGAAATTTTTTTCTAAAAAATTCCGGAATTACATAATTAATTATGCATAAATGGATTCTATAGAATACATTCATGTTCAGCAGTCTTTTTCGTGGGAATTTAATTTGAAAAAAGTAAAAACGTTATAGCTGGCCAGGGCGTAGCATTAAATACTCTACACCCCTAAATGGGAAGTGCTTTAAAAATAGAAGCGATTCGAAGCATTTTTAGTAGCTGTCGTCCTTGCACAAAAATACGTCAGTGTAGCCGGACTGACCGAATGACAAATTTAGTGCTTTTGGATCGACCGGTATAGAAAAAGCACGTTAGTGGGCCACGCGCACGCAAGTGGTCGAAAAAGTGGTCCGATCCGGCATGGTTTAGAAAACTGTTGCATGTAAGACTAAAAATTGCTAGAGTGCTTTAATGAGCTGCCAATGTTCTTAGTGTTCTTAAGCAGCAATGATATACGTCTGAGGTTCCAATCCGTTACTGTAAAGGTGATTAAACAATAAAACCACCGACTTTTTGCATATACTTACTTCTACCAAGAAGGGTCAATTTGGCCTACAATCTTTGTGAAAACTGGCATGAATGTAAAAATTAATATGGGAAGCAAAATTGGGCCCTGACTCCCAGATTGATTAAAAACTAATTTTGGTAGACTTAGGTTTACCTTAATAGCATCTCGCCAATCAGGTAAGCTAGAGAAAAACTGACTATAGATATTTAATGGTCTTTTCACATAAATAAAAACCACCACAAAAATCGGTAACTTTAGATACCTTAGAATCATTTTTCTGATGCTCGAAAGGTGTAATTGATCCACGCTACAGTTGTAATGTAAAGGAAAACATCAACTGGCTAGAAAATTAGAAAATTATATTGTTCTGGCCGTAGGGTATGAATTAAGGTCATGCGGCACTTCCTGCAAACAAAACTACTTTACAAGAAAGACTGCTTCTATGGCAACAGATAACAAGAAAAAAAATCGTTTTTCTACGAAATTTTGATCTCATTTATCACATAGTAGCATTCGCGCAATAATTATGTAGGACTTACTTTTCTGATTACATTGCACTTTGTTATGAAAATACAACGTTTCGTGGACTTAATCATCCGCAATCTGTATAAAGTAGTTTTCTTTGTATCACAAACAAACATTTTCCTGCGGTCGCAACTATTTTTTGCTTGTTATTTTCTTTTGTTTGAATATTTGATAGAACCGTCGCTTTTTCTTTTTGACTTCTTCTATGCCTGTCGCTTTTTTTGGTATCATTTGGTACATGTATAATCCTAATGGTAGTGGTTACAAATTCATAGTAGCTTTTTTATATGCCTGAGCGTACGCAAACACAGAAAATGAAACATCACGACTTACTCTATAAGCATAAGTTTGCTCTTAATAAAAGTGTTAAAAGGTAGTTTTAAAAGGAATTTAACCGAAAGAAATTTTTATATAACTTTTCATTTCTTTTTTGGTTAAATGGCAACTATTATGCCAGAAATGGCTATAATAGAGAGTAACGTTGGCTAAATATTCCTTTAAAATTTATCTTTTAGTTTAGATAGAAGTTTGCAATGGAAAAATGTTTTGGTTTTTTTATTCGCCTTTTGGGAATCATAGTAAAAGAATATTATCTCTCTTTCTTTATTATCCTTCTATTTGTAAAACTCGGCTTGTGACAATCGAAGACAATCTTTATAAGTCAGTGCGAGTGTAAAAGAGGTCAAAGTAGATTCATTTAACATCTACAGTAATAAAATTTCGTAGTGTACTCTAACTCATTTCAAATGTGGCATGTGACATGATTTTTTAAGCTGTCGTATAGACCTATGTACGTACACGATAATCTATACATGCGTATAGTTGAGTTGAAAAAGTATCAAGGGGAGAAAAAATATGAAGAGTTTTTGATCAGGTGCTGGTGTTTGGTGTCACTTACTGGCGTACGTTTGAAATGTCATATTCTCGTCCAAAATTTTCATGAGTACATTTGGAATGTTGGGAATCAAATACAAAATTTGAAAGGGTCATGAAATAGTGTTTAGGCCTCCATGATAAGATGCACAAGAAAGCTCGACGTTCGTTTTCCACGTGACTGTCTATGACATGTTTTATTGATCGAAATTCTACCAGGGGATCGCTACTGTAAGCCAACCAAATCAACCTATTTTTGAAATAAACCATTACTGGCCAGAAATGACAGCAACGGATCAAGCACATTTTTTATAACCCGGCAATAGCTACGAGTCTTCCACCGAAAAATTTTGATACACTCACCGCTACCCCGTCCGGATACCAATTATTTCGTTCTATAAGAAAATGGTCTACAGCAGGTTTCAATAAAGGACCGGCGAAATAGTTGGTTGCACGTTTTGAGATCAAACACAGAAGTTTTAGAATGCGAACAGGGGCTCGAATGCCTCGACCGGAAATTACCAAGAAGTCATAGATAATAAGAGGCTACACCTAATTAAATAAAATTCATTTTGAATAGAAAAGTGACAAAAGCCCTCTGGATATTTTTGCCCGTATGTGTACGCATATATATACAAGTATATATAAACATATGCACATATATTTAAGTGTATATATTTATATATATGTGTATACGCATTTATATATTCGTGCGTGCACAGGTGTATTGGAATGCGCATTTGTAAAGTAATATATATATATATATATATATATATGTAATATATATCGCTCATTGTCATACATTGTAGGCGACGTTACACCACTAATAGAAAAGGATGGCCACATTAAAAGGAAAAAATGAATTGCATACAACATTTTTTTTTAATATATATAAGTGAATTGAGAAGTGCAAATTAAATGTTGCCCTATTCGCTTTTATGTGATTACGCGTACAAGCTTGAGGCACTTAATAATTTAATGTGTAAAACATTCCATTTTTTCTAAACGCTTCCAGTTCACTACAATGAAAGAGTATTTGAAAAAATTTCTTTCATATAACATACGTGTTTTTTAGTTTATCATTATTCGCATTACCTGTATTCTAAAGTATGCTTCATATTTACAAGGTTTCTCCCTAGTTGGCTTTGTAAAGAAAAAAATTTGATACCCACATCCCGATTGTGATTAAGGAAATGGCAAGCCAACACTTTGAAGGGGCTATCGTGTTGTATATACAGAAAATTTGACTGTAACTCATTGTATTGTTGTCGTAACTAAGGTTGCGTGCAATATTTTCGCATGACTGAAAGTGACGTGATATGAAAGTGTCCGCAATATAATATATACTGAAACCTTCCCGTCCAACATACTCTCCCGCGGCCGCCAATTGGTATGTACGGTACGCTGTCAGTTCCACATTATTTTGCAATTAAAAGGGTGTGGAGCAGTTTAGTTCATTTAACTAATTTTTCATTTTTATATTTACGATTATAATTAGCGATTATGATTATTACGTAAGGCTGTTATTTTAATATGTATGTTAAACAGTTTTCCGAGAAGAGTGTCTCTACAGCTTATATATTTCGAAGCATTTGTGGTCATCTTGCGATATTTGAAAAAAAATCAACTCAATTTGCAGTCCCGTAGGAAGTGCCCGCCACTATTAACGAATCCGTATGGTTTTTAGATCGTACCAACCTACAAATCAAATCTGTTAAAATTTCCTTATATTATGACGATTCATTTATAAACTACAGTTAATTTAGTAACGCTACTTTATAATTTTTAAAAATAGTCCCGACCGTACGAACTTATTGGGTGATGTGTTAGTTATGATTTTCATTAATCCAGCCTTTCGAATTTATTTAAAGCTTTATATCCGTTATACGTATGTCCGAAGGCGTACAATAGATACTATACAGTTGGGCAGACGGACAGACGGACAGTCCAACGTGCTTAAATTGATGAATCTGAAGCTTGCTTCTGGATGTTGCGAACGTTTTGACAGAGTGAATACACCCTCCATCCTTCAGTGGTGGGCACAAAAATTTAAAACTTGCGCGAAAATTGATCAATGGGTTTTATATTCTCCCTTTTTGTTTTTCCTTTTCTTTTTTTTTTTTTTATAAAGTTCTATGTGATCTTCGTTATGCTTTCCCACGATGAAATACACAATTGTTCATGTTTTTATTTGCATATTTTTCCTTATTTATGAAATATTTGATGAAAAACGCTTCTCTGTTTTAATAGAAGAAATATTTTTGTGGCTTTTTGTTTGGAATTTTCCCCGTAAAAGCTGTTTACTTATACGGTTGAATATTTTGTATTACTCTTTTTTTTTGGTTGTTCATTTATGTATTTACTTTCTATTCGCAAAAAAGAAATCTTCGCTTATAAAGACCGACAAAGGCTTACCAAGCAATGCTTTTGAGGGGAATACAATTAATAAAAGTATCTCTGGCGTATATCCATATATTCATATTTATTTTTTTCAAAGTCACGAATCGCGATGTCGTTTAAATGAATGAAAACTCTACGTTAGTTTAATGGCTTTGCAAACTAACGGAAACATAATACTCGTAACCGTATAATAATTATTAATTAATTCCAGAGCAATTTAATACTTTATAATATGGTTTGATTTTAATATATCATGTGCACTTCAGATATGTGTGGGTTTGAATTCGCGATGCAAGATTTTAATTAAATTTGTTTATGAAAGTGCCTGTGCCTGTGCGTGTGTGCGTGTGTAAGCAAATGAATGAAGAAAGATAAGCAACCATACAATATAACGTATGGTACGCTTGAGTCTGCAATATATTTGCGGTTACATACGTGTATGTATTTACACATATATGTATATACATTCACAAGTACGGTTGCCTGTAAGTGTATAAATAATTTATCATAAAATGTGAATGTGGTTCACGTAAAAAATAAAGTGTCATGACATGTGTTTGACAACTGTAAACATATTAAAAATTCATTTATAAATTTAAACAATTAAACCAATCCTATACTTGAGTGAATATTATATACACACAAGTCTTGGAGTGGTATGAGTAGCGAGTGATAAAGGGTGCTTCGATTGTAGCCGTAGACAACGGTAAACTTTTACACAATTTTCATGCACTTTTATTAAATATTTATTTATTAATTTCTCGCGATCAGTAAAAGTATTTGCAAAAAGTGAACAAAAGCAAAAAAAAAAAAAAATTTTAAATAAAACAACATCATGTTCATGAAATTGCAGACAATCATGAACAATAATATTAAAATGTGTCAGACACTACGATATTCCGTAACATTTTTTCAAGCGTTTCATTTATTGTATAGAATTTTTTAGTTGCTCGCAACAAATTAATTTGCCTTATTTTTCACTTCATGCAGGCATGCATTGCCATAACAATATGCACACCAGATTGCTGCCAATATAGTTATAACAACAACAATAACGATAAATATGTAGTTAACTCAAATACGCCATCCATTGCTCTTGTCATTCAGTTTGCAACATTTTGAGACACAAAAGCACAGAGATAATAAAGTGCATAAATGACATTTGTTGTCATCATCGCATTAGGCTATTCAAGTCTGCAAAAATTTCAATACGTTTTCGGTAAACACTTAAAAGGTGTAGTATAGATAAACACCGAGTTAAAAATTGACACGTACTTCAGGGACATAATTAAAAGCTATTAAAATGGGTCTTGTCTGACTGCACAGCCATTCTTAATTGGGAAACAATTGCTTTTCCACCAATGTAGGTTAGGTGAAGATGCATTGGTCAATAATTCCCAAGACCCAGTAAGAACCGACATTTGATTTTTTTGCAAAATTCGTCTTTATTCACGTGCAAGAGTGACACAACCGGTCCAAGGCTTTTTTAATATTTCGATGCTTTTTTATGGAACAGTTTGCTGAAATGAAATCTTTTTCTTTTTGTCATTCTTTTGTGTTTTCCAGTCGTTAAATGCCAGATGTGAAGAGTATGCTAAGTCGGCCAGGAATTGAGCAAAGTCCTCACAGTGCGCTTCTTAGTAAAGACAAAAATATGCGCCACGTAAGGTGGTCAAGCTTCACTTCAGTAGCAATGCGCAATAGTAGCCGAGTAGGTAGCGATTAGCAAGTCAGTATGCATGGGTTCAAACCCCAGTACGATGGAATTTACTTCGATCGTAGTTCTAGTGGGTGGATACACGAACCCATTAGACTGCGATCATCTACCTGTATGTTTTCCCCTCGTTACTTCTTCTCCTTTCTGGCCGTCGCCGTGTTACACCAATACGTGAATATATTGCCTTTTGGTGCCCTAAAGATGTCCGCTACTTCTTGCGAGTGCACCTCTTTACTGCCGTGAATAATTTTCAGGGTTGTTTTGATGTTTTCTGGTGTACTCATCTTTTTTGTCGGTCCAACTCGTTTAAAATCAGCAAACTATCGAGAAACTTCAGTCTTTGACAGAACAAGTGTTGCCAATGCTGAGTTTCAACGGGATATTTTCCGCCCAAAGAGCAACGTTTAGCGAACATCCGAATATATAGATTCTTCCATTCTTACCTAACACATTGCCTGTCGTGTGCTCATATTTGTGCAGTTCGGTGAACTCACGAAACTCCCGTGTGAACACCGACAGCCGTTAATTTCGTTTCGTGTCACATAAACAAGGTCTACGTTCCCACTCAAAACTTGTCGTTAGATGAGGGAATTATTTCACGCCATGGTCGATTAAAATTCAAAATATGTAATCCCATGAAACTGGTTATATGTGAAATTTTAAATACATCTGTAATTTCAAATTATATTCAGGGAGAGGCGGTAAGTTACAGAATACTATAACTGAACTACTGGCACCGTATCTTAATAAGTGGTATAATGTTCACGATGGTCACTTTCTGGAATAGTGTAGACAGCAAAACTGAGTGTAAATGAATACATACATCGCCGGAAAGGATAAGTACTGCTGAAAATGTGGAAGCCCAAGAGAAACGATCAAAGTCCCGATGACTTCAACAATCCACTAAGTACTTGATTATTTCGAATTTGATCCCTTACAAAAGCAGCTTTTTCTGCAAACATTAGCTCTAGGGAATGTGTTAAATAACAAAGTAACGTCAAAGTAGCGCTATAACTCGATCGGAAAAACATTATTGACTGATGTGCCATGTATGTATATATTGTCAGTCTCGCGAATTATTAAACGCTGTGTGTGTGCGCATATATAATTTGCATAAATATGTATATGGCATATACGTATTACTATATATATGTGACTTAGCTTAGGTATCCAAGCTTCATTCTAAAACGCACGTAACCGTCTCTTTTTATACCCGTCACTGAAGGACGAAGGACATATTCATTTAGTCAAAACGTTTGCAACGTCCAGAAGGAAGTTTCAGAGACCCCGCAAAGTACATGTATTCTTGATTAGCATTAAATTCTGAATCCATTTAAGCATGTCCGTCTGTCCTTCTGTCCGCCTTTTTAATGTCTGTTGTAAACATTCTCCGAGTCACACAAATGAAGCTATCGCATTCAAATTTGACAGAGAAGGTGGAAGCCCTTGCACCCAGGTTTACGTTGGAAATGGGTCAAATCGTCAGAGCACGTTTATTTTTCAAAAGGAAACCAATTGATCATTACTTATACGTCAATGCAGATAAATGTACAAAGATTAAATATCGCATAAGAATTTGCAAAAGAATTTGGAAGTTACCTAAGCTTTTCAAAGAATACGCCTGCAACGCCCACACGCTTATATGATACGAACTTTTATTTTGAAAATATAAAAAATCAGCCGCGCCCACTCCATATTATAGAGCATGTAAATTTGGTTCGATTCCTTTTTTAGCATCACTATGATGGGTGTAAAAGATTCGGTCACAACCGAATATAATTTTCTTAGTTATTTGTTTTACAGCTATAACCAATGAGAATAAATGGATATTATGAATGCATACAAAAACAAAAAACATGTAAAATACATAAAAATAATAGATACATATATATATGTAAATGTATCTATAGACATGCCATTACAAACTGATAGATTCAATTGAAATAAAATGTCTGGGCGGGAAATATGGAAAGCAAGTGGATATTCAAAGTATAACGCAGTAGATTGGTTTGAATTCGTCAGCCATAATCTGAAGCTTGATACAGTTGAATTTTTGCAAATGGATAACAGTAAGTCCTTAAAAGTGTGTTCTTTCAAAGTCTGTGCATCTCTGTATAGAAATGTTTGACCAAAAAGTGGATTAACTTAACACATAAATTATAGCATTCGCGGTGTATTTGAATTCATTTAAATTTTCTCTGTGTTCAAAAGGAAAATCAACACACTACAAAAAGTTACTTGCATTTATTGAGGCCATAAAAAAAGCAATTCTGTAAAACTTTTGTTCGATATTTAAGTTTGAAATAAAACCTATTTTGCTGCAAATTTGATAAGCTTTGGTAGGGTGTGTTGGCGAAAATATATTTTCTAAGAACTCCCAAGGCTTTTTCGATACATCTCAAGTAAACGATTTTCTATCAAAAAAAAAAAAAAAAAACTGTGCCTAGTGATAGCGAACATTTAATTTGTCTTATGATACCTTTTACATTATATGTATATGTTGCATTAGCAATTGACGGAATATGCTACCGAAACTAAAGCCAATAAAGGACGGAGGGACAGAAAGAAGAATTGCGCGATATTTAAGACCAAAATTTTGGAATTATACTTAAAGGTCCAATTTAAGAAGCAAACAGGATTTTTTTCTTAATATGACATAAGTTTGTATTTACTATCGAACCATGGAAGTCCTTTCATACCCATTACGAGAGCTTTATTTAATTTTCCACATTTTTCGACGGTTAGAATGCGACTGTTCCGTAAACTCTTGAGTAGCGTAGATAGAAGCACGCAGCTTTGCACCTTTGAAAATTAAAAGTAGGAATTAGTATTTTTTTTCAAATTTGTTTTATCACCTTCATGGCAGTCAGTTTAGAAATTTTGTAAATCGTTCTGTTAATTTGTTAACAGTTATCAAAAAATTCATACGGATATATGACAGAGATGTATCCTAATGTTTGATGTTATAGCTTTCATGAATTTGTACAAGTTTTGGTATTGCGAAGGAATAAATACAATAGAAGACGTCAATACCCATTTTGGTGCGAAACATAAACCAGAAAATGTCCTGTGACTTGTGTTATCTATGTAATGCTGTTCAGTATGTAGCTGTTGATTTCTTCCTCTTGTCCTATTTGTGAGTTTAAATTGTAGGCTCTTTAGTTAACAGTTCTCATATGGCTTTTGGGTTATTCCTTTAAAAGGTTTCCTTTCAAAAGCGAAAATAAGTTAGGATCGTACTTAAGCCTTTTTTTGTCTTTTAATAAACTGTAACTTAGGCTATGTCTTTTATACGTTCATGGAAACAATGATGGCCAGAGAGACGGGAATGAGAAAAGAGGTGGCAGTCTGGAAGGGTATACCAGGCAAGTGCATATATACGCAAGCGTTATGTTACTATCGGTCGAGGATTCAGTGCAGCTGCGGCCACACTCCAATTGTGGATAAAGTATTATTTAACGCATCCGGGTAAGCCGACATGATGTTCGCGCTTCTTGTCTACGCTTGTCATTTATCACCCGTAAGTAACGAAAACTATGTGTGTACCCGTTTCAATTTGTATACTTACTTACGAACTGCTACCAAATTGTAAAAAAATATGATACTAAATATGTACGGCATGCCATCGACATGAAAATATCGTACACAAGCTAGTCAAGGTCATTAAAAGATTCGATCCAAACCAATGCTAGAATTATTCACTTTTCAAGTTTAGCTACTAAGGCTAATTAGATATTTGTTATCAATAATTTCCCGAAAAGTCGGAAAAATTTGGAAAAGTTTAGAGGACGCCGGATTCGTCATTTATATCACAATTTTGCGAAATATATGTTGGGAAACTTGCTATTCTCTTTAGTCCCCAGTTTGATAATAATGTTTAGATTTAAAAAGAAAAAAAAAACAAGTAAAACTACACAACCTTACAATTCTTTATAGAATAACTTTTCACAATAAGGCGTTATATGGGAGGTGGTCAAAAACTTGTGCGATCCGAACAATGTTAAACAGCGTTCGTCCTTGCGCCAAAACGTATCAATGTACAAAATTTAATCAATATATCTCAAAAATTGTGAGTTGTGGGTTCAACACCAGTTAACAAGGTGAACAGATGGACAGACATGCCTAAATCGATTCTAAAAATTCCTTTCAATCCATGGTCGGAAACAAAGACGAGCCTCTCTCGAGTCCTTCTGGCCGTTGCATACATTCGCATTAACTTAATATACCCTTGTACCACAAGTGGTGTTGGGTATAATAACTAAAT
Organism: Glossina pallidipes; assembly: GCA_000688715.1. Lineage (NCBI taxonomy): Eukaryota > Metazoa > Arthropoda > Insecta > Diptera > Glossinidae > Glossina > Glossina pallidipes. The sequence continues at coordinate 632,158 of KK499765.1, read as the reverse complement.
CGATTTAATAAAGTGTCTTTGTTTTAAAAACATGCTATAAAAATCGATCATCGATTACACCTATCGCTTACTTTACACTCTGTGTTCGTAAAACTGGGTGAAACCGAAAGCCACACCATTTTTAAGCCATTCACTTTTATTATGACAAATATCTTTAATAAAACATAAAGTGATAGTTCAATCGCAGGAAAAACAATTCTATAGAATAAAGAACATCACAGAAAAGAAAATATATATATTTCACAGAAGTGGAACAATAATTCGTTTAAATAAAAAGAAATTAACAGAAATGTATTTCATAAGCGCTTCGAAAGTAATGCCATAAAATTAAGGAGAAAGATATAAATAATGAAGTGAAGACTGGTGCTGGTTTCCGGTTTTCCTCATTTAGGTATCTCACGTGACGAGACATACAACGAATACAATCACATCAATCGCTCGAACGAGTTTACATTTGATATCGGGCAAAATTAATACCCTGTCGAGCATTATCATCTCGCTACTCATAACAATAATGGACGCCATCAACCCAAGACCGAAAATGACGTTCCATCCAATTCAATAACGAGAAACGTAAACAAATCATTGACTTTCTTTTCTTTTTGATTTTAAGAGCTGCACAAGCATAGAATGAGCATCGAAACTAAAGCAACTACATAGCGTCTATGCAGTCTAGCTATGTCTTCTGTCAAAACATAAAAACAGTTTATAAAAATGAATTCAACACCGTGCTCAAAGACTACATCAGTAATACATAAATAATTATATTTACCTCAATTAAAATTCATTTAAAACAACAGCTTTTTCACAATAACAATAATACGGTACAGAATATGCTAGGAAAAGTCAGCACTTGGTTTGCTTAACACTTTTTACATCGGATTTAAATTCTTTTTGTTGTTTCCTCTGCACTCTACATGATCGAGAAAAGTTTCCAAAAACAATGACACTGATTACATTAGCATATCATCAAAATTGCTAAATAAACTAAGCTGAGAAAAAAGTGTATTAAAATAAAAACAAATCAACAGCAAATACCAACTATGTTCTGAGAGAAACGAGAAACAAAAAGAAAATCAATAAAATAGTAAAAAATTGTGGTAGTCTTTAGTCGACTTGTTTGCTTTTTACCATTTCGATTTTTTCGCTAAGCAAACTACTCGTCATGTTGTTCTAAATCATACAATTTCGTTTTAAGCTGATGGGTTGCTTATGTCTTTTATGCTACTGTTACTGCTGCTATTGCTATTGCTATTGCTATTGCTACTGTTATTAGTGCTAGTTTCCTACTACCACAACTGCTACTTCTGCTACTGTTATTGTACTTTTGCTACTGCTATTGTTACCACCACTGCAGTTTCTACTACTGTTACTGCACATTTGCTGCTGCTATTGCCATAACTACTGCTACCACTGCAGACATTTTAATTTATCTACACATCGAACTTAGTTTAACGACAAGGGTATGAAAAAATGTAACGGTAACTTCAGTGTGTTTTGATTTTCAAATTTTGAAATCTGCAAAGTCATTAGTTCAAGAAGGAGACTTACTCCCTGGTCGTATTCTCTCCACCATCCATCGTAATCAAAAACGTGATGTGAGATGGTTTATATTTTCTTTATCTTTTTTGATGAGTATTTTCACACATGGGAAATGTAAGTCAAAACTTACTATGCCTCATTTAGTTGTAAGAACGCAGGCTAGAACAAATGTGCATTAAAGGTAAATTTTTGGTGAGGTAAGAGCGTTCTATTGTGTAACAATAAGAGAACAATGACAAAGTTTTTTTTATAGTGACATTGGCGCAAGAATGAAATTGTATTACGTGAAATTTTTTTCTCTTTCGATGTTTTTCTGGTAACTTTTGCAGTATACGAGGGATTTTAACACAAAAAAAAAAAACACAAGTTGATTTATTAACGCATTCAGTGTTCCGGTGATAGTGTTTGTTTTTCCATTACATGGCCAACGGAATGATAACGTGAAAGTAGCAAAAAAAGACCGTCTTGTTTAGTATTGTGTTTTCTGTTTTATTTCTTCCATAATTTAAATCATTTAATGGTGGCGTTTTTTTCTGCCAATCGAACAGGAAGAATTGAGAAAGAGAAGGTGTCAGTTGAAATTTATAAATACTTAATTAGTTGTGTTGCAGTGCTTAAGTTAATTTTCTTAATTGGGAAATTTTTCAAGTCTTCCACGATTGGAAATGTGTCTTCGTTCTAGTTTGAATTGTTTAATTAGTTTTGAGTAATTCTTGTTATTATTGTGTGTGGTTTTTAATTAAAACTTTCATCTTCAACTTTCTATATACATTAAATATTGAAAGAGAACTTATCTGCTGCTGCTATATGCGTTTCATTCAATTTCTTTAGCTTCATATGAAATTCATCTAATTTTTTTCTCCTCTTTTTTTTTCTGTGATGACTATGATGGAATTCTTGAAAACTTGGAGGTCATAAGATCAAACAACAATAACAAAAATGAAACGGTGAACGGAACGTGCACACGGCAAAGCAACGAATTTAATCAATTTTGACTTTCCAGCAGAGTTTTGTGATGTGCTGCTTACACTGTGCAGAGGAAAAGAAAAACTATTATCACAACTCGAAATTGATTTTGTACTCAGGCTATGGGTTTTATGTTCGGCAACATGCCTGAGCACACACTCAATGGGTTTTTTTTCTTTTATTTTCAAACTACCATTAGTGATGATGGTGTTACTGATGCTGTTCATATATGAACGTTGTGTGGGTCAGCAACAATGTTTCATTCATTCATGTGAGTCGAAAACCCTTTGCACCACTAAGCTACTTGGTGATGGTGGTTGCTATTGGCGGTATTGTTTGTTGGTGAATGGGTGATATATGTATGATGGTTACTATCCCTAATGCACTCACTATACATTAAAAAAAAACATTGTTTTTTTCTGGGAAACTTTTCATTTTTGGTGTGTAATAAGCCTTTTGAAAACTTGTTCCACTAGTTTCTACTTAGGGTGGTTGAGTAAAATTTTCGTTTATCACTTGCTCCATTTGCTGCTTTTTTTTCCTTTTTTTTGACCTTTCATTTCATACATGTTTTTAGTTCTTTAGGATTCTTCTATCTTTTGCTTGCTTCTAGTCTGAAATGATAAAAGTATTGTTACAGAGTTCCCTTTTCTTAGCTTTATGCTCTACTTTTCATTTTAACGCACTTATTAAAGAATAAATAAATGTAAAGCAAAGCGACGAGCCATACTGGATCTCTACAAAAACACAATTTAACTTCCGCAGAGGGCGCTGCACAAATTTCGTTTTCTTCTAATATGGTCTTTGTGCTATTTTGATACGATTCGATTTCACCCGCTAGGGATTTACACTGAGAGCCACAAAATTTTATAAACTCTCAGAGAAAGGTGAAACTCAAAGGACAGAATTTTTATGGATCCTTAACGCCCATCGTTAGTTCGTGTGGAAATAAGGCGTGACATAGAAAAATTACCAGAAATATATCTGCACTGGATAAATAGAATCAAAGATCTATCAACATATTACAACAATATGTAAATAAATGGTAGTTTCAATCATCTGTCTCTGCACCTCGTCATCACATTATTCCTAATCTTGTGAAGTGAGTCTTTGATTGCCGAAGTTCCTCTTACTTGAGGGATTTTCCGTTAAATTGCGGGCATGAACTTTTAATTATCTTTCGAATGCAGCGTGTTACTCTCAATAAAGAAAAATTTTAGGCCAAATTTAAGGAAAAGGAAAATTTTTCTATTATGCGGCATGTATTGGGTAGTCTGGAAATTTCTTCGGGTTTTTTGTTCTGAATTAAAATTATTTTTTTTTGGGTAAGTGGTTAACTTTTTGGTTTGGATGCCGATCCCCTTCAATCCCAACCTTTATATGGTCGTCATCAATGTTATTTGGCCTACTACAACGCGACATAGCTTTCACTGAAAGTTTGCAGAACGAAATTTTGCAAACCAATTTCGGCAAGTGCGTTGTGCTACAGCATTGGTTTCATACACAACAGATATTTTTCTATGCGCTTCTGCAGCTCCTTTACCTTGTTCGAAATAAAAGAATAAAATAAGGTTCGTCGAGGTGTGAATATAATGATTTTTATGTTTCTATATCCACTACTGCAATATGTTTTGTCAAACGGCAAAACGTTCCATCAAACCATTTGCCGGATCGAAGCTTTAGCGACCCTACAAAGTATGTATATTCTTGGTCAACATAATATTCTGAGTCGATGTAAACATGTTCGTCTGTCCGTCTACATAATGCCCGTTGTGAAGTTTTCCCTGGCGGTAAAGAGGGCGGTAAAGCTATCGGCTTCAAGTCGGAGTTATGCGCGGAGGGTGATGTTGAAAATCCGCCAAATTGGTCAAAAGACACGCCTGCAATGTAACATAAATTGAGAAGAGTTCTGCTCTCGGGGTTTTATAAAAATTATAATAAACACACGATTAAAGTTGCCACGCCTTTGCTGAAAAAAATCGATTAAATCAGCCACACCCATCGAATAAAGCATTGAACTTTTTCGTTTCGCTCTTTGTTAGGATAAACGCGGTGGCTATTTGAAATTCGGCCATATCCGAATGTAAGTTTCTTCGTTGTGTTATTTCACAATATATTGTAGCCTACGATATTTTGTTGCTCTATTTACTTCCGCTTCCGTCCTGCGTTATATTATGCTTTTCAATACATTGTTTTTCTTTTTTGTTTTCCTAAGTAGAACGAACAATTCGTGCTATTTTAGTGGCTTGTTTACTTTGTCGCCGTTGTGTTGCTATTGACACGTACAACATTATTTTACTTATAACCTGAACAATCTACTATAATGTTCGCACAAATACCAAAAAAAAGAAAAATAATGTTAACATTTTGTGTTAATATGTCAAATAAGCCATTTAGAGGCTTTGTGTAGATGATGAATCAGTGACACCCCATTACACACTTTGTAATCACCGAAATGTATTATATTTCAAGGGGTCTCATTAAAATTTTTAGGCGGCTGTACTTTATTTATTATTATAAAGAAATCGAAACTTAGTTGGAAAAGGGCCTTATTGTGGATCGTATTTCCTCGTGAAATTCATGACTATCGATGGATTATATTTTGCGATGATAAACTACTTTCCATAATTCTTTATTGTAATTGCTGATTTAGGCAGTATCCCCATGATGACCATAGATGGCTTAAGATTGTCGTATAATCTCTATATCGCAAAGAAATGTTTAGCTTGTTTTGCTGTGATAGCGACATGATATTATAAGCACAGCTAATCTATTACTTGTCATAATATTTGTGTTAGAACGATTGCGCAAATATTCATGTCAACATTTGCTGTTAGCGTTAGAGAGAATATGTTCTGCGGAATTATAACAAAGCTTGGCTGGAACATGCTATTAGTGAAAATGTAAGCATTTGCTATTAAAACATTATCTTAATTGCTATCATAACTATAGCCAAAAACCAAAGCAATCAATCCAGGAAAAACTTTGTGGCGTTTTCCTAAGTAGGTAGCCGACATTATACTCACGTGGTTTTGGCAATGCTAACCCTATCAAGTTTTGATATATTTGTATAAGTTTGGATACAAAAAGAAAATTTAATGATGCGACCTTTCATCTGCAAACCGCTGCGGACGTGTGTGTAGAAACTGAAAGTGGACATTCAAGAATCGAACGGCTACGAAATGGACCACTTATAATGTGCAACAAAGACATTGTCGACTTTCTTCTTCTTAAAAAAAAAAATGCTAACAGCGAGCGCTCTTCATTTGACACAAAACTAAACATTTTCTTTGTTCGATAGAAGTATTTTTCGTTGCATGTTGTATGGTTATGGCCATGCGCATATCGATTTCATATTTACCTACCCTTAGCAGGTTTATCTTTCAATGAGTAGCAGAACGGTTTTTAAGTGCCGCGACTACCAAGTCAAGCCTTAGAGCGGTACGCCAAACTTGGTCACAAGGTTGTGGCCACTTCCTACTTTTTTCCAATTGTCCCCTTCTTTTAGACCGTTACCGCTTGATCATGCTAAAAAAAATAAAATTTTTCGCTGTAATGCAAACATACGCTTACCCTACTTATTGAAAAATCGTGTTCACACGCCATCCCAATCTAATTCAGGTCACGTTTCGCGTAGAAGTGGATACCGTTTGATGTATTAAAAGTTATATGGCAGAACGAACGATCCGTGTTAAAGTAAGCTTCTGCTTACAAAGCAGAAAATTTATACATTTATTTTATTCATTTAATGCATATTTAGCACTGATATTTTACATTGATATTTAAGGTTAATTAGCTCTGTATTTCCTATAAGTCTGTATACGTTCTGGACTTTTCATATCATTTGATAAAGCATACAATATATTCAATTAAAGCGAATATATTTCTCGTTCTGATATAAGGGGGAAAACATCATTGCATATTCCCACATCCTTTTTTCCTGTCCTCCCCTTTCATTCACTTAACATTTTTGCATAATTTTGAGTTTCGTGTAGACTTACGTAAGCGAAATACAGCTCATTTTTCGAATATGTAGAATCGAACGTTGCATAACATTCAACATTCATATGTCATAGTATGAATATGTAGGTTAAAGTTTATTTGTAGGATTGAGTTCGCTTATACACAGTTACACACATCTGTATTCAAAAATGCAATAAGTTGCATGAGAGAGAAATGCTTTATTATATCCACAACCGTCGTAGACAGATGTGCTTGTGTGTGTGTGTGTGTGTTTGTGTGTGTGTGTGTGTGTGTGTATCCCTAAAAGCTCGTAAAGCACTTTTCACTACGGTATTAAATATTTCATTTTTTTCTATATTTGTGTGCTCTTAAAATGAAGACAGACAGTTGGCTTTATTGTTTTCTATTGTCTACTGGTTGAAGTAATTTTCGTTGCGAATATTTTGTTAAAAAAGCTATAAAATTTAATTTAATAAATAGATGTGGTTAGGTAAGTAATGAATGCTCAGTCGGTGAAGTCATAGCACTTATCGATTGGTTTCACATCCATTAGGCTGCAGCCTCTGCCTCGCTATTTCTTTTTTCTCTTTCCTCACTTCTCTACGGCCGTAGCTGCGTTACGCTTGTAGGCAACATCCACTGAGTGATTGGTGAAATAAAAAAGAAATGAAATTTTTGAGATATTTTGATACCCCGATATGCCTTGGCTCAAGAACGAATGCTATTGAAACTCGTTCAGATCGGACCACTTTTTCGAGCATTTCCTTTGTAACAACATCATTCTGGAGGGTCACTATATGATACCTGTAGGGTATTTAATAGTTGCCGCAGGCCCACTGTAGTGTTTATACTTGTTAGTTTTCTTTTCCTATAAAAATTTTTATCACTTTTATTTTACTCATGTTTGTAGTTCTTGTTCTTCGAGTACAAAGTGTTTTTAAGAAAATTTGCGGTTAAATGTAAAAACAATAAAACTAATTGGCATCTAATTGGTAAGAAGAAAAAAATATGCGCTGACAACCGCATGCATCCCTAGCATATGTGTCTTCCCCTCCTCCTAGCGTATACCTATTGCTTGCTGGGTACATGTACTTTAGGTTGTTTTTCTACACGATAGCATAAATGTATGTACACATTGAACCTTCAATAGAACCTTCGCTGTTGCACCCATACAATCATATATTAATGTTATCATTACCGTAAGCAGAACTTGTCCGTTGGGATTCTTGCTAACATGTGCGCATTTGAATTATTATTATATTTTTTTCCCTTCACATTTTACTCGATACGTGTATCTTTCTGATCTTGTTCCGTTAAATTTATATGCATTTTTTTGCGCATTTTCCGCACGTAAACAAGGAATAGTAAATTTATGCGTGTGTATGTACGTCCGTGTATAAATGTTTTTCCATTTTGCCTTGAAAAACAAACTCATAGATTTGTTTTTACAATTTATTGTGAAAACCACTGAAGTGTGCCTTGATTGAAAAGAAAATACTTAATAAAATTAATTTAATTCAACGCTTGTTTTATCAAAATTAATTGCAATTTTTTAATAAGGGAATAAAACCGCATAAATTATGTAGCATTTTAATATGCAAGCGAAGAATTTTTTTCTGAATCCACTAAAGCTTGCCTAACTATCTACCTCGCTGCCTTATGCTTGTCCATGCATATTTGAAATGAACCCACAGATCGCTGGGGTTGAGATATTTCGATGAAATTTGTTAGACTGACTTGTTTTAGTGAAAATGCATTGGTTCGGATTTATTTTTGACACGATTCCTTAGACAATGGCCAACTTTTGGAGCGCCGTCCCATACAAACTTTCCGAAAAGATTTAATTTTTAATACGTGATGATGAAATTTGGTCCTTAACAGTAATTTGACGGAGGGATTAACATTTTCAGTGACAAAATGTAGAAAAAAGATTCTAATATTTTTACAAAATTTGAAGCGTACATCGCACAGGAATGTGTCCAGATCAAGCCACGATTTGATAGTGATTAAAAACATTATATTTTATAGGAGATCGAAAACTTCCTCCTGAGTATTGCTAGTGTTTTAGCAAAATAATATTAGACCAGATCTTCTACTCCCCTGTAGTGGATATAAAAATGACTTTAGCTATGTTTATAAACATATTCATAAATAACGAAGAAAGCCGCATTCATCTTAGAGGAAATTTTTTATATCAACTAACTCAAGTTAATACATAGCTTCGTTAAGTTCTTCGTAGGCGTTCAAGTGGCCTCTTTCCTCATTACTCTAATATAAAGTGATCAAAAAAGAACATATGTTTCAATGGCTTGACATAACCTCAAAGAGAAAAAGTCCAATGGGGCCGTATCGTATGATCTTGGTGGACAATTCACGGCGACATTTTTGAAAATGGTCGAGAATCATTGAACTTTTCTCTTAACAAATTGATTGTGACACCAGTGATAAGGCATGTTGCACAGTCTTGTTCACACCACATATCATTCATTTTCGAACTATTTTAGGAACACTAAAGGAGTTTTTTTTCATTACCCCGAAGGAGCAACTTTCCTTATTGATGAAGCCATTTCACCAAATATGAGTTTGATCCCAAATCCACGTACAACTACAGCCCAAATAGATTCATTATTTTTGTAATAAATTCAAGCAATTTTTATACGCTCACTGTGTATCGTTTCAAAATGATTTCCCAAACAATACTGAACAATACTGACAATTATCAGTTTGTGCGGCAATCTGGAGAAAAACATGGATGGGACGACGTTTTTAAAAAAAAATCTCTTTTTTGACGACCCTGTATGTAGCCTTTTTACATATTCATTCTACTAAATACCGCCTAAAAGCCGCGGGTGTATTTCGATCTAAATGCTTTTACCTCTGGCAATCGCTTTGACAATGAAAAAGTTAAGCTAATTGCAATATCCACTAAACATGTAAATGAATCTTTTTTTGTGCACTGGATGGGCTCGGAAGAAAATGTCGTCCATGTTTAATTCTAAACATTTTCCCAAGTACTACCCAAATCTTAGTTTCTTTAATGGACACTTTGCGACGATTAAGCGAGAATACTTTTCCGTAGGTTGCTTAGCAAAAACTGGATAATGTAAGATAATGAAAGCTTTTAAAATTCTTTCTAAAATCAAAGAGAACAAAACTTTAGACAGCATTTAGTAAAAGCATGATATGGGTTTCTTCAAAGAAAACAGGCCATAAATTGATGGCAACAATTGCGACATGGTATTGCGAACCCATAATGCAGTGTAAACGTAAGCAAGCCGTATGAAAGCATATTTGGGGGTGGGTTTATGCGTAGACAAACTAACAATAAAATGTGTAAAATGGAAAAAAACTGAATATAAATAAATAGAGTAAGCATTGTAATAATAGATGGTAGCATTAAATGTTAAATGCTTTGAAACGCATATAAGCCCATATGCGAGCATTAGACGCTTTTGACTTAACGTTAATGTATAATATTCAGCCATTTCGACTATGTGTGTACGGCAGAGAATTCCTATGCACTTATGTATATGCTTTGATATATTTTCAGGTGCAACGAATTTGTTATCAAAACATTTGTACGTTTGTTTACTATGTACTTTTATATGTAGCTACGTGCTTCTAAGAGTGTTTGTGTAAGCATGAATATGACTTTTATTGTAGTAGAAAACTTTTGTAGCCAAGTCTCTTCTCTCAAGAGTAAAAGATAATAATAAAAAGCAGAAATCGTATACATAAAAAACTCAACTATCGTTGAGTCGAAACGAATTGCGAGAACATTATTTAGGGGATTTTCTAAACAAATCGTAGCAGACTAAGGTATGCTAAAAGTAATGAATCTCCAAGAAGGCGAGAATCACTATTCGTTCATACACAAGCAAAATAGGATTTAAATTTTACTAAAGTGAGTTCTGTGTTAATTAAGTTCCTGCTGCTTTCTGCCTACCAATAACATATTGTTTTGCACGGAAGATAAATTCAATAAACAATGAAGGACACTAAGAGAGATGTGCATTTATAATATATCATCGACTGACAGGTGAAGCTCATTGAGTACAAATGAATTTATAAGCACTTAACGAATTTTACTTGCCAACCGCCGATATATATCTATATAGATTTGATGTCCGGTTTTGTGCTTACATAGCGGTAAACCTAATCTGTGTGGTTCAAATATTTTGGAAATTTATATAAAAATCGTAATACAAGCTCCTTGTAAGCGGAAAATTGATATGTGTGCACAAGATATAGTCGCACATAATTGATACCATATGTGTCTGTGTATCCAAGTTAAACCTATTTTAAGTGCTTGACTTTATTCTTCTTCGGTGCAGTGCATAGCGTTGTAGAAAATATATTTTTTGTACAGAAAACCCTTAAACAATTTTCTATACAAGCAAATATCAGGTGGAAATCCTACTTAAAACAACAATACAAATATATATATAAGTACATATATATATATATATGGTTTTATTATAAATGACTTGGAACTTTTACAGCGTATACTTCACTATCGTTTACTGTTTTCAGAAAATTTACTCATACACATACGACGATAATGTTTGTTGTAAGTGCAGTGCGGATTTATTGTAAAAGAAAAAGAAGAGCTTTCTGGAATAAATGAACCTGGGTGAAACCATATTAATGCGTTCTCTTCTCGTAAGGTTTACTACATAGGTCGACCAGGATGCTTTCAGTATACGGTATAGCCTACAGATATGTTTAGAAATTCGAGTTTTGAGAGCGACATGCGTTATATTTAACCCACTTTTTTGGAATTTCAGTTTTGAGAACATGCAGTGGGATCAAGACTGTTTCGTAGTATTGGTAGAAAGGTTTTTCCCTACACCATTCTTTCTTAAAAACAACAACGCAATGATTTTTCTAATCTCGTATTTAGGACTGCCGCATAGGTAAGTGTCGGTTTTAAAGCTCAGTACGGCTTGACCCTACTGGTCGTAGCTGTAGTAAGTGCTCGGTCGGCAAAGGCAAAAAACTTACCTATTGGACACAAACCCATCTATCCCCTATTTTTCTGACCATCACCGTTTTACACATATAGGCGACACACCTTGAACGGTTGGTCATATTCGAAAAAAAAGCCGTGCAATTCTGTTGAACGACACGACGAATGAGTGACAATTACGAAAGCTATATTAGAGATGGGACAAATAATTTCCCACCTTAGACTTGAACACTCGCAATGCTTTGTCGTTAGAACTTTGAATGTAACAGTTGATCCGTTGGGGCAGTAGCTACACTGAACATCCATTTGGTTTTGCTGAGCGATTACATTGAATTTTAAATGTGTCTATAGCACGTAAATTATAGATTGTAAATAATGCTTAAATGAATTCATTCTTTCTCGTTTTTTTGTTTGTTTGTGAGCATTCTTTACGAGTGGATCATAACCACTTTTGAATTTGACTTACGAATTTTAACTAACAACCCGTCTTTCGTTTTCGTCTTACTGTTTCAATGTTTCTATAAAGTGCTAGCATGCGCAAAAAAACATAGGACACTTCTTATGGCGATCAAGTGCGTGAAGAAGTCCTTGAGGTGTTCTTCTGGGTTTGCTAATCAGAACGTGGAATTTATTGAATGCAAAGCATTAAATGCCTTTTCCTTGTCTTTCATACTTTTTAAGCCGTGATGCAAATATTACACAAAATTCAGTTCATATCGAACTTGTTTTAATTTTTGACCTTTTTTTGTTTAATACGATGAATAGCTTGTAATATAGTGACGGTGAGAAAGATATAGCGAAAGAGAAAGAGGTAGGGGTGGTCACAGTATATTGGTAAGCATTACGCCTTTATCGACTGAGAACCTACTATAGTCAGCAGAATTGACCGGATGCACCAGGGTATACGGCATCCGTCTTAGAAAATTCAGACGGATGACTGAGATTTACAGGTATATCTGTGACCCGAAATGTTGGTTTCCGTTGGCGGGCATTCAACGGAGTCAGTCTAAATATATTACGTTTAGAATTAATAGTAAAAAGAGCGTTTATATCATTAGAACGGTAAAAATATGCATGTTGTCCATCGCTACATAAATATTTCTTCTATTAGATAGGGTATATGTTTTATGGATACCTCCACAAATCATCTCTCGGGGCTGCCTACGGAAAGATCAACTCAACAATTCGCGAAATGCTCACAGGAAAAATAATGTCATTTCTTAATAAAAACCATTCAAATATTCCTCACTTAGGTAACAAGTTTCAATTTTTTCCCTATCTGTTTTAGCTATGTAGACGTGGACAAATGAAGAATCATAGCTTAATCTGTTCATCGTCATATTTTCGTTAAGAATTTGTATTTGTATTTTGGAAAGTATCGTAAGCGTATTTTAGTGCACTGCAAACGTAGTAATAAATTTATTTTACACCCGGCGTTGAAGTGAAGCTTGTGGATAAATCGAGAAAATTTTGCTGTAAGTGTCGTAACTTCACCCTGCTTTATGAGCAAAGCTAAAGTCAAGCGTAATGCTTATATATGTAGGTTAGGTTTATGCCTTGTTATCGTTGTTATTATTGGCTCACATGTTTGCGTGCTTTACCTGCAGATACTTTTATCTTGACATATATATACATCTATATATATGTACGTAGATATGTAATGTGTTGTTTTTATTTGCTGAAAACCTTTGATATTGTGTTTTTCTTGCGATATAACTCTTTTTGCAGATAACCAACCAAACTTCTTGATATATAATAAATTTATTATGTCGGTATACATTTTCCGCTTGCCTTTTTCTTTTTCAATTTTTTTCCCATTTTCTCCATAACGTATACGCACGGTAATCTGCAGAGATTCAGATGTTTTCTTTTTTAAATCGAAATAAAAAAAGGACGAATTTGTTTACCTTTAGATTTCGGTTAAATAAAAGTTAAGTTTTTTCTTTTAAGAAATATCGTATGCATTTAATCATCATATATATGCTTATAGAGGAAGAAAGGACACGCATAGAGATATAAACACATACTCATATGTGCATTGAAATTGTTTGTGCATATAGACAAGAAGGAAATTTATCTTCTCTACCGAAAAGATCTTTTCTTTGCAAATTCCATATAATAGACTCAATGATAAATTGCTGAAATTAAGAAAAACTTTTCATGAACTGGGGAATAAAAAACAGAATACAAAAAAAATAAAAATAAACAAAAAAAAAAAAACAGACACGAAAACATGATAAATGAAAATTATAAATTGCTTGTATTGTGCAGAATAAATGTCTTAAATGAGTTTCGTTTGTGATGCATGCCCTCATGTACCGAAGCGACGTTTAATAATAATAAAAAAATTATAGTTATTTAATAACCGAAATAAAGCAGAAAGAAGCAATTAATTTAAAGAAATTTCCCATTTAAGAAGAAGGAATTTAAATTATTTAATGCTTCCGAGAAAAAGGATTTTTATAAAATCTTGAAAAATACATTTACCCAAAACTCGTTCTTTAGTTTAGCAGTAGCAAGTTATTTTATGTGCTAAAGCAAAAGAATTCATTTATTGGAAGTAAAAAATTAGTTTAGCAGTAGCAAGTTATTTACGTCATCTTATACTTAAGCAAAAGAATTCATTTATTGGAAGTGAGAAATTGGGCCGTTCCATTTCCTCAGAAAGAGGGTAAGTAGTATTGTAGGGTATAGAATAAAACTATAATTTCTTGAGGTGCACGCGTAAGTTAACATGCTTAAGCACACACGACCTAGTTTCTTAGACCTTTCAATAGACGTAGTCCTGCGAGAAAAAGATTTAATTGGTGTGACCAAAGGTTGAATAGTTTGGGAATTCCATTTTCCGAGCATAGGCGGCCAGCCGGATTGCATGCAGAGCTGCTTAAAAGCATTAAGCCAGTTCTGTTGCGCTGATATCGCAGCTTAGAAGAGAAATCCACGTTTCTCAAAATTTGCAAATTGAAACCTTAAGCGCGTTTTTCTCACAACTATGGTTTTTGAGCCTATCCTACCGCTGCCTCATTTCACTTTCCATCCATAAGCATTGAAATTCTTACTATCAGCTAAGAATAAGGCTTTCATTCCTATGACGTAAAATTTCTCGATTCTATGGCTGGTTTTCAATAGCGAAAAAAAAATTCAATTCGGTGCCGTTTTTATGCTCTGCACCTCTTTTGGTGCAAGGGTATATTAGGTCTTGCGGATGAATGCAAAACCCGGAAGAACTTGAGATGGACCAGCCGATCGATTCAGAAGCGGATGCTGAGTTTGTGTGTTCGTCGGTCCGTCTTTTGGTCTTGTGTTTAACCTACTTTTTGAGATATTTTGACGAAATTCGGTACATTGACTTGCTTTGGCCCAAGGACAAATGGTGTTGAAAATGGTTCGGATCGGACCACTTTTTTGACAACTTCCCCTTTAACATCCCAATTTTAAAACTTGTTATATTACTACCTGTAGGGTCGTGTAGGGTATTTAATGATGAGGTGTGGACACCTTTAGTGATTTTATTTATTTTAAAATAAATTTTTCAAAAAAATCTTGCGAAAGAAACATTTTTGTTCGTTTGTTGTGCAAAGTTGTGACCTTTAGTGGTACAAATAGCAAAAAAAGTTATGCAATAAAGTGAAGAGCTAACACGGGTTCATTCTGTCTTTAAAAAAGTTTAAAAAAAGTTTTTTAATACCTTAAGATTTTTACGTCCACAGTTAAGAATCCTGCAACGACAACCCCTTTCTTTTTTTCTTATATAATAGATTATAGAAAAATAATCTTACTTTTATCGTCCACAAGGTGACGGTAATGGTAATGGCAATGGGCGCTATGTAAAATTCAAACTGAAGGAAAAAAAAAGTGCTTTAACTAAATTGCTCCAATAACTTATTCAAATCTGTGTAAATGATCGGAAATGGAAGAAAATTTGAAGAATTTATGGTTAAGCATTTAATTAAAGTCTTTTACAATTCTGTTTTGATGTATTTTGTTTTCTGATTGAAAATCATTTTAATTTGCTTTAAGCAAATCCCTTTGCTTTTTAGTTTGTAAATCAAAGTCTTCTTAAACGCATTTTCTTAGAAATAAATATTTTTTTCTAAAATCCAATTTTCTACCAACCATTCTTGAGTATGATTTATTATATTTTATTCATGTTGTTATTATATACGATATTTTCTTTTCTAAGAATATTTCACTTTCTACGTTTAGCAGAAGGTTGTATATACAAAATATTTATTTTCCTTTTGTACTGAATTTCTTAAGGTTTTCCTTGTAAAAAAGAAGTAAAACTAAGTTTTATATATAACGCACCGATGCAATATTGCATCAGTAAAAAGCAAACACACAAAACGAGTAGGAAAATTGTATTCACCTGTGGTCGAATCTCTTACACCTCCCTCTTTATCTTCAAAAAAAAAAAGAATCGAAAAAATGAAGTTTCGTTATTCTACACCATTAACACACCATTCAATAAGCATTCGTAGGACGACATACAGATTTAGAATGACTTTTAACGAATCCACATGATTTTTAGATAGTGCCAACCTGCAAAGGAAACATATGAAACTATCATCCTTATGATGTTTAGTAGTGCCAACCTTCGAACGGACTGTGTCAAAATTTTAAATCAAAAGTATTTCCCGATAGTGGTGACATGTATATGTCAGTCTGTGAATTTACTGAGTGATTTGTTAGGCGCAGCCTAATACACATACATTTTCACATTTTTTGTCCTTTATACTATTGTCCGCCTCAACATTCCCCACAGTAGGTTTAGTGGGAGATACACAAGAAGTATATCTGGTTTGTCAGCTCTCATAGCTCTCTGGAGAGCGCCAGTTACGCAAAATTAACCCGTGCACCATCGGGTGCCGTGAGATGAGGTTTTATAACAAGTCCTCACGTTAAATAAAACGAACGTACATCTGTACTCTATAAGTAATGAGCAAAGAACATAAAATTTTGTTTTTGAAAGTCTCTGCATCCTCT
This sequence comes from Glossina pallidipes, assembly GCA_000688715.1. Lineage (NCBI taxonomy): Eukaryota > Metazoa > Arthropoda > Insecta > Diptera > Glossinidae > Glossina > Glossina pallidipes. Next base: position 615,732 of record KK499765.1, on the reverse strand, counting down.
GTGGAGCAAACCAACACCAAAATTCGTGCAAGAATTTCAAAAGGTTTTGCTAGCTTTTTGCAGCTGCTTTCTTCATTTCCGCGAATGGTGGAATGTTTACCACAAATTTAACAGAAAGGAAAGAAATTTAACAGATGCGCAGACGGATAGACAGCCGGGAGCGGACATCTTAGTGCGCGTGACCGAAAGAATAAGTCAAACAGACAATAAGGCGAGTGTGCTTAGATCGATTAAGAATTTAAGACTAATCAAGAATGAAAACATATTATAGGCATTCTAAAGCTTCTAGACTGTCAAGCTTCCGGTCGGGGTATAAACTATGTTACTACATAGTCCATAAAGGTCTTAGTTTTTTTCTTATTGTATTTGCACTGACTACTGTGTGCGAGGCAAGCATACAGATTACTTAGATGATGGCGTTTGTTTTTGGTCATATTTCGTTAACGAGAACCCGAAGAAAAATTCGCTTTTCCGGAATAATATAAATATGCAAATAGATAGTACATGACATAAGCATTTTCTGTCCAAGTGTATGTTGGATGAAGTAAAACCAACAGGAATGCGTTAAATTTTGTACTGCTGCAGTAAGCCGAAGCACAAGATCGCTATGCTTTTTTCATCGTATTAGAATTTGGGTTACGTCTATTTTTCTTTGATAGGATAGTAAGTAGAGAAATTGTTACAGGGGTCTCTCCAGGACTCTCATGTCCTGGAGAAATATTGTCAACAGCCTTACAGTTTTTAGATCGCTTGGTTCATCCAGATCATTTGTAACAGACATTAGTATGGAAAAAATTTGAAATTTTTTTGCTTTATCTGGCCAGAAAACAATAATTATTTTGCGAAAATGGTGTGAAATTTAGCTTTTTAGAGTTTCTGTTAAAAGCCGAGCGACTCGTAGCAGGTGTTAGCAGAGCTATTGTACTTCAATTTTTTTTTTGTTGCGTGTATTCGCACTTAACGATTCTTCACATTTTTTGCCATTAGCTGAGGTCATGTGGGTCAAGTAGTAATGTCTCTAAACACATTTTATTCCAACAGAGTGGTTCCGTCCATGACGTATAACGTGTAACATGCTATATTCTTTTACAGCTCTCGCATCCACTCTTCCGAGCGAGTAGTTATCATCAAATTGATTCATTGAAAAAAAAGTTGCTTTTGTCATTTTCGTATTCTAATTTTTTCTTTAATAATTACCATGAAACCAATTGCATAGTTTATACTAATCTTTGTTCAGTCTATGATGCACATGTTTGAATGTCACAAGCCAAATGAAAACCTTAGTTGACTTGTATCCTGCGGCGACGACGATGAAAATGCATGAGTTCCACAATAAGCACTAAAGCAAGTAACATAAAGAAACCTTTTTTTTTCATTAAATTTTCCAAGAAGTAAAATATTGCTTGCAGGTAAAATTTGCTTGCTTAAGTTAAACTGCAATAGTTTGCTTTGCAAAAGCCTTAGTTACGTACTCAAATAAGATTATTTTAACGTTGTCCTTCTCTAAACAATTTGGATTTCCTTAAGAAAAAAAAAAAGAAGAAAAGAAAAGCAAAGATTTGCACTCTCGCACACAAAATCACGCACGCACACGCACACGCACAAATCGTCTATACAAGACAAAAGGAAAAAGCTTTATACACTAAAGATTAGAGAAATGTTTAAACATTTTTATTTTACCCGAAAAATCACTTAAACGGATTTTTTCACTTAAAATCGAGCGTATTTATCATCAAATTAACTTAATCATGCCTTAAACTTTTACCATAAATTGCACGTGGATGACTGCATGATTGAACAGGATTTAGGTTCTCATCCATTTCTGGTGTTTTGAGAAAAAACAACTCGAGCTCAACCATCGGATATGCGATTTAGCCCTCCACTGGACAACTCACCCTAAATGAATTTAAAAGAGTTATTTGCAATAGAGTAAAAAAAGAAGAGCTTTTACTCATGTCTGTGTATTTGTCGATAGCTTTCAATTGAAATTAAAAAATATTGGTTGGAAAGCTTAGTAATCGGAACACTAACGATCACTATCTATAGTCTTCATCGCTTATTCAGCCATTCGGAAGGCGAAATAGTCATTGATCTATTTTCGCACATCTTCAACTGAATGGGTGCTAATTAGAAGGAGACAGGTTTGCGAAATAATCTGTAATCGAGAGGAGCACCCAACCGGAGTTGAAGATCATTTTCTTGTCTGCTGTTGCTGCAGATAAAATCATTTTGTAACTTCCTTTGCCTGTGAACGACCTTTTTTCTTTAAGCGCGTTCCTGAATTTGATTAGTTGGGCTTGATGTCGTACACATTTTACAATTCCGTCAGTCTGTATGAATTCACAACAAATGTGAGTCCTTAACAGTTCATAGTAAATGATTCCTTGTCAATCTTAGCAAAAGCACGACCACGTCTTTCTAACTGTTTCATGGCTTACTTCATTTTCAAGCCAAGGCAACTTAATCCTGCAATCGGGGGTGTCCGTCATCGACATTGTGCTCCGTACGCTTGGATGTTGATGGTCCCTGCGATAACTTTTACGCATCGAATATGAAAACACATTATTCCTCATGATTTAACGTCATTATGCTCTTTGCATTCAGCGTTTCTTTGGCACTTCGCGCTTGACCTGTCCATCAATCAAAAAAGAGCTATTTCATTGGAACTTTAGTGAATGTCACTTGAAACGTAAGGAGAGAATTTTCAGAGGAAAATGTCAAGGTTTTATTGAGTGCGTCATGATACTATTTACGCCTTGGTTTTCGTAAATATGCGCTACTTAATTGAAGTTTGTAATATGTGCAAAATAAGGCGGAAGGAATTTAGCATATTGGAATTGTCTTTCGCTCTTACCAGAGTTTAGTGTTTTACTCGAGGAAAATTTGCTTTATTCCTTCCAGTTGAACGTATTGACGTTTTTTGCTTAGACAGTATCTCATACTGTTCTTCTATTGTTATTCTACCTAACGGAAAATTTAAAACTCTTCATCTCTTCTTTTATTTGTTTTATACGGTTAACAATCTCCTTTAGATGTCTATTTGATGGATAGACGCAAGCTTCCAGGATGTTTGCTTATTTTCATGTTCATTTCGTTTATAGAGTCGTTTCTCTTGTTTTCTCGTTTATTTTACCATACTAAGCTTATACCGGAGTAAAGCCTTAAGCCACTGCTTAATTTTGCTGTGATCAGTAGAAAGAGGTAAAAAAAAGAAGAAATAAAAAAATGAAAAAACGGTAACGACAGGAAAAAACATATTAAAATTGTGTTTCCAGTTCACAGCACATTCATTACAATTGTGTTAAATCCAAATCCTACTCATGGTCGCAAACACATGCCTACAGACTTGCATAGATTTTCAAAAAGAATTCACATCTACGTTATAGATTCTTCTACATATATGTTATGTATATTCGTACCTTCCTTTCTATAAAAAAATATCAGTCGGTTTTTCATCTTATTTTTTTTTTATATCGCAATAAAAAAATTAAAAAAAAAACCAAATAAAGAAAACAAGTAAGAAAATTATATTTGGTAGTGACCGAATCTTTTGTACCCATCGCCACGATAAAGAGAAAGAAAAGAATTGAATTTTCATACTCTATAGTATTGGGTGCGCGTGGCTGACTTTTGCATTTTCAGTGGAAGTTTATAAGGTGTGTGTACTGTGCGTTATAAGTAGTAAGTAGCCAAACCCGAAAAACAAAGGTGTTCACAGCTTACGTTACATAGATGTGTGAACGTTGTAGGCGTGCCCCTTGATTAGTTTAAATCATTTTCAAATTCTTTTGCAATTTGTAGACGATATCTTCAGCTTTGTGAAGGGATACCACACAGGTGCGCTACGGACAGATGGACAGATGAACTGTCAAACATGCTTAGATACATTTAGATTTTGAAAAAGGCCAAGAATTAATAGATTTATGGGGTTTTTGAAGCTTGTTTCTTTGTGTTATAAAAATACTGAAAAAGAATTAAGTTTTGATACACGACGGTGGTTAGTAGGCGAGGTCAGTTCTTTCCATTATTGTACAGGCTTTACAGCATCACTTGCACGATATACGTCAAATTTTTGTAGATAGATCTGCTGCAGCTTATGAGTAATGGGCAAAAAAACAAATATCTTTCTCAGTGTCTCTCCCGATTTGTCCATTTTCAATACCAACCTGCGTGCAGCATTTTCCGAAGTTTCTGCCAAACTTAATGTTGGCAGCTTTATCTTTGCGACCAAGAGAAGCCTTAAAACAGACGTTGCACAGACGTTACACAGATAGAGAGACGGGCAGACGGACATGCTTAAATGAATTCATGATAATTTGATGTTGATCAAGAATATACACACTTTGATGGGTCCCTGAAGCTGTTTTCTGGGCGGTGCAAACGTTTTGATGAAATGAATATACCCCTCATCCTTCGATGATGGGTGTAAAAATCAGCTTAACAAATACACCGAAAAATGTTGTACCCGTTTTACATTTGTTGTAGTTATAGTTGTTGCTTTTTGTTCATTTTTAATATCAGCACTGGCTTAAAGGTTGTTTTACAGCATCACATTTTTCCTGCTTGTGTTGGATATCTTGTTATTTTTAACTTGTCAGTGTGTTCACGTACGAGAGCATACGTCCTGACATAAGCACAAATTTATATGTATTGCCAGTCAGTTAAGTTTCGCCAACAGCCATATCAATGATCTACAGGTGCATTACCTCTCAAACCATTACAGCTCGTAACATATTCATGGTAATATAAGCATCAACCAAGAGCTATGGTAAAATTTAACCTTTACGTAAACATAAAATGTTAGTATACCGCACGAGCGAACACTTTTCTCTAGTAGATATTTTTCATTTTGTTTTTTGGTTTTTCTTTTTCTTTTTTTTTTTTTTAGTTTACAAACTAAACAGCAACATAACGTAAATTTTTATATATAAAAAAAATCTGGTTGCTCATCCACAATCATCCAAGTATATATGTAAGTAGGTATGTACGTAAATAAAAGTATATATTTTCGTTTTCTCTTTATACAACTATTAAAGATTCTTGGTATGTGTAGCATAATTTTGCTTATGGGATTTTAACGGTAACATGAAATGCTAAACAGAAAAGTTTTCTTTTTTCTTATTATTATTATTAATTTCACTTTCATGTTGACAAACGTGATGAAATTTAAGCATTTTATTGTTATTGCTGTTTTGTTTTTCTTGTTCGATAATTTTCTTTGTTCTATATCTAAAGGAAAAAGAGTTGATTGAATGCCGAAAAGCTTACAAGTTACGAAACAAAAGCTGAACAAGGTAAGTACGTAAATGGTATATGCTATCTATTGCAACATTGACAGCTCTTTTCTCCTTCCTCCTCTTTTTTTTCTTTACGTAGAAATCAAAAAATCAACAATAGGTGATTCACAGTGACCGTGTGACAATTTTATTACTAATAGATACGATTTGATGTTTCATTCGTGAAGCTTCAATATCGTCTGCGTTACGCATAAACAAAAAAGGTGTTGCCCTACACTTTTTTTCTGCAGAATAAAGTGCAACTTAATTATTGGGAACCAATGTTCTATGGCTGATGTATGCTCATCGGCCGACCAGGATTATTTATTTATCCTTGAGATTGGTACGCGAAAGCATCACAGAGGACTTACGTAATTGTTGTCCTTTAACAGTAAAGCTTCTAATATCTTTATTATGTCCATCGCTGAAGCATGAGGGATATATTCATTTCGGAAAATTGTTTGCAACACTTAGAAGGATGCTTCGGAGACTCCGCAAAATATATGTACTCTTGGTCAGCGTCAAATTCTGAATTGATGTAAGCATGTCTCTCTGTCCGTCTAGTTATAGCCTGTTGTAACCATTTTCTTGGCCGCAAAAATGAAGCTGTCGGTTCCAAATTTTTGCAAAACCATTGGAAGCTTTTACACGCAGGTTGATATTGAAAATGGGCCAAATGGGTCAAAGGACACCGTAATACGTTTAGTCTTTTTTTTTTAGTTGTTTTGGGTGCATTTCTTAGACGAATCTTTAATGGGGAACTAATAGATCCGTAAACAGTTCAATAATGAAGAAAAATTTGTGAATGTTATGCGCTTGCTTTAGAGAGCAAGTATTTACCCGAAAACTTGACGTACGTACATTTCTCCTATTAATAGCATTGCATTGAAAAGGTTGAAATTTAGTTGACAAAAGAATTTTCTACTGCGTAAAAAAGCACAATATATATATGTACCGAACAGCAAGCATTATTGTGAGAAAAGAAAATACACACACCCAGGCTTATATAAAAAGCTCGTAAATGACGTATTCGCTGTTTCTCGGTTTCTATGCATTTTTTTGCTAAGTTTTTTTTTGCTTGAAATTTCACAGTGAAAGATGGTGCAAACGCAGAGGTGGCAGGAAAGCGGAACAACTTATAAAATGCATTAATAAATTAAGTAATAAAACCTAACTATAAAGTGGTTATGGTAGAAGTGAAAAATGAGTGAAGAAAACCTTTACATTAAATTTGGTAAACTGCATGTAATAGTCGAGTGGCAATTTAATGATTTTTTTTTATTTTCGTTTTTACTTATGCTTGATTGCATTTTATATGGCGGTTCCAATTAAATAGAAAATTTTGGTTTAATATTTGAAAACATAATATTTCTCAAAATATTTAAGACACGTATATTGCTGGGTGAAGGGAGGGGTGGAGATCATATTAAATGATTTAATATACAAATGTGCATAACCTAGGGGCCTCGTACGTTTATATTATTTGCTTGCGATAACTAAGAACGACCAGATCAGTCGTTCGGTCGTTCAGTTTTCCCTTTATCGAAAGGTCCAAAAGTACGTTTTAAATTTTCAAATAATATATAAATCTTTTTTTTGGCGCTTATGTAAGAGTAGGTTCAAAAATTGCCCCATTCGATAGCCATTGTAGACATGTGACCTAAATTTAGAATATCAAAGTAGTTTTACTCAGCGATTTTTGCCGAGTCATTTTTAAAAGAAACGTTTGTTTCTTGCAATGATTTTACAAAATCATCCTGCTATCATCGGAGTGGTCATAAATATGGTTCGATGCGATCCGTGTTAAGCAACGTTCGTCGTTTTTAAAAATGATCGAAACTTGTGACATGTAAATTGAACGCAGACGTATTGTCGAACACCAGAATTACAACACATGTTTAATTTAAAAACGATTTAGAAAATGATACGTAGCTCTATCGGACTTCTGCTTGCTACGTACATCCGCATAAACTTCTTATACTCTTATTGTAAATCTAAGCGATGAAGAACATAGCCAATGTTGAGAGTTTTGAGTCAGTTTAATGTAGAATTATGGGATACGATGACACAAGGAAAAAATATATTTAGGTAAAAATATGGAAAGATGTCCAAAGTGTAAGCCGACGTGATTCACACATTATATTCTAAATTACTGATTTGGAGCAATTTTTCCTGAAGTAAGTGGCGTAGGACATAGAAACTTACACGTACATAAGTTTAGATTGAAACCTTCTCATTTATTTATAGGGTTTCCTGTATCATCTACGGAAATATTCCGTCCACACATCCAAATAAATATTTGCGCTTTCTTGGTTTGCTGTACCATTCTTCCACGTACTTAACTGTTAATACGTTTCTTTGCCCAGCCGTACATTTGTCCAGATCACGGCTCGTTCATTCATTTTTTCCTTTCATCTGCTTACTCGCATACATGTTCGCCAATTGACAATTCTCGTCTCCTTGTCCATCTACTTGCTTATATATTCGTCTATTTATCATTCCATCTTTCTTTTCTATTTCTTTTTTGATCCATCTATATACACTAATTAAAAATTGAAATGCCAAAAAGGTCAATTGGAAATCAAAAAACATTTGGTTGACATCTTCGCTTTAAGGTTTCAGCAGCAAGTAATCATGCAAAGACCTATAAAAGCGGATTTTTTATTGTCTAAAAAGTATATTCATAAGGCTGTAATTCCTTGCGTACAGAACTAGTGCACAAAATGATTAGGCTTGCGGCTATTGTGTCAAATTTTCTTTATAACGGACTCAAAAGCATATCAATCAGCGTGAAATCCCGGTTCTGTTAAAATATGTTAGTCCATCTTTGCATTGCTCAAATGTTCATAGCCTCGAAAGCTAAGATAAATAATTAAAATTCGGAAACAAACGCAGTCGTTTATGAATATTTTCATGAGCAACTGCCTTTCTCAATATGGAACTAGGTGTCTGAATATGCTGCAATAAAGTAGCTGTAAGTGACCTGCCGCGATGACGAATGAACTACAAATGTTATAAACGATAAGTATTTACTATTCCTTTTAAGACGAGCACAGTTTAGTTACCTTGAGTTCTTTTAATCATTCTTAATCATCCATTCATTGTTTCATTTTAAGCTAATTTCACTCCAAGAACAATTCTTAGTTACCTGGTCTTTTTTTAAATATATCCCATCGATTGTAGATATGCAAGGAATAGCCGAAATTGTGAACCATGTAATTTTAATGCATTCGTTTACAAAAAACTTTGTAATTCATTTCTTGTAAGAATGTATTCCATAGAGGATTTGCAACCCAGATCAGTGTGAATAGCTGAATTCGCTTAATCGTATCTGTCCATGTCCGCAGTTACGATTGCGATTTCAAAAGAAGAAGATTGTTAGATAAGGAGAACCGTAAACCGGCCCCAACTTATGAGAAACAAAAATAAATAAATTATAGTGAGAAGAAATGGTTTTTTATGGATAATTTAAAAATGTTCCATAAAGTGTTGCTCATCGTATAATCGTATAATCGGATAATATATTGAAATTTCATATGAAGTGTCGTCGATATTATTGAATAGAAGAAACCTTTGTAATCAAATGTGGTACATAAGTTACTGATTCGACTAAAGGCGAATACCTCTCGTTTTCTTTTTAATTTTTTTCTTTTTCGAATAATATTGATATCGCTTACCATTTTCTGCCATCTTTGTTATTTTCTGCATGTGTCGACAGAACGTTTCGTATTCACTGTTTGTCGGTGCTTCCGTTGTTTTTACTGCATGCATATGTTTAGTAAATGCTCCAACAATAGCCGCCATACGATTAAATGCACTCACATTTATATCACCGTTCGGTAATCTGTAATTGCATTTAAAAAAGCAAACGACGTAACAGTAATGGAAAATTTCATATTCATTGGAATATTTTTAAATTCATAAAAATAAAATTTATAAAATGTTTATATAACAAAACGAAGAGAGTTTACGTTATACCCTCTTCGCTTATATCTCCATCGTGTACGTGTTCTGTAGGTAACACCTATAAGAGACATGAGTATACATAATCTTGATCAGTGTAAGAATTTAATCAGACGGGGTTTCGTTCTTCGGTAGGTGCAACTTTCAAAATCGGAAAATCGTAGAAGGATATCTGAAGCTTGTCTCATATATTCTTAACTTGTCTTCCCCAAACAAAGGCGACGAACTGAAAATGGGTGCAAAAATGTAACAAACTAGTGGAGAAAGAGTAAAAGCGCTATAGTGGGACAAAGCCCACCATTGAATACTCTACACCACCCCGCTTAATGCAGTTATTCTTATGGTGACTTTTCAACGTTAGCTGTGATATGGCAAAAGTTTGAAAAAGTAGACCGATCCGAACAATTTTCAATAGCGTTTGTTCTTGAGGCAATACATGGCAGTGTAATAAATTTTATTAAAATATCTCAAAGACTGTAACCTACAGGTAGAACACAAACAAACAGGATGGACAGGCAACAAACTTAAATCAATTTAAAAACTGAATAGGAAGTAATCGATTTAATAAAGGACGTGTTTGTCTCAAGTCCTTCTAAGTGTTGCATAAATCCGCATAATTTTAATATACCACAAGTCCGGTTCAGTTTAAAACAGAGAAGTTATATACGTCTAACACCTACGAAATATATAAAATTTCGCTAGAAAAAATCGTACTCGTGTGAGCCTTTTTGTGAACCTTAAGGGAAACGCCGTCAATTGCCTAAGCGTAAAGTTATGTTGCAAATGTAAGGGCTTTTATCATGAGAGCAGCTATTTACAAGACTATCACTACTATGACGATTCTGATAATAAACATTTTTTATCAAATCAACCGTAAAGGTCATAAGGGAATAATTAAAAAGGGCTTCAAAAAATCATGAAACAATTGAGAAATTTATGTTCGGCCGCGACCGAGTCTTTTATACCAGGCACCTTTGATTGTAAACAATAATGTGTAGACTTTTTATCGGCTCTGAAGCTTCTGGGTGCTGCAAACGGTTTGAAACACAAATATAAATTTTAATTTTTTATGACATTGAGTGGGTGCGACCGGTTTTTTTCATTTTTGTTAAGATGGTACATGAACACCCGCAGAGTCCAGAATGCAAACTTTTATTGTTGTAAGCGTAGTGTATAAACAACGAGTAAAAAACCAACATTTTTTTATTTTTGAAAACACAAACGTTGCCAGATTATGTAGGTTTGACCGACATGGCTCAGTTAGCGATCTTTATGTTGAATTTAGAGTCGAGGGATGCATTTGTGCAACCAGAAGAATGGTTATCACGGACATTATGCAGAGAGACCGACATGTAGACGGACGGTCGGCTTAGAATTTGAATTCCTATCAAGTCTCTGAGGCGCTCTTTTGGGTGTGAATAAACCGCCATTCCTTGGTGATGCACATAGTGAATGAGTAAGAAATTCACTCAAGCGTATTCAATTGAACAAAAGCCGAAGTATATGGAAGAACCCAGTGAATTCGATTTATTAAACCATGTTGTTCCATTTTTAAAACGCTAACTTTTTAATGGCTTCTTACCTAGCGAGCGGAAAACTTCTCTGGCAAAGTAATTTCCCAGTCATCTTAGTCTCTTACGAGAAGAAGCCCCTGCCTTGTCTCTTTGCAATCATCTCAATCAAATTAATTATGATTCCGATTTTCCAACTCTGTGTACAACTATTTTTTTATTCCCCCAAATTTCATAGCAAAGGGAAAAAAGCCTTTGCTTTTATTTGCATGAATTTTTTTGTCCTAAAAATAAACGAACCGCTGAACGTTAAGTCTCATATGGCCTTCGAGACTTTTCTATCGGAACTCTAAGTTTTCTTGCATTTACAAAAATACTTAAAATATTGTGTACTTGTTTTCTTGAAAACATTTCAATACCAATTTTCTTATAGTTCTATATATATTTAAGGAATTTTATCTTCTCTTTTTTTTGCTTTTTTTAATACCAATAAACGGAATAATTTATCGAATTGCCTATTATGCTCTACATACCTCTGCGTGTCTCCTAGGAGGTGTTAAGAAATTTTTGTATACTAAAGAAAAATTTTTCCGTAACACTGAATAGTTTTGCAGCAATAAAATTTATAAAATTTTTGCTACTTTGCACTTACTTCAAAGAGTAGAAATGAAAGAAAGTAAAGGAAACTAAGACAAAGCATAACTGCTGGTGCTTTTTGCATGGTTATCTTCTTATTTCCATTTTTTTTTTTTTTTTTAAGAAATAAAAATATATAAATACCTAGTTTAAAAGTGTATTATGACTGCAAGGAGTTTCAGGTGAAACTTAAGATTACGTATATACACATGTATATAAAAATGATAGTTGAAACAAATAAGTGCAACATAGTAATAAAAATAATAACAACAACTATAGCATTAGTAAAAAGTGTATTTCTATTTGAACCCCTGAAGCATATACACAAAGTTGTTAGGAACGTAAGATGCTTGCACTAAAACAAAATTTAAAAAGAAAATGCTGTCACGTGCTAGCATCTCATACCTCAATGCTTCATCGGAATGGTCTAAGAAAAGAATGCTCTCGAGTGCGCTTAATACAATAAGAATGGAAAGAAAATATTTAAAAGAAAATATTGCGACGAGAAGAAAACTATACTCAAATTTGGAAGAATCTCAGATACCCATCATCTCAAGCATATCAAACAAATATATTGCGAACAGTATTCGTGGATTGCCATTGATTGAAATACCTATCAGATATATTAAATCAATATCTGCCATATGTTATGAGTTATGGATCATATGGAGCTTTCGTTGTGATCGTCAGAATTTGAAGAGAAACATTAAGATATTTTACTTACGTCGGGGGTAAAAAGTTGTCTTACAATCATCAAATATGTATATATGGTTGTTTATTGTCATACACCATACACTTCCATAGAAAGACGAAATTCGCTTAGAATTTTATTTTATTAAAGAAGTTTCCAGACGTTAGTAAATTTCTTTCTTGAATAAAAATAGTTTAGTAAAAGAGCTGTATGGGACTTGGAAAGGCAGTTGGGTATTCCCCGTGCGTAACGATTTTTGCAGAAGTCAGTTAGTGTTTTTAAATTATTGTTATTATTACAATACTATGCAATTATGTTACTATTGTTATATTATTATACAGTATTACCCTGTTATTGCTTATCATTACACCATACGTCACTTCTAGTACTAGGATATGTTCGATTGGACTTGGGAAAGGCCCATTTCTTATTATATCGGTTTATTCAGAGTCACTTTATGAACCAGAATCACTTCCTGAATCGATTCGAGCTTGTCTGTCCCTCTGTCCATCTTCTTTTCTTTTGTTCAGCATAGGCACCACAATTTTGGAGACATTTGGATGAAATTTAATGGTAATGTATTTTAGTCCAAGGATCAAAATGGTTTCGACCGGATTAATTGTTCGACCACTTCCCATATAAAATCTTGTTTTCGAAAGCCCTCATGTGAATAACTGTAGGATGGGATAGGCTGTCCATGGTCCACCGTAGTGATTTTCTTGTCGTATTATTATATTATATTATTATAAGTTATTATTATGTGTAAGCGGGCCGATTATTTTCACCTCAACTTTCAGTAATTATTCCACTGACATTTCGGATTCACTATTTGCATGTAAGTTATTGGCGCAAATATTTCTAATTTTCTAAATAATTTTTAGTTTTTTTCAGGCTTATAATTATTCGTACAACTTTTATGTCCATTGTCTAGCTTCGAATTTGGCAAAAGTCGAAAGCTGCGGCGGGTGAAATACAAAAACTGTCAAAGACGCTACTATTAATTTGATATTCATTAGCACGTTCTCTGCCAAGCGGCCATCTTCACGTCTCCTGTCCCCGCTTTCGGTACATGTTAACAAATCCAATAACTCTGAATGATGCCTTTTTCGGTACAAGTCTCAAACAGTGTTGTGAACGTCATCAAATCGCATAACAAACTAATAACAATAATACATTTTTAGATTCTAATATCTTGAGGTGTACTGACAACACCACACGTTATAGGGAAAATGTATTACTCACATAAATGGAAGGAGGGATGATTAAATGGCCAGAAGGACATAGTCATGTTTATGATGTCGCCTTCTTTCCACTGTTACAAACCGGACCAAATGTTATATTTTACACTTACTATCATGTAGCGCTTATAAAAATACAATAAAATAAAAGCAAATAAAGAAGTTATGTTAAGAAAACACAACAGAAATCAAAGAGAGCTTCCTACGAGAGCTTGTGTAAGACTTCTCAACTTGAATTCCTTTAAATAAACGTTCGACATTCCTTGGTTAGTATATTAAACGCATGTACGAAATGATGCCATTTTCTCTAGTCAATATCGAAGGATACCAATGTCAATAGGATTCTCGTAACTGAAAGAGAGGTGAAAGAAAATAAAAATCCTTTTGTTTGTCTGTCGAATAAAGATAAGGGATTTTTTCATTCTTTAAAAATTTAAGTTTATAGACGACATCGAAACTGCACACAAGTTACTCAGGCTTAAAAGTTATTTCAGTTATTCACTATTTTCCTATACCTATACTTGTGCATACACGCACATACTTGCATGCATATTTTGTTTGTATTCTTACATAAACATACTAATAAAGGACTTGTTGGAGAAGTGTAGGTATTCATGAATGCAAATGCAAGAATTTATTGATATATTAACAATGACATCAACTTCACAATACCAATTCTAACATACTCTTATTGTGAGCTCATTGTTATTTTGTTAAAGTTCTTCTATTTTTACATTTACATGCATTGTTGGGGGTATTTTGAAAATCATTAAATTCTAACTTCTAGTTATTTTTCTACGTCTGTACGTGCTGAGCTTCTTTTGCAGAACCGACAAAGATGTCTTTCCGTTTATGACTGACAAATTTTCGGTTACATTTATACAATTGTCTGCACTTTGCAATTGTCTTGTATTTGACAACCAAATACCTGAGGACGTTTTAATAACCTTTATTGTATGCTATATTTAGCAATGTAACGCATTGTTAACATACCATAAGTTTGCTTGTAAGTGAAGGGGCGAACATGTGTAAAAGTTTTCTATTCTAAGCAATAAGAATACGACACATTGTAACTATTATACCTTAGCGGATGCGTAAAGAATATCAAAAAAAAATTTCATAGAACTTATTCATTACCAAACTAAAACTTTAAAATTGTTTTCTATAATGGCAGGATAAGAATAAGATAATGGATTAAAATAAAAAAATTAATTTTTTTAAAAATTTAAATAAGAAGTTCCATGTGCAGTTCGAGGTTAGTTGACTCCTTTCATTTAGACAAAATTCTCTAAGAGTTTAGCGCTACATAGAACAAACAACGAAGAAAGCGGAAGAGAACTTTGGGTTAAATATTCTGGGCCGACGTAATGGTGAGTGGGCAAGAATCGTGATTACCAAGTCCGTGTTCCTCGGGGTTCAAATTTCAACGCGTGTGGACCATACTTGGGGTCGTAGTTATAGTGATGCCGATTTTGATACTCGGTTGGTCAAAAAAAAAACTATCAAGGAAAACGATTCGATTTGAACGTTTGTCATTAACTCAGTCCTTATGTGGATCGCTTAGTAAATTATATACAAACTAGTAAAAAAAAAGTTATACTCCTCCGAATTTATTGACGGGTTCGTCGTATTTGTGTCATATCATTAGCTGCAACATGTAGGTAATTGCGAAAAGTAAGGACCATACTTCTCACTTTTAATTCATTCATTCATATCCAAATGCGTTCATTAATATCAAGACCTACAAGTAGCGCTTACAATTCTTCTTTTTTGACCAGTCACCACTCAGGGAATTTCCTTTATTTGCGTGATGCGGTGATGGTCAGGAAGGAATGAGGAAAGGGAAAGGGATAGAGAAGAGACTTTTGTGGATCTGTGCCTGGAAGGTGCCTTTACCGACTGAGCACTCAATGTGCTATGAACAAGGTCAAATCGACCGCATTGGTTTTTGAAACCGCGAACGCCGACTTACGATACTAGATGCAGAATTTCTATGTTCGCTTTCGA
Organism: Glossina pallidipes; assembly: GCA_000688715.1. Taxonomy (NCBI): domain Eukaryota; kingdom Metazoa; phylum Arthropoda; class Insecta; order Diptera; family Glossinidae; genus Glossina; species Glossina pallidipes. The sequence goes on along the minus strand of KK499765.1, from coordinate 600,410 downwards.
CTCACTTCGTGTTCGTCATCGTTTTAATGTTGACCATCTTAACATTATGATAATTAAAGCATTTGTAAAGTGACATACGAAATACTACAACAATTTATCGTCTTCCAACCCGTAGTTAAACGTACAAAGTGCCTTTTCATGTTGACGGTAGAGCGTACTGTCCCTGGATTCGTAGTTTAAGCGGTCGCAAAGTTTCAAAATTTTAAGACTATAATTTCCAGATTATTTCGAGGTGCAAACAAAACTACGAACCGGTTTTACTAATTTTCCAACGCAATTTGATCAGAATAACAAAAAAATTGCTAAGCCAACAGACGGATTGAGGTATCCATGATGTCTAAGAATATATATATATATGTTGAAGAAATATTTTTGTATGTATAAGAGATGGAGGATTTCGGTTCCGATTGGATTATCCCCAAAGCCTTGTTATCCCTTTTACATTTGCATTAAAAAAGTGTACTCAGGTCCCTCGGAGTTGCCAATCTCGTGACTCACCGCACGAGGGTTTTTGCGTCGCCAAAGGTAAGACAATTTGCGTTTTGAATTTGGCTGAACTTTTTAAACTGAACGATATTTCTCTCGTTCACATATGCAAAATGCGAAACTTTTTTTCAGTTTAAAACCATAACAATGCAATAATAAAAACTATTATTATCAACTAATAATGTTTAAGATTTTGCTTACTAAGCCGTCGCAAAAGGTCCGTTCTTCAACAACGAAATTGCCGTCATCAATGACATCTTCACCTATGGGTTATAACAATCGTTATCGACAGACCGTCGTCATTACGACATCAATGATTGTTTAGCAACAAAATCATTATTCGTGCTATTAAGTTAAGCGCCTATTTGGGTAGTTTAGTAGTCTAGTCTTATATTTACAGTAGAACATAACGGAAAAATAGTGGCCCTGTACAAGAGGCAGGTACGGCACCAGGTAGGCATGGCGGCATATGTTACGAATTTATTATATTTTGACTGATTGATTGATAAATTTTTATACATTTCTTGTGAAAAAAAAAACATTTATTTTTCAACGGCCATAAAAGTTGCATATGCATAGTCTAAAAACGTGGATTTATAATACATGGAAGGTATCTACAATGTTATAGAGGATCTACTGAATGTATATTTGTTTTGCTCATTTTAAGTTTTTATTATTTTTAACTACTAAGTAGGAAATAATGTAAAGAAACTAAAAAAAAGGAAGAATTACTTGCCCACTTTTGTTTATAAACGAGTAACTTGGGATAAGTTGTGAATGGACTAAAATACAGACGCACAATGTACGACTCACAGGCATGTAGCACACTTTGCCAGACCAAGTTACTGTTTTTTCAATTATTTCTTTGGTATTTGCTTTAATACTTCTCTTAAGGTTGGTGGTAAAAAGCAAGCAAATCCGCCAATAGAGTGTGGCCGTTATAGGGTGTCCCATGAAAAAAACTACATACATAAAAATGTGCACGTATGCTGCGTAGTTTTGTAAACTTAGTCGTTAATCCCTGACATAATGTTTAATTAAAGGACAATGTCGTTCATGATAGGAAGAGCTTAAGAACTTAAACCTTACAATAAAACTTTGCAGCTCGGTGTTATTTATTTTTTGGTGACTATCCAGTTCATTACTCTCTGTAGTTGTGTCTGCAATGAAAGCGGGATTACTCTCCTCGTTGCTGGAGGCTGTTTCATTTTTTTGTAGTTTTTGAGGAATTTTCATGTTACAGATGTATGTCCATTGAGTTATTTGAACTGTCAAACTTCAGATATGGAGAAATTCTCCGCCTTCTAACAGCACTTCAGCGTAGATTCATAGGTGACGTTCTTCGTATCGGCAACATTTCCGATTCGAGAAATTTGTCCTGGATATATATATTTACTTGTTGTTTTCGTGATCAGCTTAGATTACAATTTGGTCACGAAAATATGCATTAAAAATTCGGAAAGGGAAGCTACTTTTGATTTCAAGGTTCGTGCAAAACCGAACCCGCAACGAAAAGGCTATATGAAAAGCAATTTCTGATTCTTATCCGTAGTTGTTGAAAAATCTGACCCTTCTCGGTTTGGAGACACTTCAGCGGATATTGAAATGAAATATTGAGCTCTATAAGAGAGATATCGTTACATCTTATTCCAGCCATATGAAAATAAGAGAACGAATGTTCGATAATTAGTTTTATTTTACTAGTTTAGCTAATGGTGTGAGGCAAGTACCTAGTATTTGTTGTGAACTACCCCTCAATGGGTTGACATATAGGTGCCATTACGATTGACGAATTCATACGACTTTCAGATAGTACCAGACTTCAAACGAAATGTTTGGCGGTTTTACGACGTTCTAAGCGTTACTTTAAAGTTACAGTTATTTAAGTGATGCCACTTTTATCTTTGTAAAACGATGGAAATATCTGAACTTCGTTATGTAGCGTGTGTAGTGCCACGAAATTTTCACAAATTGCATTTAAAGATAGGTAATCTCTACAAATCGTATGATCCTACGAACTTATTGAGTAATATGTTATTTTATGTAGTACAGCACATCAACATACATTAATTTGACCTTTGAATCCCGCAACCACGCACTAACAAAAATTTAACTAAAGATTTAAATGAGTTATGTCTTCATGGTTGTGTCTGGAAATCATTCTGCCTGAAAAATATGATTCAATTTGTAATTTGGATTATTTATGTGAAAATCTCAAAGAACGGGCCATAATGAAGCATTAATTGCTTAAAGTCTCGGGTGAAATTAATTCAGGCGTAAAACTATTGTCTTTATATATTAGCTCATATTTATGCATAGATATAAACATTAACGTACATCAACTTTCTTAATAAACTTTTAAACTTTAGTTTTCTTTTTAAGTGTACGTAAGATGCTAAAATTTGAATAAAGACAACTTTCTTCTGCTGTTGTTTTTAGCTTTCCTGGATCGCAAGACTAAACTTTCTTGCATTTGTGTGCTTGTGCGAGCGAACAAAAGACTACGGCACGAATAGTTGGGAAAAAACTTAGTGTTTACGGTTCAAAGCCAACAACATAAAGTGCTCATAAAATTATAAACTTTTAATAGCGCATTATGTAACTGTAAACGACAATACTTAGTTATGATAATAAATGATTTTGGAAAGAAGACATTTTCAGGAACTAGTGAGAATGACCAATATAGCGTGGACAACAATATCGAATATGTTTCATTGACAGGAAAAGGTTAATAGAATACAATTACTTTAAAGTGAAGAAAAGAAAACTCAAGCAATAAGTGTTACGCAACACGTATATAGGGGTATGTAGAGAGTGTGCAAGCAAAGCGCTATATCAATTTACTTGCTTTTCTTCATAAAACTCAGAAGTACGCTTAAGAGCTCCCGTATGGTGTATATATCTATAGGCTTGCAATTTTTATGTTGGCACTAATCTTTTCCATTCCTATGCCGACTATGTGCCGGCGCCGCGTTACGTTCACCAACTTCTTTGTCGAGCTAAACTGGACTCTGTATTGTTTGAAATTAATAACTGTTTCTTTTTATTGCCTGGTGTTCCGATTACTTAAGCTTTTTCTTTGCAACCACTTTTCACGCCTTTCTCTCAAGTTAATGAAGTGTTTGGTAGAAATCAAAAAGTTATGGAAAGGGTAAATTTTATTTAAATTTAACAACAATAGCACGCAGTTGACCATGGATTAGTGGGTTGTTTAACAATTGCTGATGAAAGAGAAGGCCACCATCTGATATGTTTAGATGTGGAGAACGATAGTGGTATTAGAAGTGTAATAAGATTGGCGTCAAGACTGCTACAGATGATTCTTTTACCGAAAAACTGGGTCATGGTTGTCAGAATAATATTTCAACCAGAAGATAATTGTGATTGCAACATAATGTACTTTTCATCAGTCGTAGTTTCCCTGGATTTGTTTGTTTCCGTATCTAATGTATTGTAGGGCTTGATTGGGATTTTGCTGATTGAAAGTTCGGCAAGATATTTAAAGCTTTGCATGTACATACCTTCATGAATTTACAAGAACATTTGAAAAGAAACACATTGAAAATATTTAGAAGAAATGAATTTTACGAACTTATGCCTTCATTGGGTCATAAGCACTGATGTGAATCTAATACATTTGACATATACTTTTCAGAGCCACCTGCAAGTTTCTATCGACTATTGAAAATCTCGGCCGTTTTTACTACGGTTCGTTCAAAAGCATATAGAACTAACTACGAAGCATGACTATGATAGTAGTTATCTTGGAGAGGGGTTTGTCAAAAGTTCAATGAAGAGAGAAAAAAGTAGGTTTGGAATTCCACGGTCAGTGCCGGGTGTAGCATTTGCTTCTATTGTCTATTTGCTTTAAAAATTTTTCAAATTGCAAAGCAAATTTGCAAATTTGGTGCATCACATACAATCTTGGCGGGGATACCATAAGTGAATGCAGTGGATTATCATTTCAATCCCTTCATTGGAAACAATGCTACGTGGATCTTTTGTACAAAAGCTTATGAAGGGAGTTATCTAATTCCCAGTTTTTACTATTCTCAATACATGCTCGCATACTTTACATCAGTCATCACTAAACAAACCAAGACAACAATGATCCTATTCGAAGATTGTGGCACCAATATAATGAGAACTCTAACCTGATTGACTTCTGTTCTAAAGTTGGAGACAATTATATGCAGTGTAGTGTTGCGTCTGTTCTTATTAGTGATCGGCTGACCCATGTAGTAGCTGATAGTCAGAGATTTTCGGTTCGCACCTTGCAAATTGCCCATCCCCCGGCCGGAAGCGCAGGAAATGCAAGGCAATGGGATCGATTGAAAAATATATATATGCTGATTGTGGCTGGGAAGGTAATTTCCTCTAACATAAATGAACTCTCTCTTCGTCTTTGTCTCTAGATTAACTATTGCTTAGTAAGATGCGAAAAACATAATAAGAAAAGGGAAAAGAAGCGGTGCTTCTGAAAGTCATGCATTGCTTCTCTTTGCTACATTTTAATATGTATATTACTGCAAGCGTAAGCTGCAATGGAAGCGGAGCTTTATTATCTTCCATTTCGAAAGTGGTACAATGACGCAACTGCATTAATTATCATTGGTAACAGTGCTTAGTGATGGGTTCAGTTTCGAAGAGAAATCATTGCCTTCAAGCTCGAATTGCTATAGCAATACCGCGTGCAGTTTTGCATGGCAATAAAAACGAATGCGTTCGCGAAAGCGTTACGCAGAAAAGGTAAGATTTTCCTGCAGATGGCGCTTTTTTTAAAACGTGGGATTATTCCTATTTAAAGTACCAAAGAAATTGGATTGTGTGCGTATTAATGCGATAATTTATTCACTTGCGTATAATTTGGCACTTTAAGAGGCAGGTCGTACTTATGTCAAGCCGAGTCAAATTTTCGATTTTACATTTGAATCTCTGAAATTAACGAAAATAGTGTTTCGTTTTCTGATCTTTTAATTGAGAAAAAAAGATGTTTGTTCAATAAAAGAATAAATTTAATTAGAAAGAAATCTCTAATTAATTTTAATACAATTAACTGATTGAGAAAAAAAACAACCGAGTTGTCTAGTAATGCAGAAACCTTTAAAAAATTCCGAACTTTTTCGAATAACTTACTAAAGAAAACAAAATAATAGAAGAAAAAATTAATTGGATTATTAGTAACGGTTGTCAGTCTGTTAAGCAAGCTAGAAAATTTGCTAGTAATTGTAAGCAACGAAGGTGTTAGAAAGCGATTAAACTTCCACACCGTAGCAGTCGGCGTCTTACGGCCATTAAGTAACACACAACTATGTAAACCGCTGCTATATAAAGTTTTATTCCACTTCACGTAGACACACATCTCCCGTCAATAATTTAACAGAAGTCTAGCTAAGAGATTAAAAAAAAGAAAAGGGGGGAGAAAATTACACCAATCAAAGTATGGAACAGATTCAGTAGCAGATACAAAGAACTTACATTAAGGCGGAAATGAAGAAAAAAAAGACAACAAAAACTAATGGAACAGCTGCCAGCCGTTTTAGATCGTGTTGTCGAGATGTTAACAATATTCTTAAATCTTTTTTTTCCACCTTCCGTTCAATATAATACAAAAAAAGGCAAACGAAAAGACAACGAATGAAGAGGAAATGAAACAAAAATCGGAAAAAAATATAAATGATAAACTATGTTGGATAAAAGTAAGGCTAAAATAATTACAAAAAAAAAGGGAAATTAATAGAAAAGAAAAATAGAAAACTTACGCAATTAAACAGAATTTTGTTCCTTTTCGTCCTTTTGAAGAAAAAACGATGTAAATTGAATGCGTACATGAATTGTAAATTAATTAAGTTTGTTTGGCGGTTAAGGAGGAAAACGCTTTTCAATATAATTCCTCATCGTCATATAATGCTTGAATGTTCGCTAGGCAGCCATTAATGTTGCTGTCAAAAGAATTTTTAACTATTAAGAAGCTTAAGCAGCAAAGGAACAGAAAGTTCTTTAATAAGTTCTTAATGACTTTCGAAAATGGGAAAAAACGTGGCATAAGGTAGCAATTTGTAAGTAAGCCTTTAGAGAAAGTCTTGAAAATATTCTTTTACCGCTTAACGCGTTTCTGAGGGAATAAGTTTGTGTGTTATTTACACATTGTCAGACAAGTTGAGAGCAGCGTGGCATGCCTCATAATAAGATAAGAGCTCGACTGAAAATGAACGAATACGCAAGAAGTTAAGAAGAAAAAATTACAATTTGTCTTATTGTAATTGTGTCGCTCATCTTGTCAGTGATATTATTCGTATTCCATTTTAATGTTCGCCTGAGAAATAAAATATTATTTATTACTAGAATTGTAACTACCATTGAAATTGTAGTAATATCCATTATGAACGTAATCATAGAAGGGCTAAGAGTTTCTAGATTGGTAGGGTACTTACTGTACAATTGTTAATAAAAGTAAGTAATGAAATCCAGATAGGAAGATGTTTGATGATCGTAAGCGGGTTTCAGTACTGAACTACCAGGAATGTACAGAAACCGAGCGATCCACACTCTCTTTGGCGGACAAACAAACAGACAAGCTTACAAGACATTGGCACAGTAGAAGGTGGCTCTATGTCCAGTCCTTCTGGGATTGCTTTAATTTAATATACGGCAAGTGGTGTAGGGTATAAACAGGGAGGGAAAACGTACTAAAGAAATGACGTTGCAGAGACTAAAATGTGATGAATCCTCACGTATTTAATATTCATAGGGATATCTGTTTTATTCGGCTCAATATGGCTTACCTTATTTAATACACATATAAGAAACTTGAAAAAAAATCTCGTAATTGGAAGCCTGAATCTTTGCTCCCCGCCTTCTTCCTTTTTATATGCTATTACTCTCTTAGATATTAATTTCAAATCATATAATTTCGACTACACGTCGACAGATGAGTTGCGTAAGAAATACAATGTCGATATGTAGTCTATAGAAAGGAATGGCGATTGGAGTTCTTTTTGAAAATAAAATTTACCATGACAATGCGAACAGCTTTGATAAATAAAAGCTAGCTTTTATTGTCAATGACTGCGTTATAATAAGAACAACTTTTGATTTTTGTTCTATAAACCTGGACTTAAACTCTCCTTTAACGATATCACAGTATAAGCATAGATTGCAACATAATAATCTGCTTTTCTTCGGTAAATAAAGATTCGTGTTAGGATTGGCGTTATGCGATTGAATTGATTTATTGAAATATTGACTCAACAATTTTGCTCCATGAAGTTAATTATAATGCACATTGCCGTGCTTCTAAGGGTCACCATCACACTAAAATTAGTCGATACCGTTTCAATTATGAATTTTGTAATTCTATATATGCGAACTTCCCATTTACTCCCCTACATTTTCAATAGAGTTTATCGCTACGCACATCGCGTTGATAACTTCAGTATGTAATGAAGGATCCAAATTTATATGTAATATACTCAAACTGACTTTCTGCTACAGATGCTATAAAAGATGTTTCACATAAAGATTACTAACCTGTTTCTATGAGGAGCATTCTAAAGTGAATCGTTAGTCATGTCAATATTCCAGATAATAATTTTGCATGCGACATAATTAAAATGTCTTTTCCAAATGAGTTTCATGTTTCATAGTAATTTTTAAACTCCTTCGGACACAAGAAATGTCATCGTCATATATATGTATATAAGAAAGTCAACATTTTTTATGACATAACACTTCGCCTGGGTACAGAACAATGGCTCATGGTAAACTGTAATGAGTGACTACTTGAAGAATTGCGAAATTTGACGCCATAATACTTCCAAATTAATTCGATTACGTTTAGGACGAGCCAAACTCATTCATCAACTCTGTGGGTCTGCGATGACAGTGATAGCGTTCTTCACTTCTTCTTTATTTATTGGATTCTTTGTCTAACTTAAGAGCTCGACAATTCTAATGTGGCGAATTTTACATACCGTTGATTGCAAGCAGCCAACTTCTATGGTATTTGTATTTATTATGTGGATAATCCATACCAAAATCTATAAGGTCTATTGTGCTCGGCGATGCCCTTTCTTCATTTTAGAATTCACACGAACCCTGGCCGTCTTCTTTGGTTTGGAGCACCATATGCACCATACAGTGTCTCGCATGGTTTTGTAATCGCCAAACATCTGGTGTCCGCTTCCGCAGACGGCTGCACTTTCACACATATGCATAAGTCGCTGTCAGATCCATTGAGAAGTTGGTGGCCAAGCTAAGGTCATTCCTCCGCAGTTTCAAGGGTTCATGTTCTGTGGCGCACTGCACCTCCACTACGTTGAACTTTCTAAACCCATTTAAAACTTTTAAACCTCTGTCTAAGTTCATCTAAAATTGCAAATACTATGTTTGTACATTCATGCGCATATGCTTCTATATAATAATTAACAATAAAAGCCTTCTAGCTATGGCCTTCTTTCTCCTCTCATTAGCTTATAAATTAAACTCTGTAAGCTAATGAAGAAAAAGAGAAACCAAAGAGTACGTATTTATTTATATGCGCTTATGAGATAATTAGTAACAAAATTTTTTAGAGCAACTTTTTCTAACGTGTAATGCTCGTTAATTTTTGCATAAATATCTACTCTTTAAACCCGACATTTTCCCAATCATGTTTTTTGCGTAGCCTAACTGATATACGTACATATACAGTATAAACGAAGCATACAATAAGCTATACATTATTCTAAGGGAAATTTTTTTTGTTATCAGACGTCTGCACAAATATTTACACGATTGTTGTTTCACTGCCAGACAATAATAACACAGATCTTTATTAATTTTTGCGTTATGGTTCAATAGTGCACACCTTCGGCCGCAGATAAGCTGCATAGCAGCTTAAGCGAAGAAGAAAAGAATAATAATACGATTAAAATAAGCGATAATTTGTCTTTTTATTCTAGATACTCAGCCAATTAATGATAACACATCAACAGAAAACTTTGTGTATAAAAAGACTCGTTTTCTTATTGTGCCCGCACAGTATCAAGAAATCCAGTAAACTTTTTAGGAAAAAAAAGGGGAAAGTATCAAAAATGAAATTGTTTGTAAGTTTTTATTCTTTTCACTCGTTTTGATCGAGGTAATTATTAATCTTTTGTTCGCAAAGATCTTTATTTTCTTGAGTATGATTGCTGTGGCTTTGTGCGTGCACACAGTCGGTGACGTTGGAGGTCAGGTACATCAAGGTGTACACCCAGGCGGACATCAAGGTGTGCATCAAGGGGTACATCAAGGCGTACACCAGGGTGTACATCAAGGTGTTCCAGTAGGCAGCGAGCCTCATGCTGCCGTCCATGGTAAACAGGGTAGTTTTGCCCAGCAGCAAGCAACGCATGCCGGTGACCATAATTACTAAATTGACTTTTGTCTGACCTTTATTAGGGACTGTGATTGTGTCCAAAGAACTGATATTCAATAATGTATAAAAGTATAAATAAAAATTAATAAAAAATTTTCAAACTATACTTACTACGCTTAAAAATGCAGAATACATTTTCTTCGGCTACGTATTCACCGTTGGGTAGTGTGTATTTTCAAACCATAAAATGGGAAACTTTTTACATATTTCTTTACTTCATATAATCAATCTACAATTTTCTCGACGAATATATCTTTTCTTCCTCGAAGTATATGCCATGGCTTGACTAACAACTACTACAGTGGCAGAGTTCTTTTGACAGAAGTTCTTTCGCTTCGATGATGTGATTTCAGATCTTGAAATGAGATATAGTCAGACGGAACCATATAACTTAAAATACCTTGCACGAGGGGACAATCAAGCAAGCAGCCTGAAATATTTTAAGCTTCTGAACCAATTTTTTTTTAGCTTATGCCCAAGTTTGGGATTCTTAAGGCCGTGAAGAGCGCTATTTACAACCTCATCTTCCTTTGGCAATTTTAGTCACAAGATCAGGCCTCAACGCTCGTTACAATGTTTATTCATTTAAGTGTTTACGAATGTAAAGCAATGTAATAAAACAATATTAACAAGGACATGTTAGAGAGAATGCAGATGCGTATTTTTCCAAAGACTTATGACGATTACCGTATTAGCTGCATTTCTTCCAGTAGAAGGTTATCATCAGTAAACATGCCTGAATCCACTGTAATATTTTATTTAACTTACGCATATAAAGTTTACAGCTAGCGTTCAACATGTAAATTCTATAGCTTTGTCAATAAATTTGTATTTATGTGTATGTATGAAGGTAAGTATATTTACGTCTGTAAATGGAGCAAATAGGTAAGTAAATATTTTGATATGCAATTTTTATAGAATGTTACAGCTCCCTTAATATGCTAATGGATATTAGACCAATAAAACTTGACGCGGGGATTTCAATAAGGAAACCTGTTAAGCCAAGTTGAATGCCGTAAATAAAGCTTTTATAATGTTAAGAAAAAGAAAAGTAATTGTGGGTGCGTCTATAACCTAACGAGATTTGTAAGAAAAAATTTCCATATCTTTTCTCAAAGTTTCAAGATTTTGATTTCACTAAAGGGCCAAGTTTTGTTTAACGCATGTGTGCCAAAAGGCTCTGTTCTTTCCTCCTCACTCTTCCTGGTGCGCATTAATTACTTCCTGTGCACAGCGGGGAACGTTATCTACTCGTTTACAAACGATAGCACTTTGTGTCATTCGTTTTCCTTTAGCAAGAGACCATGCAGCCACCAGATACAGGACAAACGCTGCACGATGAATCACGGATTAAGTAGCGACCTCATGAATATATCTGAATGGGGTCGGGTAAATAGGGTAAGCTTTAATGCCACCAAAACCCAGAGCTGTGTCCTAAGCCTTTGGAAAATTCATGAACGACTTCTCTCTTTTCGTGGTTTCAACGTAAAAGAATCGGCAACCCTTGATGTTCTGGGCATAAAAATACAAAACGATGTTCCTTCGAACATATGTTCAAAGTGCCGAAAGAGCCATCCAAATGCTTTTTCAGCGTTCTCACCCACACGTCCTGGAGTAACCCACAACACACTACCGCAATTCTCCGTTTTTTAGTGGTACTGCCAGCCTTTGGAGCAACCTGTGAGCAGTGAGTTTTCCTGCCGTACTAGATGTACTAGATGTCTCCATTTTCAAGTCGAACGTTCACAAAGGTTACTCTCGTTCTTCAGTCCACTTTTCTTATAACCCTTCTTGGTGACCATCGAGCTCGCACGTATAAAGCACATTTCCTGACCAGCTGGTGATAGAAATGCAAGAAAGAAAAACTAGGTTTAAACCGATTCCGCCATTAATTATCTTGGCGACGGACATGTGTATATAACGAAATAAAAATAGACCATACGTTTTTGATGAACATAATATTTTACGATTGAGTTCGGGAAGAGGTTTTACACTTTGCCGCTCTGCTTTATAAAATTTCCCTTCTTTTGGGTAAATCTCCCAGTATTCCCACAACTGTGATATTGAATTCCCTATAGTTTTATCACAAATCATCCCGATATTTGAAATTAGTGAGTTAATGAAAATCTCGTCGAGCAATGGTACGTAAAAAGATGTGTGGGAAAGTTAAATAACAAATGTGTAAACAAAATTTTGTGTATTGAAAATGGTTGCTTTATAAAACATGCGTGAGAAGTATACATCGACAACCTGGACATTGAAGCTTGTATGGTGTAACTTTACTTGTTTACAAGCTGCCGTTCAGCGTGTATCAAGGTGTAACAAGATCGATGCCGGCAAACAGTATTTGCGGCACTGCATAATTGCAGCTGGATCTAAGGAAATGGTTACATTTAAGAAGAATGCATCCACCCTTGAGCAAAGAAATGCATGTGTTGATCCGGGACGATCGTCCACACCTTTGGAAAGCCGAATATTCGAGTCCAGGAAGGGCTACAATGCGTTTGATGCGATTGTAAAGGAACCATCTGCCATGAACTTTAAAAGTTTAGAGAAAGTGTTGCATCCGAACGATATTAAGCCAAAAAGGTTGCTGCTATACGTTTGGTGTTACGTTTGCTCCCATTAGAAGAGGCTACAAGGTTACTTGCAGACCTTGATCAAGGTCAATCAAGTGAAGTGGAACGTGTTTGCAAGGTACTGGTAACTAAGTCTCTGTCTGCGTCCCTCTCTATTACAATATTATCATGCAGTAACAGCTTGAAGGGGCTGGACGTATCGTTTAATTTATTTCTTGTTTTAGGTCTATATGCCTTTGTAAATTTTGCAAAGTGTTCAAAAATAAAGGAAGATAAAACGAACTTTATACCTTTGGAATGAACTTATATTTCATTTGTATTTATTGCGATCGGATTGTATATACTGGCATATGTTGAAGTGTTATTATATTCTCAATACTTTGTTCGGTGAGAATGACCAGATATTTGAATCGAAATGCGTCGGTTTCAATTTTCGATATCATTTCTCTTGATTTGTTGTTTATAAAAGAAACGTATGAAATTCATCAGGATTTCTTATTCTTCTTAAAATTCAGCTTGAGAATTTTAAATCACTACTAACTTGCTTGCATGTTTGCCAATTTTCATAAGCTTATACGTTTATATAATTAGATGTTCATTAAATTTGGAATGAATTTATTAGCATCGCATATTTTAAAAAAAATTGACTACAAATTTTTATTTGATCTAATAACCGTGCTTGCCGTAGCCACCTTGGTCAACTTGACCGTGTCCGTGTCCATGTCCGTGTTTATGGGCATGGCTTTGAGCTAGACCATATTGTTTTCCAAATCCTTGTTGTCCGAAGGGACGGCCTTGCTGCGTACCGAAAGGACCTTGTTGTTCAGCAAAAGGGCCTTGCTGCTGTGCAGTGAAGGGAACTTGTTGTTGCCCAGAGTAAACGCCCTGTTGTCCAGCGAAGGGAACTTGTTGTCCAGCGAAGGGAACTTGTTGTCCAACGAATGGGACTTGTTGTCCAACGAAGGGAACTTGTTGTCCAGCGAAGGGCACTTGTTGTCCAGCGTAAACGCCCTGTTGTCCAACGAAGGGAACTTGCTGTCCAGCGAAGGGAACTTGCTGATCTGCATAGCTACCTTGCTGTCCCGCGAAAGGTCCTTGTTGTCCAGCGTAAGCTGCTTGTTGTGCGGCGTAAGCTCCTTGTTGTCCAGCGAAAGGTCCTTGTTGCCCAGTGAATGGCACTTGTTGTCCACCGAAAGGTCCTTGTTGTCCAGCGTAACCAGCTTGAGATCCCTGTTGTCTGGCGTAAGCGGCTTGTTGTTGTGCAACGAGACTTGCCTGTTGTAAGCCATGTTTACCAAAAACGCCCTGCTGACCAGCTAAAGGACCCTGGTGTCCGACAAGAACGCCTTGAGGAACAGTGAAATCATCCTGTTGTTCACCGAAGACATTTTGACCGACTGGAACACCAAAGGCGTTTTGGCTGGCGAAAGCGCTTTGAGGCCAAGTGTTTTGATCATAAGGACTGCCGAAGACGCTAGCAACATCAACACCAACTAAACTACTTTGTCCAAGGAGGCTGCTTTGAGGTACTTGACTGAAACCTTTGTGTCCTTTGTTACGGTTAAAAGCACTGCCGTAATAACTTTGCTGGCCAACAGATGGCCCCTGACCTGCAGGACCAAACACGTCATCACTGGCCCCGTAACCGGCAGGATACGCCATAGCTGCACCCAGCAAGGCAAAGCAAATAATCTTTAATAACAGAGATGAAATTGTTTAATACCCGGATGAATTTACTAAATAGAATTTCTAGAATTACCATAATTTGTTTCATTATTGAAAATTCCAGAGGGATTTGCGTAGTTTATGTTGATGCTTGTGGCTTTCGAAATTCGCACTGTTTAAAATCTTCGCTAATTAAATGTTTTTATATACTCTGAACGAGCGGATTTATTTATATGCTATGTGAGTATATTAAATAAAAAAAGATTAATTTTCCTTAGAACTCCTTATGCTTTTTTGTTGTTTGTTTTTTTTTTTCTTTCAACGAAAAACTAGAGCGAAAGTATTTTGGTTAAGCTTATCATACGATGAGTTCGTATTTTAATGGAAGGTTAAGTCCGCGTAATCATCATAAGCATGAACGACTGAATGCGGGTTTAATAAGATTATCGTTCAGTTTGTAACGCTTAATATTAAGCGATCTAATAAATGTTACGTCTTTTAGACAAGAGGAGAGAACAGGAACACATTTGATGTATTCATACATTGTTTCCATTCATTTTATTCACAGGGATAGATTACGTAATTTATTAAGAGTAACTTTGCTGTTAGGATGAAGGCTTTTTATACTACATGGCCTCATCCGAAATTCAATGTCGTTTCTTTAGGCTTCTTTCAAGCCTTTTCAAAATCTTTGTCCCTATGAATTTAGTAAATATTTTGAATGTCTACTGAATGAAACCGTAAAATAAGTTTGCCGAGTGTAGTTTTCTTATGGTATTAAGAATACAATGTTTTCGGTTCGGTCATCATTCTGTGACCCCAATAAGTATAAATATAATAATAACATATACGATAATTGAAATATCAATATGTTGCTTATGTTAAAAGATATGATAACACATGTGACACTTGGGTGGTATTGTATAATAAATTTACTCAATGAAGAACACGCAAATCTTAACTAATATTATTTTAGCAAAAAAAAAAAATGTCTAGCCTTTCGAGGTCAAAATAAATGAAAATTGAAAATAATGTAACGAAGACTTGGATGGATTATGTTATTCATTTATTGGTGATAATTATCGAGGCGATATGTCCGCAAATATAATTGTACACGTGCTTTTCAAAACCTTTCTTTAAAAGACGGTGAACGCCTCTCTAGCTTTTTGAAGCGACAATTTTAAAGCTACCAGAATGGAGACGTTAATGGATGTCTTAAAATCCGCGGATAAAATTTTTCCAAGTGTCTAGCTATTCTCGAAAGATACATATGCGTGGGTGTAGTCAGCAAAGCACACAGTCAGTTAGATTGTGAAATCTTAAGTTTTTGGCATTTGTTCTGAAGCGCGAGAAAGAGAAATCGTTCTAATTCTAAACACAAATGCTCACGTTACCAAGTCGTACACAATTAGTGCACCATATGCGGTAAAATCTCGGTTCCGATAAAGTTTTGCCTCAGATTGGAAAATGTTGCTTCGTTGATCCTATGTCTGGTGGCAACAACGCATAATTGAAGTACTTCAACGTAGCGTATGGTATTTTTTAATATCAACCTAGCTTCCTTTACAAACTGTGGAGCTTCTCCTCGCTTCGACCAATATACTTCTCTTAGTCTATCATGTAGCCATGACAGGAACTTTATATGCTCAACGCTTTTGAATACTGGTGTGGGAATAGCTTTAGCGGGATTTTATCGTTAGTGTAAACGAATGCTTTATGGAATTTGTTCATTCTTTGTATTTTGCCAATCTTTTACGCACATACTTCTGAAAATGCTCAAGCTCTTTACATTTCAGTTAGATTCGTGAACAGAAGCATCAGCCAGTAAGTCATTTTAAGCCCGAAGAAGTGTTATTTTGAAGGCAGAATTTGTCAGATTGTTTTAAAGTTAGCACTGTCATGAGTAAATAGACTCTGACGATGCCCTACTCGCATGAGCATTTCAGAAAAGTACTATACAACTTTCAAGCCATTTACAATATCAAACTATTTGCCAGATTGTTTTAAAGTTAGCACTGTGATGAGTGAATAGGCTCTGAAAATGCCCTACTCACATGAGCATATCAGAAAAGTACTATACAACTTTCAAACCATTGACAATATCAAACTATTGACTTTCATAGTTTCGTGTTTCGTGTTCAATAATTTGATCTTCTCATCAACTGGACGAATTTCTTCAGGGATAAGTGGACAGTGTTGGCCTTAAGTGGAATGACAATAAAAAATAAAGCTTCAGTCGAGCAAGAAATATATTATTTCATTGCACTAAAAAAGGAGTCCAGTAAATTCGAGCTTCAAACTATCAGAAAATTTTCTATCGAGACTCATTGCAAATATTAGTTCGATGTTTTAGTAGAAGGCTTAATATTTTTTAGACTAATTCTAAATAATTAAATTCACAGATTTAACAACTTTTACATTGTTGTTTTGTTGAGATTTTTGCTGTACTTATTATTTTAATTATTAAAGCGGATTTCGATTTATTACATGTGTTATTAATTAATGTTTAAAACTTTAAAAACTAAAAAGTTTGCCTGCAAAAAAATTCAATTATCAATCCATTTTTTTCTCCCGTTTTCTTCTTCTGTTTCTCTGGCATTATTTTCAGCTTTTCAACGCATAAGTATCGCAACAATAACGCCATGTATGCTGTGTAAATAACGCCTGATACGTATTGCAAACGCACGAAATTTACAAGCGTGCCTTGGTTCCCTGATGCATACAAGGTATTGCGCTGCCGCTGCCGCTGCCGCTGCAGCATCAACAACAACAATAGTATAACTATGGTAACAACAAGAAGAACAAACTACAAGCACATTGTTTATATTTGTTGGCTAATTAGTGGCGGAGAAATTTTTTTCATAAATCATGCTAACTAAACTCAGCACTATATAGGTATTTGTGAAATGCATGTGCGTAAGTGGATGCTGCCTGTTGTGTGTGCATATACGTAATATATTGAGGAATGCTTTTATATTTTCCTGTCTTTCCTTTCAAACTATAACTTTGGCATTCTGAGAACATGAAAATAGGAAAATGTCTGCATACACACTTTGTATTTCGAATATTCATAAGAAAATATAATATATACATGAACGCAGGTTTGCTCATCCAGGTTATGCAAGTGGCCTGTGACCGACCACATCGGGTCGCATAAATATTAAGTCCTTTCCTCTTTAAATTAAGCTGATTTATTGATATAATGCTACTAAAGACAAAAAGTTAATTACATAAGAAAGCCATTACGCTTTTTGGTTGCATTGCATATTATGTAGGTTAATCGGTTTTCTCGCCTTGGCGTTACACGGGCCTTTTAGCATACAAATTTGAGGCAGTTGTGATAACAATTTTGATGGTTTTAAAGTTGATTCATTTATCCATCTCTTAAGGGTAGCATACTTTCTGTGGGATCCCATTAGGAATATACACCTAA
The DNA here is from genome assembly GCA_000688715.1 of Glossina pallidipes. Classification (NCBI taxonomy): domain Eukaryota; kingdom Metazoa; phylum Arthropoda; class Insecta; order Diptera; family Glossinidae; genus Glossina; species Glossina pallidipes. The sequence continues at coordinate 582,847 of KK499765.1, read as the reverse complement.
TTCTCTTTTTACACGAATTTTTTTAATATGAAACTTGATTTAAAACGAGTTAAAGAGAAAAAAAAATTTTGGTTTTACAAGTTTTCTTTGTTTAAGACGACTTTCAATATTCTATGAATTTTTTTAACAAATTTTTTTTTTGTGTTTCTATCAATTTTTCATTCTCACTCTTCATAAATATGCTTTGTAACTTCACGTTATATTTTCCACAATTCAGTTAGATTATGTTAATTATATGCTTATACGAGTGGGACTCCCCGAATTATGCATAAAGTAAAGACGAGCTATATTTTTACGCAATTTAGTTTAGTTTTTCAAAGTATAATTTACTTTTTAAAATTTATTCAATGAATTGAAATTTTTAAGTGAATTTTAACAAGATTTTTGTAGTGTTGTTTACTGTACTTTTCAGTTGCTTTCTTAGGTCTGGAACCCTTCAACCATTTTTCTATTTTGTCAATGTATTTTGTTACGCGACTTTTTTGGGAATGCATCTATCGTGTAAAAACAGAATTAGGTATGTATGTAGCATCAATTTGTCGAAATTGTATTTTTAAATTTACCTAATCCACGAATTTATGCCGGTTAGAAGGTCTCTGTTGAAGAAGAGCCATTCTAAAAGTATATGTTTACTTTAAAAGCCTTTACTGAACAGAGCATGACTGGTGGGAGTTTGCAAAATGTGAACGCGCTCAATCTTCGTATCTACAGCTGTGGAAACACGTGGAAGTGCTTAGAAATAATGGCTTTTGCCCAACTGGCGCTTGTTTGATGAAATGAAAGTGTACGATTTTGCAGCAATTTGTGACGAAAAACAGGGGGAATCTTTTATCAATAACAAGTCAGACCATTATAGTCGGCATAGCCTACAGCAATTCCTCTAATAGAATTATTTGCTCATGAAAAGGCATAAATGAAAGCCTGCATATTGGAGGGGGTCCAAATTTCCTACAGTTAATTTTTTTGGTCATTTTGCAACTGTGGACCAATTTCCACCATAAGATATTATAACTTAACTTTTTCTGAAGGGCTGCTTATGCGTGAGAAGTCTTATACGGAGTGCGGTCCAAGAAGTAGATTCACGTGGTCGACTTTTCATCATAAAATTTTATCAATTAGGCCTTTTTGGCATATAAAAAAATAGACCTACATTGTCAACATTCGGTAAAGTTGCCAATTTACTCTAATGAACCAATTTTCACAATGAAATATTAAAAACTATATATTTCTACCATATAATTATTCCGTTTCCGCAGGAACGGGAAAAAAAAATTTATACTATTTTTGGTTGACGAAATCGTATTACGCAGTGAGTTTTTTCGAAAAATTTTGATAATTACAACTTTCTTTATATGACGTTTCAAAATAAGGTAACCTTACATGGGGACTGGCCGAACTGTTTTAGGTTTACTCCTCGGGTCAAAACATGCCAAATGTCATCAAAATAGATCAACAATTGACACTTGCAGGTTGTCCGCAAATTTACATGGGCGGATATCAAACGTACACAAGGACAAACAGGTAAGGATTGATTCAGAAAATGATTCTGAATAAAAGTGGGACTGTCTTAAGTTGTTCTGGGTGTTACATACACCCTTACAAACTTACCATATTCTGTACCACGAGCGACGCAGGGTACAAATGGGTTATAAGTTTCTGATAGGCGTATGTTGCTATCCAACTATGATCGGGACATCAAAACTTTGTGATCGTTTGAAATTTTTCCATGGCGACAAGCATCTTTTTATGCAATTTTTAATTAATTAAAAAAAAAATTGAAAAACTAAATTGATTTTTGAAATATCTACAAAAGTTTACATTTCCCTTAAATAACTTTCTTATTTATAAAATATCTTAATTCGAATTTGTTACAAGAGAGTTTTTAAGTGTTAAGTAAATACAACACAATACAAAAGCAAGTAAAATAAATATCCTAAATATTTGGAAAAAGAGGTTTTTCAATATATTTGCTAAATAACTGAACTAAAAAACGAAAATAGACAAAATATGAAAAAAAAATACTAATAAATATTTTTTTTGCTGTGAAAACAAATAAGTAAAGAAGAATATTGTTTACTTTATTTTTTTATTTTCCGGTACGTTGAAATTTTTATATAAAGGAATAGAGAAAAAGAAACAAAAAGTGTTTAATGGAAATAAAAATAAAATATTTATTACAAATTGATATTTGTGTATGTATGTATGTACATGTGCAAAGCAATTAAAACCAAATATCAATAAATTTGCGATTGATAGAAAAATGAAATATGGGTTATTAAGCCATATTTATGATTTCAATGCATAAAATAAATAAAATGCAAAAACATATCTATCTGCCGTAAGCGTTCACCTCAACCAAACAATGTTTATATTTTATATTCCGAGCTGTTTTTTTTCTATTGAATTATCATATTTTTTTTTTAACAAATTTATTGTTAAATATTTTACATATACAAGCTCAACAGTAAAGTATTGCAAACAACCGCATTTATTTATTGCTTTGCCATAAACGCAAGATTTGTTACAATTAGTTGCAAAATGGAATCAATCAACTATAAGGGCTGTGCAGCTTTTTAGCAAATAACGTATATATATATATATATATTGTACAAATAGATGCGATTTGTCAAATGTTTTAAAAAATATCACAGACTTGCCGTCTCTTTCTAGACACCCAAAATCCCCAGGCTGCGACGGCCAAAGTCACAAGTTCCATTTGGTTCCATACTTAGCTTTAAGTTATTTTTTTGTATTAGTGGCTTTTTTGGTTCTGCCTTAGTATTAGTTAAGCTATGACATGCAATTAGGAGAGCTGTTGCATTCAAAGTCGTACCAGATCGTTATGGAACCTTTTAGCACAGCCAATAAGGTCAAGTAGGGATTGAAACTCAGTCATCGATAAAACTTCTATTTGTCTCCTCTTAAAATTTTTAAAGTTGGAATTATTTGTGAGAAAAGTGACAAGTACATTCATAAGTATACCTCAAAATGAGGCTTGTGGGCATTTTAGGACGCATACACAGTCTTAGTTGAAAACGAAAGTTGTATTCGACTGAGGTCGAATCGTGCTTATCCACCACTAATCGTTTCATCATGCCAATTACCACTCTGCAGTACGATAAAATTAGTATTGTCAGCTGTGATTACTAAATCAATATTAACAGGTTCGGGACATTTTCAATACAAGCGACGCGTATGAACCTTCAATTTTTTATCAAATTTGAAATTGGTATCTCAATTTTTGCGATCGGAAGAGTATTAATAATATATATCCATACAGACACACACAAAGACATGGCTACACCGATTCAGATTTAACGCTGACCAAGAATGTATATATTTTATAGGTACCTGCATTAGCAATAGTGTTCGTGCTTGGACCATAGCACGTCAAATTTTATCAAAATAACTACAAAATTACAGCCTGTAGGTAGAACATAAGGAAACAAGACGAACACGCGAGCGAGCAGGCTTAAGTCGATTCAGAAAGTGAATCCGAATCGATCGGTACAAAAAACGGTGGACATATTTCAAGTCTTTCTTGGTTTTGCATACACCCGGGCTAACTTAACATAAAAAGCTATTTCACTTTACAAACTAATGCAATACACTTAAACCATCAGCGACTTTAAAATCGTTTCAAGATACATGTGCACTTAGTCTGCAATAACCTTTACTTTTCAAAGAACATAGTATAACATGACAATTTATTGTTATATAAATCAATGTTGGATTGCTTCGCATTGCACAGCGGTAGTAACTATTCACATAATTAAGTGATTAAGGGAAGTTTAGGAACTGATTTCAAAGAACAGAAAAACTGAGAATAATCTACCGCGGCGGGGTTCTAACGAATTATGAATATTTGGCTTGAAATATTGCTGAAATCCACAGTTATCTTCGTTTCGCTTTTCGGTATATACCCATACAATATCGTTTTTGTTGTTGCATAACTTGGAAAAATGCTATTTTATTGCTTAGTTACCATAATTTGCTTCGTTACCAGCGCAACAGAACCCGAGATTGTGGAATCATTTCAGTTTGTAATGTGACTTGAATAATATGCAGTCAAACAAGCAAATGACTGCCACTACAACAAGATAAACACAAGTACGCTGCTTAAGCTCATTATAAATACGGAATGTTGTTGTAAACATATGAATCTCATTATTGTTATTATTTTTTTTATCACGGAAAGTGGGAAATATTTTATAAATTTTTTACAAATAATTGAAATACTTATGAAATAATATATATTTCATTGAATATTCAAGATACGATAATTATGATATTTTCTGTGAATAAAATAAATTTAAATATTTGAAATGATTTCATTTCGTTAGAATTAAAGTTTATAAATTTATATTGAATTTAAATACATTTTAAATGACTATAGTTGAGATTACTGGGAAGAAAAAAAGCTTTTAAATACACAACCAACTTAAAATGATTTACTAACCTCGTCCATGTAATGCAAAATGTAATAAAAAATTACAAACAAAACAAGTAAAGGCACTTTGATGGACAACGGCCCACCATTAAATACCCTACAACACACTGCAGGGGTTCATGTAATGACTTTTCAAAATGTGTCGTTATATGGGAAGCGGTGAAAAAAGTTGTCCAATCTCAATAGCGTCCACTTTCAATAGCGTTTGTGTTACTAAATTTCTTCAAAATATCTCAAAAATTACGTCCTATAGATTGATAGCAACACGGACAGAAGGACACACAAGCTCTTTTTAGTACAGACAGTGATTCTGAAGCGACATCCGCACAAACTTAATGCACAATAGGAGTGTAGGGTGTAAAAACATTTATGACTTGGGACGTCTTAATGGTGTCGACCAGAAAGCCATTAATAATGCCTTGTTCCCCCGGTGGTGAAAGAAAAATTGTTAGACCATACACGCCCCTGTCTGTCTCAACTGTTAGAGCAAGACGAGGGATACAACAATCGGTAAACGTTTTTTTTTTAATCTCATTCGGAGTAGAATTAGTTAACTTTGAACCAAACGCTTCTTCCTACCCTTAACAGTCGCCATGTTACAAAACACTATACTTAGCTCAGACTAATAAAAATCCATTGTATTTAGTTACAATGTATTTTGCTACAAATTAAAGTGAACAGCCGCGATCACTTGACATGAGTTGATTGTCCTAATACGTAAAGCATCATAACAACACCATACATGTCTACATGCCACTGTATCGCCGTCTAGTTATAAGAAGACCAGAACTAAATGGAAGAACGGAATGGAAGAACGAACGCTAGCAATGGATAGGGCAAACTAAAGTAGGAGAATGCATGTTTTTGTGTAAAATCCAAATAGAAACAGTTAACATTCTGAACTGCAGGAATATAACGTTTCTATAGTTAGTTGTAGTAAATACTTTGAAAATCGTTTTAACGGACAACAGCGTTTATATTTTCTTTAAGGTTTTTCTTGAGTCAGCTCAAAATTTTAAACTGAACGACAATAGATCAACGCGTAGTTAGTGTCCAAAGTTTAGAAACAAAGGGAAATTTCGGAGTAAGCTACGCTGATGTTCAACGACGATATTAAGTCGCGGACATGAGTTGGCTAACGAATTCGTAATAGATATTCAGAATTTCGTATCTCATTTATGCGTTAGATTGCTAGCAAGAAAAATATATCGTTTTAAGCAAGCTAACGTAGTTGATCTATCTTGAGAAAACCTTATCGAGTCATTTGGAATTGTAGTAGAAGGGCCCACTGAATGAAGTAGTAGGGAATTAATGAACGAAGTATAAGAAAGTTGGGCAAGATAGGTGCTGATAGGTGCTACATTACTTAAATTCTCATTTGCGTGGTTTAAGTGTAAAATAAAGAAATTTTCGCTTACTACAATAACCTACAAAAAGAGGACGCCAATGTTGCTTCAAAGCAGCAGAAATGGTAAAAATGAACAAAGAAAGTTAAGACATCAACCTGTTAAATCAGACATCTACCAAACCACCATCAAAAAGGAGAAGCGGGAGAATATTATTGGAACGTTTTGGATGAATACACTCCACATGCCAAGTATAGTAAACCAGCTTCGGTATAACTAAATAAATAATTTGCATTCCCATTTAAGACCGGGAGTAGCAGAAGTGCGCTCTCTTTCTAGTCTTAACTTAACTACCATTCACTAACTCCTCAAGAATTTCAAATAATCTAATGTCGACTTTAGGTCGATAAGAGTTGGTGTAGGAACAAGAAATGAAATGCTGACACTTAGTCGACATAGGAATTCAAAGTGTTAAGGCAGAGTCATGGCACGAAATGCAAAAAAGAGCAATAACTGTTTCTTAGAGTTAATTAAGACATTTGACAATTAGTAGTTAAAATAGTATTAGACATTACTTATTGAGGAAGAGAGGTAGAAGGAAACGCTCCCAAGCCTTAGCAACAGTATTATCTGCATTTCTTTTTTTTTTTCTTTCTATCTGTTATTAATTAGTCATTCACTTGATGTGTTTCCTTAGGCAATAGTTGCTCGTGTCTGAAACAAGTCGTAAACCCCATAATTACGAGATGAAATTGTTGTTAGTTACGAAACTAGTACTAAACTGATTGAAAAAGTTAGATTTGTGTTTTTTGAGCTAAACATTTGCAATCGATGCTATTTGGCAAAAAAGACTTTTTTTACCGGGAGTTGCTTTTGAAACAAAGAAACTCAGGTACATTCCGTGCAGCTACTTATGTAGGTGGATAACAGGGATAAATATTGAAAGTTCTGTACACGTAGATATACTTGCCTGTCATTGCTTTGTCATGTATGGATTGGGTGGTTGGTTGGTTGGTTGGTTGATTGGTTGGTTTGTAATATTACTTACCGTTGTAAGCAATTTTCACGTCCTGTCAGTGCCAATTTAACAATATCCGCAAACACAGGAATTACAACCCAATCATTTGGTTTCATTGTTGTTGTTGTTGTTGCTGTTGTTATTGTTGTTGTTGCTGCCGCTATATTGGTAGGGTCTGCCGTTGAAATTTTCTGTGATGACTTTGTTGCTGTTAAGTTTATTGCTGTTTTAGTATGTGATGTATGACTATGTGATGAATTTGGCAATGACGATGCTGTTGATGATGTTCCTAAAGTTGTTTTTGTTGTCGTTGTGTTTGTTGATATTTTGAGTGCTAGTGATGTTGCCGTTGCTGCTATTGCTGGAGTTGTTAAATTTGATAAAACTTCTTTACCATGTTTTCTAGTACTGCCACTACTGGTACTACCACCACCGCCACCACCGCCGTCTCCGCCGCATGACGATGTAATGCTACTTTTGCTATCACTGGCTTTCAATATTGTGTCATCTGTTCTGGCCGTTGAAAGTTTGTGTAATGTTGCTGTTGCTATTGTCGGTGATGTTGACGTTGACGATGAAGTGGTAGTTCCTAACGTTCCTATTCTGGATAATGGTGGTGAAACGGCTGCTGAAACGCGTGAACTTGTCGAATTTATTCGAGAAGCCGCATTCAACACTGTTGGAGATTCCGTTTTAACTTCCGTTGTTGTGGTGGCTGAGGTACTTGTTAAAGCTGTTGCATTCGCTGTTGTCGGTGACTTTGGTAATATGACCGAGGCATTACCAGTTAGCATCGGTATTTCAGTCTTTTGCTTTTTTTCTGGTTGTTGTAGTTGTAGTTGCAGCTGTTCGTGCTGCCGTTGACGATGCTGCTGATAATGATGATTTTCATTTAAAACGATTGCCTGTTTATGCCACAGATTGCCATGCCCCTCGGCATGACGTTGCATACAATCTAATTGCTGACAAGTCACTTGCAAGTTACTCCACTGTCAATATATGAATGCGTTCGTGCGAGTATATATAAATAATGTTTTAGCCATCATCATCAGTAAATCATACCGTATTCATAGAAATTTTAAGAGAAATTAAATAAAATCGAAAAATGGATATTGAGAAATATCGCGAATATATTCAATAAATTAAATTTTTTTGGAGCGGGGTAAACATGTATAAATGTGTTAACAAAAAGCTGTTTATTTCAATTATGTGCACGAAAAGTAGTACGCAAAGTATTTATATCGTCTGTTTTTTTTTTTTTTTTAACGGAAGAAGTGTTTATTAATACATTATTAATATCATTATTCAACTTCGTTTCATTGTTCGCCTTCAATGAAATATAGTGCAACTGCTTTTGCTGTTATAAAAAGATGTTTATCAAGATCTGCAATATCGATGGTTCGACACACTTATGAATCATTTCAATAAACTACGCATATAGTGTGTACTCAGTATTTGTCGCGCTTTCAGTCACCTTTCAAAAATCCACATATATACTTTTGTTAAGGTTTGCTGTAAAAAATTTTGCTTAAACATTTTCGTTGCAAACTGCAAACAACATCTGTGTAAAAATATAAAGTCAATATACAATCATGCCTGGGTTTTCCCTTTTCGCATATGATGAAAGAAAATTTTTCGAGGAAGAAAATAGTATGTAAGCAAATAAGCTAAATCATCGTAATCAGGCAAGACCGATCGTTGAAATAACTTAGCGACATTTCGTGGCTCATTTAGTTTCGTCATAACGTGAGAAAGCTTATAATTCACATTCCTTTATGTGGGAGGGGACTCTAAACGTAGACCAACAGGGTCCAAATTGGTTAAAGTTACTTCTTTCTCTTCTTGGCTTTCTTTTTATACGAAATGGTGCATGGAAAGGGGTTCAAAGAGTAGAATTTTAGCTAAATAGTTTGGACATCTCGTACCGCTTTAACGTACAGTAGATAAAACAAACTTTATGTTCGACAATTTCTTTGCCATAGAAGGAAAACTTATGTAATAATTAATATGCCCGGCTGCTAAGCAAATATTGAAGCATAATTGGAAAGCTTTTTGTGGGTTGAAATGGGATCGCAGAAAAGAAACGCAAAAAAAAGATATTCTGAATTAAAAATAAATTATTTTCGAAAAACATTAAAAAATGGCAACACTGCAGCCATTCTTGTGTGCTATGGTTAATTCGAAGGGCGCTGCGGTAATCAGTAAAGCTTGTCCAAATTTAATTTACGCAAAAAAAAACACTTACACGACGAGTCTACGTGTCTGATAAAGTAAGGGATTTATTTTCATGTTATTGGCGAGGATCTGAAGGAAGAAATTTTTAGTGTTAAGGTAAAAAAAATAAAGGGAATCCTAGGGTAATAAACAATGTTTGAATGAACATGTCGAAAATCTTCTAAGGCTTTGTCTAGATAACGTTATTTTAAAGCTACTGTAAAAAAATTGAACGCAAGGAATAAAAATTATTGGAGTTATTCTGCGTTGTTTCGAAAACTCGCTTTTCGAGAGAAACGCATTTAAACTTTCACGCACCCTTATGGTTGTATAAGTCTAAAAAAAAGGGATGGACAAAGTAAATTGTATATGTGAAACTTCGAGCGATAAATATAGCCATTAGCTACCGTGGGAAGCTCACTGCTGATAGATTCGTGCAAAGGTGGGGGATTAAAGAACGACGAGTAGTGTGTTGTGCGGTACGCATGTAACTCTATGACGAGTTGACGGGAATGTGTAGTCCTGTCTATAAGAACTAAATGTCCAACATTAGGCCAATGCTTAACGGTATCGACCTTTTTTGGGTATCTTTCCCTGCAATGAATGGAGTTTGAGGTCTTCCACCCATACAAGCAAATTGTACTCTAATCTCGGCTGGACACAGGCGGTGTAAATGGTACCGGTATCGGTTACAGCGATGTATCCTTTATAGCGCCTCAGAAAACTTAGAGCCTTGACTGCCTTTTTCGACATTTCAAACATATCATGTGTTCAACAAGGTTTTATATTCCCATGTGAAGAACAGCAATCATCTACGTCGACATTACTAAAGGAGAGAGGTTTATGACAACTTTTCTTGTACTAAATTTAACCGCTTGAGATTCTTAGTACCCTATGTCCACTTGACAATCTAATTCCATAGCTTTGTCGTCAATCTGCATTTCGCTCCCAAAATTGCCTGTTAATATTATTTATTATCACACATAAAACGACTGTGCATATAATGAGATGAATATGCTGAAAACTTAAACTCAACTACGGAACTTTGAAATGAAAGGTTAACTTGTGGGCTTTTGTGGGGTCATATTAACAAAGCGTCATCTACTGTAAATGCTTTAATATCTACCAGTGCTACTAGTTTTCAAGAAAGACAATGATGACGTCATATTTTATATAGACAATATTCACTGGATATATCATTTCACATTCTCCATCCGCTATCGTAGTTTCTCTAATTTTCTTCATCATCATAACGCAATTTTCTTTTTCTTGCGAAGAAAATATATTTTGCTTTGCTTTTATCATATTTTGGCTGAATTTTGTTATTACTGCCATTAATTTTGATAGTTGTTTTATGATTATCTAAAAAAATATTGCGATTTGATAAACTTCCTATTTGTATAGTTATTATAATGTACAAATATATTATTCTCCATACAGATTTTTATATCAAAAATTAACATAATATATACGAAATGCTTATTTTATCGTAATTATGCACGATTTCTATCGATAACATATGTCAGGTCGCTTAAGATGTTCGTAGACTTACATTATAAGAATACAACATGAATCGATAAGTCAGAATACCCTTATCGTTCGGTACCTTTTCACTAAAACTTAATGGTATACTTGTTCTAATTCAGGCTAAACCAGGCGAAAGGGCAAACAATACATTACCTAAAATCCCTAAGATCTACAGGTTATACGTATACAAATTCTTCACTTAATGAAAAACACTTTTTTTTATAAAAATTGTTAATTTTTTCGAATATAATGGGAATGCTGTTGACAAGACATTTTTCATCTCAATTTAATGAATACGGCATAGCACCTTTTTCCAGTGTCCTTCAGATCCTCAGTTAAGGTCTCATGAACTTCTTCAATTGATTCATTCCAAATAGCTTTAAAGAAATGTAAGAGCAAAGCAGTTGCCTACAAAAATTAGATCGCAGACATAATGAACTACTTCCGGACTGAGAGTACTTCCTGGGCACCCTGAACGTGGGTCATCATAAAAGCCTGTGTGTAGAGTATATTAAGTCTGCACGGACTTGAGATAGATCCATCTGAAACATTTTCTGAAAAGATGACGGAAATTCCACTGAGCTTCGGTCTATGTGTTCAAAAAATTTATATTTAAAGTAGAGATGGCATTGGTTTTAGTTTAGCTCAATGCTCATAGAACTATCTTTTTTCGAACTTTTGATTAAAACGTCTAGGCAATCAGATGAGAATTAAAAACGCGACGGCATGGTTTAAAGGTCGTTTAAAGATTCGAGTTCCAATTTCGAAATATGGTTGATTGTGTCTGATACTTGGACCCTTGAAAAGCTTCGAATTCTTGTTTCATCTCACTTGCTACACGTTTGCATTTGCAAAGTTATTCAGAGCACTCAAACTACCCCAGAGTGGGAGTCTAGCTGAAGCCTTTGCGAAATATTTACGATGTTATGCTCGCCATAATCATCTCTTTGTGTTATATTTGGATATTCTGGGGAATGTTTAGCCACTCAGTAGCAAAAAGCACCCAAAAACAAATCAACTAGTTTACGTCTTAAGTTAATATTCGAGCCTGCTCTTCTTTAGTAAGTAAAAATAAATTTCAATTTAATTTCAATAACATTTTGAAATTTTTTTTTTGCTAACATGGACGTAATCAACGTTCTCGATATCAATTTAAAGAGAAAAAATCATTTTTCGATTTAATTTCCGTACTTTATGTTTCCCATGATCATTGTCAATATTGCTTAAGGGCTTTTTATATGTAAGACCGACTGATTTGTAATACAAAACCTTTGTTATTTGACTTATTTTTTCTCTTTTCATTGGTATACATTTCTGCAATTTCTTTATCGTATACTTTTTTGTTTTACATCATTTAATTTTTAGTTTTTCTCTCATTGCTGGTCTGTACAGGCTATTTATTACGTTCAATGCAGTTGGCATATTATGTTTGTAATGTTGTTTTAAAGGTAGGGAAATAGTATTAAATTTCTCATACGTTGTTTGATTGCCAAGCAATGATAACCCATTTGAAAAAAAATCTAGTCTCTTGCTTCTGAAATTAAATTAAAAAATCATCTCAAAATTTAACAATCGGTTCATGGGTCTACGTACAATTAGTCCGAAGGCAGTGGCCCTTCTTCGTCTTAGCTTACGATCTAAGCCTGGGGCCAGAGTTTCCTCACAACAAATAAAAAAAAAAGTTTTATATAATAAATAGAAGCATTCCAAGTTTTAATTGAACCACAGATGCCTTACACGATTTCCTGTTTTCCAATAAGGGCCCACATTGCGCCACCATCCAACATACATTTCAGAATTTATGAACACCCGATATTTGTTTATTTACAAATTCAGCTACAAACCAAACATTGTCAGCAGATGCAAACGATACCTTAAAGCTAAAGTAAACATTAAAGTATGGTAAGGGGGGGTGCATTCCGCTAGAGCACAATGAATAAGCAGAGACAACGTATAACAACGAAGTTTATCGGTTCGTAGAACTATGCAGCAAAATTACATAGAAATAGTTCGGTAAGCTGAAAGAGGAATACATGCATCACCAGCAAGAAGGAAGTAAAGTTGCTAACTCCGTATCCATAAAACAGCATCCTCGATGACATGTATCGTATCCAATGACTGATCATACAAATAAACATTAGAATTATATATCATACAACGCATTGGAACGGGAATAGGTGTGCGGTAGTAATGAGTTGTTGGACCTCTATTTTTTGGACCAGCTGCAATTCTTCGCAGAATAGATTCTCAGAGGGTATGAATAGTTTCCAATGGAAACTACTACTACTAACTTTCCTGTTCTGTTCTGTGTATTCTGCTGCTCCCCATAACGGTTGAATTATATTTTATTATTATTGTATAGACACTTTCTTTATATTAAACACCCCAAGCTATGCACAATGCGTTGATTTTTGGCATCCTCTATATTCTCATCTTTTATAGCTCACAGTTCACTAATACCTTGGTAGGATAACATACGTATACACATACGTATATTGACGAGTCCATATAATATCTAGATAGAATCAATTTCCAAACGAAAGTTTGGAAAAATTACACATTATTCCGACCATTAGTTTTAGTAGACTTGCCAATAGTCACGCCGTGAACTTATCGATTGTTGTGTTATATAATTAGGTATGCAAATATGTACAATTAGACATAGTAACACGTACCTATGCAAGTAGGTGTCCCCCGTGGTTTAATACGACAATTAGGTATTATAAGAATAGGAAAAACAAGCTGTTCAAGAAATTTTTGAAAAGTGGCTCTTCTCTAGATTATTTCGCGTGCTCAGCCGCACGGCATAGATTTAACTCCCTCAACCACCGTTATTATTGCAGATACCTTCAGTTCATTAAATCCTCTCTGTTTGCTAACCCTAAATACTTCTTTANGTTTTAGTTGAGTTTCTGTATAAGTGGAATAAATAAATAAATAAATAAATAAATAAATATTCCTTGTTTTCTTAAACTTGTTTCGATGAGATTTGAATTTTCGCGTCCCTCTGTCATTAGTTACGAGAACGCGCAAAAGTGCAAATTGATAGGGTTGCATATAAACTAGGTGATAGAAAAAAAGAGCACTATTTGGAGGGTAGCAAAAAGTTGGTGTGTCTTGCCTAGACTAGAATACATTAAACTTAAATGTTGCCGATAAAGGGTATCCATCTTTCGCTTTGATGTGAACTTTACTTTTTTATGTACTTCTTGTTTGCTCGCATTCGCAGGATACAGTTTTGCTCATCAACTTTATGACCGGATATTTAAGCAGCTGTCCGCTTGTCTTTTTATTTGTTTGTTTAGCTGTGAACGTGTCTGTAGTCCTCTTTGTAAGTTTTATTCATAAGTTGTTCATTTGTGTTCGTTTGCCTATGCTGTTAGTTTTTAAAGTTATCGTTATTAGCTTCAACCCAGCCTCAAATGTCAAGCTTATATGCATACACTCTGAAGCACGTACACTTTTTAGATTAATATGAATAATTTTTCTTTTAACTTTAGCAACTCTTTAATAAAGACCTCTAGCAACTAGCTAATAAGTTCATGCAGTTAAAGCGATGGGAACAAATAAGAAATAAAAAAAAAAGGGAAGAAAATATCATGGAAAATCTGTCCACGACAAGGACAGAGGTTATTTTTCATATAAAACTTGCAAACCCTTTAAAGATTAACTTCATAAAGATATATTTACTCTTTAATGTCGATGATCAAGGATTTGAAGAATGACAGAAATTCGTTATTCCTTGTTGTACTTCATCTAATGTACTGTGATTAGTTAGCTGATTTCCGCTACCAGTTTCCTCATTAGTTTGCACAGCATCGAAGGTAAAAAGTTTTATATTTGCATGCACGGACTTTGAATCACGTATAACCTCTAGCGTGTAAAGTTAAATTTGTTCAGATGCTATTTGTTTAAATAAGTTAGTACAGTTGGCTTAGAGAGGGATAGGAAGAGCGAGGGAGAACGATTTTGTTTATGTTCGGACAAAGTCAAAATCATTGCAAATCGTAAAAAATCTAATATTTTGTGTATATAGTAAACTTGATATTTTATTTTCTCTCTGCTTATTGTTGTGTGTTTGCAACCCTGCTTCAATTAGAGTTGATTTAATTAAAACTTAAAAATGTTAAGAGAATAGAGAAACTTTTTACACTATATAAATACAGTTTTGTAGTTCTGTTTGTTTACGTTATTGTTTGCGTTATGGCAGCTACCAACTCGACGGAAAATTGCAATGAGTTTGCATTAAAGTTATTTGGAAATAAATGATAAAACGAAACAAACAAGAAAAGATAACTGATTTACTTCGAGTATATGATATTTCCTTAAAAAATTTTAACAATAGAATATCTTCGCTTTAATTATGAAAGAATTAATAATTTATCGTAAGGCGAGAGTGAGGGCGTCTTTCAATTTTTTACGTAAGAAAACTTTATAACTTTCAACATAATATCAACACGTAAGGTACAAAGGAAATGCTTAGTGAAGTATTAAAAACAATGTTTAAGAATCAGTTGAAGGAACTTTCTCCGCACTCAGGGGCAGTGTACCATTTTGAAATATGTTAATTTGCTTACGCTGATTGATTGTAAATAAAGGTGCAAAAACGTAGCTGAAATGTGAGTATTGTATACAGGGAAGCTAATACGATAAGCGGGCTCGGTAAAGAGAAGTACCGCTGAATTAGCATGCGATCCGGCTAATTGAGAGTTGTTGAGTTGGAAGATGTTAGTGGGAGAGCAAGCTTAGGAGGTAGTTGATAAATTGCTAACTATGAGAACTATACATCCACTCAAGTCGAAATCAGTAATACATCGGTCAATAAGTCCCGGGACTAACCATGAGTGTGCACAATTCTATTGCCGAATTGCAATATAGTACTAAACAAGCATCCCGTGGAGACAATCAGTAAATCGTAAGTGCGAGAACTGAATGAACACTAAAACTAAGACTAATAATACTCCGGTTAATAAGTCCCGGGATTAAACGATTGTATGCATTGAACCGTTGCTGAATTAAAAGATATTAGTGAACAAGTAAACTACGTGGGCATTCGACAGGGTTACATGAACAGTTAGCGCTTCAGTTTACGCAATAACCTCTTCATTCACCCCAAGTTCAAGCCTTTCCCTGGAGCATCGTGTAGACAGACAATAGTCGTTGAGGATCAGATCTGCAGAATACCGTGTGGAAACAATTCCTTAACCTCACCATTCCAGAC
This sequence comes from Glossina pallidipes, assembly GCA_000688715.1. NCBI lineage: Eukaryota > Metazoa > Arthropoda > Insecta > Diptera > Glossinidae > Glossina > Glossina pallidipes. The sequence goes on along the minus strand of KK499765.1, from coordinate 567,071 downwards.
ATGTTTGCGACTTATGATTTTGCTAAATGCGATGCCTATTTCGAAAACAAGTTGCTTATGTGTAAGATATTCAAGCAAACTAATGAATACTTTGCCTTTCGAGATCTTCTTGTGCGTCAATTGTCGCTTGTCACTTCAATTTCGATTAGCGGGTTTTCTGGTGCACCAAATCCTAATAGGCCTTTACTGCGCACATGCAAGGTCGAGGTTCATGCGCTCTCGTTTAATTTCATATAACCACTGAGGAAGTGTGCCTTTCGATAGGGAAGTGTAGCTATAAAACATTTCAAGCTTGTGCTCAATATGAAAGATATTTTTTCCTATCGAGCGTCATTAAAAGAGTTCTAACTCGGAGAAAATTTGATGGAAATGATACGAAATTTTTAGAAGACGTTCGTTGAGGTTGACCAATGTGTTATTTCATTTTACTGGATGAATTGATAACAGATGTAACGGAGTATTTGAATTCCAAGTACAAAGAGGCAGAGATTGAGTCGTTAATTCCAAAATAGTGATAACAGTCTTTTATTACCGGCATTTTGAGTGGACTGGATAATTTTTCAAGTGCAACTTCTGATCACTCGTACGAAATCATTAAATAAAAGGTTTTAAAAAGCCCTTAATAGGCCACTTAGTTTCTTTCAAAACATTTGCCTTCTTCTTAGGGAAAAAAAATTTGTAGATTATGCAAATATATGAAAATATGTGAAAACTCAAAACTTCAAACCGCGTTCGTCAGTGTAGCTAATATTGACAAGGCAACGAACCGAAAATAGAGGTAGAAAATTGAAAAACAAAAAAATTAGCTAAGGCTCGCTAGCGTCGCCAATGAATGAGAAGTGATAAATCGACCGGTTAGGATGATGATAAGTAACCCGGCGTTAAGTAGTCTAAAGGGAAATGCTTCGATATTTCCACTACTTGAGAAGAATTACATTCTAGTGCAGATTTTTAGTACAGACATTGCTTGGCCGGCTGCTCAGGGGATGTCACCCATTCGTGTAATAAGGCGACGGTCTGAAAGAACGGGGGGAAGAGAAAAAGTTAGGAAAGCGGCCGTAGCCCGGTGGTTGTGTGTCTAACTGGTGTTATGCCTTTACCTTCCTTTATCTTTTAAACATTACCGACATTCTCTTTCACAATTTTTGTACGTTGCATCACTTACAATCCCCTTTGTCTTTGCTCTGCTATAAAACAAGCGTAAAAATAGAAGAAGAAGTTTTAGGTATGCGATACTAATTTGTGCTGGAGACGCCTTTAACCAGAATGTATTCTGCCTGTACGGTTTATTTTCTAGAGTGATCCAGATTTTCAACGGACCTAATTACTACTGTAAGTTGATTGTAATTTTCAACGTTGATCAATGGAATTTAATTAGCTTTTTTTATCAAGAGTGTAGGGTACAGCATGAAATGTGCGAAATTGGCCAAAATGATTCTAAACCCAACTAAAACAAAAATGTTTATATTTCATGGGTGTGGCAAACAAGATTAGAAGATAAGCTAACCACTACTTGCTAACGGTAAAAATAAGGATATGAACATATATAAAAGAAGTACACTATCTCTAAGCCTACTTATAAAACATTAGCACGGCATTTGAAATCGACTAAGAGGTTTTTTTTTGCGTTATTCTTACTGCATAAAAGTACTTACTGCAAATAAATAAATGCTTTAAGAAACTTTGCAAACTGAAGCTCAACAACATTTACCTTTAGATTTTGTGCCCCCTTAGGGGGGAGCACACTAGAAAAGAAAAAGCAAAAGAAATTTTCTCTCTTGCAAAATTCACTTTGTTTTTGCGTTCGTACTTGCTCGCATTCAAGCGTAAAATTTCAGTTCAAGGAAGCATAGCACTTGCGCTCTTTTTGCTGCTAATTTTTTGGGTAGCTGCGGATTCTTCAAGTTTTATACTACAGACTATGAATAACGTTGATACTATGATAACAAAATTTCTGTTAAAGTATTCCGAACAATTACAAAAATCCATTATTGTTTTTATGTTTAATAAAGTCAATGTTTTTATATGGAGTTCGAGTGTACTATCAAGCAAATGAAATTGTTTGCCTAACTAAAGGTACAAAAATGTTCTTTAAAAAACTTCAAAATAATCGATTTAGAAGTATTTCGGAAAAACTTCAGGAAGAAAGAGAAAACTTTTATTTAAGAAAAGAATCATTTTTATAAAACAAAAAAATGTTCGCATAACTTTTGTTTTGTGCTTCGTTACTTTGTATTCGGGCTTTAAAAAAGTCCTGTTTTTTATTTAATTTTTAAAAATTTTATTGCCTTTAAATAACAAAAATGTCATGCAGCTTAAATATGAGTACCATTCCCGCTACTATTCCGCTGGGGAAACATTTTCGCCAATAATATGGCGAAATGGCCGAAATGGTTTTGTAAAATGGGCCGACACGTGTGATATCATGATTGCATGTTTTGTATAAGAACGTATTAAGTTTGTGAGGATGTACGCAATTTCCTGAAGTACTTGGGATAGACTTTTGTTATTCCGATCAATTCGTAAACTGATTGTAAGTTTTTCTGTCCATCCGTCCACCTTATTTTCTCCCCTTCAAGGCTGTAATTATTGAGGTATTTCGATGAAATTTAGTATGTTATGGTATTTCGGCCCAAGAGCGAACGCTATCGAAAATGGTTCCGACAGGACTACTTTTTCGGCCTCTTCCTATATAACGCCTTATTTTAAAATGTTGTCATATGAAAGACACTGGATTGGGTTGGATATATAATGGTGGATCCTGGCCCGCCATCGCATTTTTGCTTGTTTTGCAATCTAAAAGTACTAATTTTGATCCGAAAGATAGGTCACTTTAACAGCAATTGAAATAAAAATTTAATAATTTGGAAATAAATAAAAGTTTACTAAAGCGAATGGATGCTTTATTGGAAAATTTACACATAACTATTCACTTGTGGTAAATGTGGTTAAAATTCATATTACAAAAGAGACATTTCTGTAATAATTTTTTCATAAACGTTTTTTAAAAATTGTTTTAAGTAAAATACGCTTTTTATACCCTACGCCACTTACGATACAAGGGTATATTAAGTTTGTGCGGCTGCACGAACACCCAGAGGGACTTGGGATAGACCCGCCTTTAATTTTACCAATTGATCCAGAATTATTTTCTGAAATGGAATAAATATTTCAGAAATATAGATAGAATAGACATTTCAGAATATAATTGAAATTCGATCTAAGCTTCTCTGTCCCTCCGTCCCTCTGTCTTGTCTTCTTGCAATAATTTTCGAGTTATTTTGATGAAATTGTTATGGTCCAAGGATAGCTGCTATTGGAAATGGTTCAAGTCGGACCAGTTTTTCGGCCACATCCCTTGTTTTGTTTGGAAAGTCTTCATTTGAATGGAGATCACCTGCTCATCCATTTCATATAAAAAGAACATTTAATAAATAAATGATAGTATGATGTTATTTTAGCAGAACTTTTATATAAAGAAAAATAATTTCTGTAACACAATCCTTCGCAAGACATTTCAGAACCTGTTAGGGGGAATCCCCAACTTTATATCATAAAACAATGAACGTCTATTAAGGTATCAAAAAAGATTAAACTGCATTCAGTAGAATTTTCAATCATAGAAGTTAGGATTTATTATCTTGAGAAATCATGACATTAATGGTTGTTAACTGATATCACTACTATTTAGTGTGTTCTCTAAAATGCTTTTTTTACTGTTAAAAGTAAAATTCTCTGGAATAAGAAATTTGCCGCGCACTGTTTTGTATATATTACAAGCAAAAGAAAAGTAGAAATTTACATAAACACACAAGTCCTTTCAGACCATGTGCTTTAGTGCATTTGGCTTGGGACATAATGTGTGAACACCCAAGGCATCTGCACTTCGATTTAGGAACAATTTCATTTATCTACTTCCATTTAAAGAAACAAAGTGGTGAAGCCCATCGCTCCCGGCTTATGTGGTGTAGAACGTTCGAAAGTGATGACTTTGCTAGAGGGAGATGGAATGTGAAAATTTAACGTTACCGAAATAGGAGCAACGAAAATAAGTGCAAGCAGACGTGGAGTGACTCAACAGGCATTGCTGTTGTGATATTTAGCCATGGAAACAATCCAAAAATAAAGGAGTTAAGTGTCATATGAATTAAAGCCAAGAGATGTGGAAAGAAGACTTTTTACCTGCGAACATCTGCTGCAACCGTAAGAGCAAAAAGGTTTTTGCGTCAAATCGTGACCAGTAATGAACATTCCATTCACGCACCAACACCAACGCGATGAGCTACCGGCAAAACCAAACTTTTCTGGTTCATAGCTTAATTGTTGATATCGGCTGCGTGTTGTACGTTATGAAATGTTAAAGCAGAAAGACAGCACACGAGAAATCGCTGCCGGTTAAAAGTTACGCGTTTAAACGGGCATTTGCTCCAAAGTATGTGCGGAGACACGCCAAAATGATTTTGCATCGTGACAGTGTTCGACCACTAGTTGCAGTGCTAATGGGAAGCAGAGGTAAATGGCGCGCAATACTCTGCGCAATGAATTCCTACAAGTGTTTTCACAATAAAGGCTCAATAGCCATGAGAAATTTTCTAGAGCTTACTTTTACTCTTAATAAAGAAAAATTTTCTTATTAAATACTCATATGGATCGATGGCAAGACCTCTTAATTTTTTAATGAATCTTCAGAAAACTTTTCTTGAAAGGAAAGGTTTGTTATTTCGTTAACTCAGTTATTATTATTTTGTTATTCAAGACGAGACAACAGCTACGAAGTATTCATTTATGTTTTGACAAATCTCGTGTGATGCACGAGGCGCAGACGTTACGTCTAAGTGGTGTAGTCGACTTTTTTTTTGGACATGTAGAGTGACAGACAATGCTTAAACCGAACCGTGTAAGCAATCGAGAGCTTACTTATATACGTGCCGGGCTCTAGATGATGATAGTTGCATTTTTATAATAAAAGCTTCAATACTTGCTTTTTCAATTAATCCCTTTTAAGCCGAGTATGACGTCCACAACGGAAATTCAATCTTTTAATTTTCTCATTATACACACATTTACGTGTGCGCTAATTTGTGCATTTTTTGCTTTGTCACGTTTCCCCCTTAATCTAACAGGCTAATCTGACTTTAATAGAGGATTTTCCCTCTTCTTTCCCCTCTTATTTACCTCTACGCTTTGTTGCAAGAAACACCAGGTGTGAGAGTTTTGTGTTGCGTATGATTTCATTTTGTGTACAATAGTATAAAACTTAAATAAATTTTCCTCGCTAACTATTCGAGCATATTTTCCAAATTAGTTTCGTTTGGTTTTCTTGCTCGTTTATGTTTTTATTTTGTGTACTTACCGTTATTTTCAAACGTGCTATAGGTGGTGACTCTAATGTTTCTAGTATTGCGGTGGCGCTATTATAATTTCCTACCAGCAAACAATACTGCGCTACACCACTCCAAAGCTCGACAGTCTTACTGCGATCACGTATACCGCCGCACTGTAATCATTAAAACAATAAAAAGAAGATAAACAGAAAACATAAACACATAAAAGTAAACCAAAACGATAAATGAAGGGGAGAAAAATATAATATAAAATTAATGAGTTGCATTTTTACAGTTGGAGCGTTCTTTTTGTTCTTTAAATGGGGAAACGTTTTTCCATCCATAACAGTGATAGTTAGACTATCACGAATAAAAAGTTCCGGCTCACTGCTAAATTGTTACAAATAATGCACGAGGTCCTACAAGCAATTCATAAGAAGTGGCAATCTTTCGATAGAGATGCATATGAAATTTTCGGCGATATTTCAATTATTTCTTGGTTTCAGTTTTGCAGATGAAAGAAAACTTACTTAATAGAAGAAAAAGTGTTTTATTTTCTGATAACACATCGCCCGCAAATGAAGTGAAACTGAGATTAACCCAAGGTATGTGAAGCTAAAGAGCATGTATCTATAGCTTGAAGTTCTCCTATATAACGATTGTTTAAGAAGTTTTAAATTTTCCAAAAATGTTTCAAACACGTAATCCATTACATTTCAAAGAGAGGCTGCACAAGATAAATAACCGCGAGGAGTGCGCCGAGAAAGTGTCAGAGAATTAATTACCATTTTACAAATCTCTTAAGTATGCATAAAAATAGGGATGAATTCTTAAGATTGCAAAAGTAAAATTTATACACTAATCTTAAAATCTCAAAATCCCACTAGTTTGTACGTCAAAGACAATACTTCTTAGCATGCACATTGTTAGGGTTTGTCCGTGCTCTTTGCTTGCTTTCTTTTTAGTCTTAGGACCCCTGTAGAAGGGCGATGACTGATTAAATAAATACGCAAACGAGTGACCCTGACATTTTTTTCTATAGTGGACTACTTCCTCGCCTCTGTTGCAAAAGGAGAACGGAACGACGAAAAGAATGCAAGAGAAAAGGGCGTGCTTTGATTATCTGAGATCAGCATTAACAAGATAGTAAGTCAATGTGTTAAGCTCGCTTCTAGTTAGCCGTCTTGTCGTTGCGTGCTACAGACAAAAGCAAATTGTGTGTGTATTTTTGTGTAAGAATAAATTAGAAGTCGAATTGAAAGAGGCAAGGGCTTTGCTTTTTTAATCACAGATGCGCATATTTGCTCATACAACTTGCGGCACTAAAATATTTATTTGAAGTCCTAGTCATGTTACAAAACAAAAAACCCCAAAAACGAATAAATTAAAACATCATTAAGAACTAAAGTGAATTTTTCTTGATTTTAAAAACAAGTCGCACCTCACTAATCCTTAAATACCCCACACCACTACAGGTATTCATGCAACGACTCTTGAAAATAAGTCATTGTATGGAAAAAGGTTGAAAAATTGTTCCGGTCGGAACCACTTACGTGCTTGCATTCGTGCTTGCTCTACAATATATCTGTGTACCAATTACCCCAAAATTTGCGAGCTATTTGTTGAACAGAATATGAAAATAAGACTGAAAGACGGACAAACATAGAAGATAAACTTATCTTTTGGTATGTTAACAAGTGACTCATGTCCTTCAGGGTGCCGAATACATCCGCACAATTTTAACACAAGGAAGGTCGGCTCAATTTATAAACGCGTGTACCGAAAAGATACCCTTTTAGTGGTTTTCCTTGTATCCTAAGTAACATACATATAGTCGCGACTACGAACGGGTACTAATAGACACCAGAATAACACATTACGTAACTTAGATTGTAAACCGGAAGTGGAGGAAATTGTTGTTCTTTTACAAATTTTAAAAGGATAGAAGTGATAACATATTCATCATAGTTAATGCAAACTCTGCCAGTCGTAGGAAAAGTAGCCATGGAAATATAATAGCGATTCAATTGGTTTGCAAATTATTAAAGCAAGTGTGTCGTAGGATGAAACTTAAGCTCATAACATCTGTTATTACGGAATTGTAAGAGTCGCGCAATTGTGGTTGTAGTAAGGCTGTAGCCGATTATCACATATAACGACTTAACAGCAACTACCCTGTCTCCCTATCACAGTCTCTTTCCCTGTGTTCAAGCTATGGGTCGCAATTTTTGGGCTATTTTGGTGAAATACGTGTTTTGAAAATAGTTTGGATCGGTCCCCTTTCTCACCCTCAATATAACGCCGTGTTTTGAAAAGTCGTTATCTGGGAAAAATTGCGATTGTAAAAGTTTCTCCACAAAAGTGGCTAAGTAATAGTATTTCGTAATTTCAGATTGGTATGAAAACTTTGGACCGGCTGGTGCTATTTTTGAACCCCCGCTCATATAAAGAAAACTGAAGTTTATATGAGAAAAATGCTTCATTTTCAATGGTCCATGATGAAAATCAGATCATAATAGCAATTTAAGATAAAAAAATTATACCAAATTTGGTACCATCTCGGCCTATTTTTTGAATCCTACTATATATATAGGTTTTCACGAAAATTGATCCTTTGTAGGGCACAAAATTCGAAATTTTTAAACTTGGTCCGTAATAGAAGTGTGAATTTTGAATGTGTAGCACAATTTTTGAACCTGTTGGGCACAACCGTTCTTATGGCAAGTAAGCCTTTATTTGCAAAGAGCTTTAATTTTCGGTGTACAATCCCATAACAGTAAATTAATATAAAAATAGGATATAATTTTTGTGTTCTATGGCAAAATTTAAAATTGTGTTAAGCAATATGGTGTAGGGTATTGTATGGTCATACTAGCCCGACTCTAATGTTTTTACTTCTCACTAATGTGCTTATTAATAAGAGGAAATTTTCAATTAATATATGAAAGTTTTTTTTTTTTGGTTTTTAAATTTATGCTACATTTTTTAAAAACAACACAAATTAAAAGTAAGTGAGTGATTTTTTCATGCAATTGTATTATATGTCAATCAATGAATGTTTTGGACAGTGAAGTTAACGAAGCTATGCGGCTTGAAGCGGAATTTTTCATAAACGACCTTTTTGCATATGCATGCAGATAAGCTACCAGTTGTACTAGCGAATCTTATTTTAAATGAAACAACAAATTTGTTATAAAGTGAACATTGGCGTATAAAAAAACTTGGGAAATGTTCGTGAAACGGTTACTAAAAGGCTTTCTTCATTAAATATTAAAAATATTACCCATCAAGGATGGAAATTTATAAATAATAATACCAGCAATAAACGCAATGTTACATAATACCTACTTAATCTATTACCTACACAGAACACAGATTCGAGCATTGATTCAGATTCACTAGCCTTGTGCTATAGATTTCCATATTGCACTAGATATACTGAAAAATATGCTTAATCTCTAATATTTCCTTATCCTTATTGAAGTTTTTATTCTTTATGCATACGAGCCTTTCTAGGATTTTTAGGTTGTTTAGCTTTATTGTCGTTTGCTTGGTAAACAAACCCTCAAAGTTCTAGTATTTCCCTTTCCACATATGTTATCACGATATTTCTATTCTTAGCTGAAGATGCCTGCGACAACCCAAGCAAGCATGTAATTCATATCCCGGCTTCTTTATACTCTGCACCGCTTGTGATATAGAATATATTAAGTTTATGTGGATGTATGAAACATCAAGGGGGCTCAAAATGAACTCGCCTCTTATTATACAGATCAGTTCAAAATCGTTTTCTAAATCGGTCTAAGCTTGTCTGTTGGTCTGTCCGTCCTATCTTCTTGTGTTCAACCCACAGGCTATAATTTTTGAGATACGTCAATGATATAAGGTACCGTGATTTGTTTTACATCAAGGAAAAATGCTACTGAAAATGGTTCGGATGGGACTACTTTTCCGAATACTTCCCATATAACCGTTACTCGAGTAACTGCGCGGTGGTGTAGGGTATTTTACGATGGATCGTGGCCAACTATAGTGTTTTTGGTTGTTTTTTTGTTTTGATGGGAAGAGTGGATGACTTCAGTGGATCAAATATAGGACGTGCATTAAGTATTTGAGCAAACATTCCATAAATTCTGCGGAGACCTCAGTTGAGGCTACGCGTTTTTTTTTCCTAAAGTACACCGTTTTGGTCTTGCTTTAGAGCAGATGCGTTCCTATTAACATCTTATTCCAAATGCCTTTAGGACTCTTACGTGGATTTAGTTTCAGAGCGAATCTACCATTGCCCCAAGTGAACTTGATCTTGCTAGTCTTAACACTTCTATACAATCTAAGATTGGTATGAGCTGATACGCCGTCAGATACGTCATTCAGGTCACCTCGTTAATCTTTCTGATTTCCTTGTTCAAGAATGAATGGTATTAGATAAGAACATAGGAAGTAAGGCTAACGCATATTTTAAAAGCCAATCTTAAACCACATTGCCCTGCATGGAGACTTCGCCAAACTAGAGGACAATTGGAGCAACAGAACTTTGTTGCTTTGTTGTTGTTGTAGCTTAAGTTATGTACTCTTTTACATTCACATTAATGAAATTTATAAAAAAAAAATAAACACAAAAAAAAATTGTCAATAAAAACAGAGAGAATTATGTTAATAATAATGGAAAAGTCACAGTTCATGCCTTTTGTACACAAGTATACAGAAGTTGTGAATACCTGAACGTGCCTATAAACGGAAACATATCGCACATGTTCAATGGCATCATCATAAAATTATTTTGATGAATTTTAAATGAAGAAATAATTTTTCTCATTCACATACGGAATGTCCTGACAACAAGGTAGAGGCAAGAAGTTGAAAGAGTCGAAAGAGACCGAAAGAACGTTGGCCAATTGGATTGAACTTGTGTACGCGTATACAAGGAGAACTGTATTTCGTGTAATAACTTATAGTACTTCATACATAAAACATAGTTGTTACTCGTGAGATATCTTCCGATAACACGTACACTTTGCTACTGATTTTCATAAAATAATTTAATGGCGATATACAACATCTGTCTGTAATGATTTTGTTTCTGTTTGTATGCGTGTACGTGCGTTTGTCGTGTGGTTTCTGTTTGCACTCATTTTACAGCGCGGAAACAGTAAAATGTCCAACCAACGACAAAGTAAAAATAAAGGAATTCTTGATTTCTCTACGGACCTCCTGCTGGTCATAAATTCGAATTTACTTTCATTTATAGATGCGATATTTATTGTTCATGCAGTTAAGTTGGGCGTGCAGTTGCTACTTGATTACATTTCATGTGTGCGAAGTAGCTCAGCTCTGCTTCTCATTCATTTTAATTCGCTTACCTGTAATATTTCGTTGCACACAAACAACCGTAAACGCGCCGACCAATCCAGGTATGTCTCGAGATTACAAGTCTTTTTGGGGTCTTGTGCTCCAGGTGGTCCACCCAACGAACATGGTTGGTCCCATTTTTTCTGTCAATAAAATATACAACGACTACTGTAGCAAAGCTTAAGATTGTTTGTTATAAACGCAAATGCGTATAAATCGAAGGGAAAAAGAAAAGTACTTAATTTCAACATTTGAATATTCATTAAAATACGTTTCTGTTTTTCTTCTTTTCTATAATTTTCTCTTGCGCTCTGCCCGGTAACTGTAACTTGAAAGCATTGAGAAAATGCAAATTATATTTCATTTTCACTCTTTTCAATCAATTTCCTGTAACCATCTTTTTTAATGATTTAAAAGCTCGCTACAACTTAAAAAGGCAAACCTTTGCTAAGAGGGGGTTGAATATGTGTCATAGGGGTGAAGTCAAGAAAGCTTCTGTTACTCTAGTTCATACGATTCCTTACTTGCCAATATGCACATTTTATAAAATATATCAGTAGGGTGTCAATAAGTTCTCGTCGATATTTTCGTAAAATTGAAAATGGATTTTCAAAATATTTCACTTATAGTATTGTTTAGCATATGCAGAGAGAGGATCTGATCTTTTGAAACTGTTTTGAAGCCCGAAGCATTTATTGTGCTCAATCTTAAGAGCATTTGTCGCCATTTGAAAGCACTGTCAATAAGCAGGGGTCAGGGAGAGTAGCGCGTTACAATACCACAGAATATTTTACTCAAACTACTATCCATAGGCAGTCACTTCTTTTACTGTTCCCAATGGAAGCAATAGCCAGCGTTTCGACCCTATCCAATTAGTTGTCTATTTTCTGGGTAAAAGTCTAAAGAATCATAGTGCTGCTTACACAAGCTATAAGTAGTCTGCTGGAAGAGTAAAAAAGCAGACCGATGAGTGCAGCGGGGTTATCCCACATTTCAACTCCGCCCGCATAAATGGCCGAGTAGATAGCAACCGCGACTATCAACCAAGTGTTCCCGTGTTCTCATCTCACCGCGATAGAGAACACTTGCTTGCAAATACAGTGATCGGTCAGTGGGGAAAATCGCAATACGTCCCGGTTGGGCTGCGCACACACTCTATCTGCACTTCTTCTTTCTTTTCTGCTCTGATGGGTCACATTTAAAAAAAAAATGTTACTTCGGTACCTTTCCGTGGTTGCGTGCTGTTGGGACAGCTTACAAAACACTACGCACCACTGACCCATCAATAGGGAGACGCTAAGCATTTAAGTAAATGTATTCCTTAGTTCTGACGAAATGCGCTTTCAACGTAATTATGAATCCGTTCATTTAGAAGCTACCAGGACTGAATAGCACTGCCCACCGAGTTAAGCAGAAAGAGCAATACTTCCGGCGCTTTTTTGCCACAAACCTTGATTTATGCAAAGTCTACAAGAACGGCGTACTTCCTTCTTCTGTAGGCTAACTTACGTTAAGCGAGAACAGTAAGAACTTACTCTCAATTACGTATGGCTTACAACACTACATAAGTTTAACGTTTCGGGATTGAATGCAGAAAGTTTTCCATTAACATCGTATACACTTTTTAGCGTAGCGTAAAAAAGTTACGAAGGAAAATGTTTCCCTCTTTTTTATTTTCATTATTTTTTACAAATAACGGCATGTGTTTTTCATAATTAATGAACGATCAGATGGTTATGAATTTCCTTCGTACTTCGACAGTGCACATGAATGATTACATTTCATTTGCAATCAAGCAAATATTCAATGCGTCCTTTTTGAAATGAAATTAATTTGAACAATAAAATTTTTTAAGATAAAAATACTTTTTTAATGAAACTTGTTTCGTCGAAATTATTAAATACATTTCATATGTAAAATATTTTCTTCTTACATATTTTCTACTAATTTGGAACATAACGTAAGGGATGTCGACTTTAATATATAAGAATGGAATATATGATATATGATAACATATGTGATAACACTTTTTTCTTTTTTAGGATGACCAATTACTCAGAGGACATCCCTTATAAGTATAACATGGTAACGCTCACTAAGAAGTGAGAAAACGAAAAGGGATAGGCAGTGGTCGCAGTCGAGTGAGTGTCTGCCCAATCTGTATATGCTATGCTTTTACCGACTGATCACGCAGTATAGTTGCGACCAAGTATGCTCAATCGCATTGGTATTTGAACCCGTGAACACTACTTTGTTTCTTGGGATTCTTATACAGGAAAACTTTTCATAATTTATAGAAATACAGATTTAGCGCGTTACTTGGGAGAATTATTCCCGCCCTTGCGTTTGTTGTAATTGGTCGCTGCTCTAAGAATATTTTAAACGTAGCCTGTTGACCAACTATTACGAACGGATGGACTGAAAGTAGAAGATGGCAAAGTCGATTTACAGCCGTACTCTTAGTATTAGCATGGCCTCGTTTGTACCGTTCGTTCGTTAACATAGTTGTATAACGAAACTTATATTGGAGAGCTTTACTGTCACCTTATCACTCTGGAGTACAAAAGCCACAAAGGAAAACAAACAAGAAAACAAACTCACAAGCTCACACGCCCAATTACTGGTGACTAGTTTTTTACGCCAGAGTGTGACTGTTCGAATTTTAAGCTGGAATTATGCGGAAGTTATTAAGGAAAATCCTTGTCGTTCAGTTTTAATAACAGAACTTTTGCTTTGCTCTTCCAATAATTGTTTTTAACATTTTCTTCGCTTTTTCTCACTTAAACATATAAAAAGCTGTCAAAATATTATGTTATACATAACATCAGTAGCGATAATAAAACAAAACTCCGGCTCTCTAATGAGATAGATATATGAGAGAGTGTTTGTAAAGCAATTCAATTTATTGATATTAATCCCTAGGGTAATATTCTGCCTTAAATGGAAATATATTTGTGTTGTTATTAATTAATTATTTACCTGCTTATCTAATAGTATATTACTGCTGCACTGTAGAAACTCTTCCGGTCCTATATGTTTAGCTAACTTCTTTTCTATGCGACATAATATTTGTGCATATTGGGTTGAAGTGCGGCATTCAAATAATTTTGTCTCAGACTGCCAAAGGTGTGGGAAAGTAATAATAAGATTATTGTAAGTGGAATTTTTAATTTGATTAGAGCTGCCATACCTTGTCAGCTGTAATTTGACAGGAGCGCAATTCTTCCTCATGTCTTTCCAAATCAGTCAAACGTTTTAGCAAGGCACTCAATATTTCGGAAACTGTAGCTTCTAAGCGTGTATGGGAACATCTGGAAAGGGGAAATTTTTAATACAATTTCAGGAAGATGCGCTTACAGTAACTACAACATGTAAGAAACGAATGAATGCAAACGATAACTTTGCAAGTATATAGAGTTCCTCATGCATGCATATCACCATAATGTAATTTGAAATTTAATTAAATTCCATCCCGTATGAAAGTTCCGCGAAATTGGAATGCATTGCTGTGTACACATATATGGTTGAGATGTTTCTGGATGTTACTCGCACTTAAATGTTACTATCGTATGTAAATATTAAAGTCGTTGTCTTCAAAATGTTTGTTCTAAAAGTTTAAATGATGAAAAGTGCGAACTGAAATTCGATATTTATTTCCTTATTTATCTGTCTATTCGGCTAATAGAAGAGAGCCATTCACGGTATACAAAGGCGCTTAAAGCTGCTTTTTTTGTCATCTAAATTTAAGTTAGAAATATTTGTTCCATTAATAATAAGAGACAAATAGGAAAATAACATTCGATCGCGACGTTATCCTAAGAAAGACTAAGAAAGACGAAAAGGACTAAATTTCAATAATAGGTCAGGCGTGGATGATTGTTTCAATTTTTTAGAATTTACAACGTGCATCTGTTGTAGTTTATTAGTAACGAGGGAAAACGCTCAGGTCAAATGTGTTTTTACTTTTTGTTCCACGGGCGTGTGACCGGTGTTTCAAGCCCTTTTGCAAATTAGTGGGCGATATCTTCACTTTTGCAAATGGGAGCTATGCTGGCGGACAGAGGGACACGCTCAGGTGTATTCCCAATTTGAAACTAACCAAGAATTTATATACCCTCTGGGCTTTCGGCAGCCTGCTCCTGAGCGCTATAAAGGTATTGAAAAAAAAATTAAATTTTGACACGCTGTAATTTAGGATAGGCGAGGTAAATTTTATACCCGTTTTCGTATAGGCACTACAGCATCTCCCATAGAATATGCGTTCATTTATTTGCTGTAGTTTGTGGGTAACGAGCAAAAGCCCTTTTCTATTGCTTTTGAAAAATAGAGATGTTCTCAGTTTACGTGGTACTGTGGGCGTGTTTTTCGACCGATTTGGCCCATTTGCAATACAAGTGACTTGCAATGTCTCTGCCGAATATGTGGAAAAAAACTCCGAAAAAGCTTTCTATATCATCCTGGAGGGTTGCATTTTAATAGCTAACCTAATGGTTCCTAGCTTGTCTAATGAGTGCCTCCCGTCTGTCATGATCGTATACGCTTTGCTACAGCCTTTAAAGAGCCCTTGGGAGGGCAATAAGCGAATGTCAAGGGGTGATGAGAGAACCCTGACTCTGTCAAGCCTCATTGATTCTCAACGATTCATTGCAAATTGAACGCACTTCGGTATGAATTATCATATGGTGTTGTCTGTTTTGGATATGATGATCTCTAGTTTGCTGACTTCCCGCAAAATTTAGGAACGGCGTTTGTCGTAAAACACGTCACAGCATAGTGGCAGAGTACAGATGCATAAAGAACTTATACAGACGTATGAACTTCTAGTAACATGAGGCGAATCAATAATTTTCGCAATTTTTAAACAAATTATATATTTATACATATGCGCAGATTTGTATTTGTTTGTAGAAACATTTACTTACCTGGCAACGATATGTTTAACATGGCTCATCATACGCTCATCGCGGTAATCATATGGAAATTTATTTGTCCATTCGGCTAAAAAAGCGACTAATGACTCTAGTGATTCGCTATCAGGTACCGATGATAAAAGTTTGCCCAACAATACATGTGGACGCAAATACAAACGTGACGATAGTAGAAACGAAAAAATGAATTCCTACAAAAAAAAAAAAAAAAAAACAAGAAAAAGGTTGTGATATGCTTCCAAATATGTTTACTAAGCTAATGCTTTGGTATTTGGTCTGCAAAGAAATCTAAATTAAATATTGTTTTTTGTCCAAATCTCCTTTTTGTTGCTTTGCTGCTAATATGTGCATGTATTCGTTTAATTTGACTGCCGATTTTAGTGTAACCAGTAACTTGGTGTTCGTTTTTGTTTATTTCTTGGTCTATTTGTTAAATATTTCATTAGCTTACTTGCCGAGAACACAAACAAAAAGGCAAAAAAGGAAACAAAAAAAAAAAACGTAAGTAAAAGCATATTTGGCAACTAACATAGAACTTTTGGCAAAGTTAAGCACAAATATATATGTGTGTAATGCAACGAACCAACCATCAAGTAATTTATAAAACATTTCATTTATTCGTTGTTTCAGCAAATACAAGAGCACTTCTCCCTCTCTCCCCCTCTCTCTTTCTCCTTGTTTTCATTCTCTCTTGGGCAAACCATTTAAATAATTTAACAACATTTTAACAGTATTAACCACAAACAAATTGGGTTTTTTCAATTTTTTTATTTTCCTTTCGTTGAGGGTAGCGTTTTACCGCTCAGCTTTAAAAAAAATGTGAAATTTTTTCTTCACTCGCTTTTACAAGTGCTGCTCGATATGTGCCACAATCCTGGCATCGATAATTGTGCTCTTATCCTTTTTTACGAAAAGCTTATGTACTTCACATTATATATATAAAAGTATATTATGTATGTATGTATATCTGCTCAGAATGTTCCGTAATGTAATAAGTTGTCCTATGGTAGTCTACAGTAGATTGCCAACAATGAGACACCACCTACGCAATTTTTATAGGTATTGTGACGCAAGTTCAATCAAAATTTAAATTTCCACTGTCTGAATAGTGTTTTCAGCCAAATGATACCATGAAAGAAAATTCGAAGAAAAAACTCAAAGCCATCCAAAAAGTGAATATACAGACAGCGTAAAATGATTAAATATCCTGCACCACATAACCTAATAAAAATCTTTCCTTATTTTCAGAGTGAAATACTCGAAATTATACCTTACTTTACTGTAAGGGCATACTTTTTATGGCAGCCTTCGCAAGGAAGCGGATCGGAAACGTAAACTGGACTTTTCTAAATTTAATTAGATTAATTTTCCTTTAATATTTTTTCCCAAAAATTAGACTTTATTGCCATACAAAGGCTTACTCTTGGTGGAAAACCTTATATGGGGCATACAATTGACTTACCCTCACCCCATCAACTTTTATAAGAAATTTGCTTACATGGACCACTTTTCATCATAAAACTTTGCAAATTAGACATTTTTGCCGTACAAAGGCTTACTTCTCATGGGAATTTTTACATGAGAGGGTGTTCAACAAATTCATCTATGTGTTCTATATTTGGTACAGTGAATTTTTTTGGCACTTAGATCAATTTTCATCATACATACACATCCATTAAGGCTTGCTTTTCGTATGGGTCACAAAGCCGATCCGAGATTCTCATATCAATTTAACAAGTCAGCATTTACAACTGGAGAGTGGGTGCAAGAAGTTTGCAGGCGAACACATTTTGTAGTCTGCACTCAATGTTTGCCTGGGCCAAAACACTGCAAAGTGCCTAATTCCGTTAAGGTGTGTGAAAAATTACGACCTGTAGCGTAAACAGGCCATCAGACAGACAAGGAAGCTTAAATTTATTCAGAAAATACTTTCGAATCGATCGGATAGACTTATCTTAAGTCCTGCTTAATGTTGCATACATCCACAAGCTTAATACAGTCCATAGTGGAGGGTAGGAGATAATAATGTTTACGCGTATTGCTTAAGTATCGGCATAAGTATATTTATTTATATTTTTGTTTAGAAAAAAAAAAAAAAAAAACGATTGACTCCTCCAAATAGTATTGAGAAGAATGTTAACTTTTTTTCGTCAAACAATAACTCACATATCAAGCAGCCCACGTAGTTAAGCTAATCTAAGAATGAGTAAGGAGTTCCGTGTCTTAACTTTATTAGAAATACTTTGCTGTTTTTATTTTTGCTTTTTGCTTTAATTTTTGTTTTTTTAAGAACTTACCTTATCTAAGTCGTTTATATTTTTTGGCACTAATACGTCTATAAGTGATTCTAATGGACCAGAAACTATTCTACCGTTTATGTACATAATACCACCAGAACCCAAAACCGAACTCTGTAAATGACAATAAAAAGCAAAGAAAAGAAAAGGAAACGATGAACTAAAATTATTGCAGCTGCATAAAAAATGTCATAGGTTTGTTATGGATTTTATGTTTGCCTTAGTGTGTACACAATCTAAATATATCTAAAACGTTTCTATTTACCTCAAAATTGACATCACATTGGCTACGTTTGTGTGTATTCTTGGGTACATCATATTGAACTTCAACACTTTTGTCCATATAACTGGATGTGTTGTCGCTACTGTTCTTGGTTATTGATGCAGTTGTTGTGTTATTAGAAACCTTAGAGAAAAATCAATTAAAAAATGTAATTTTCGTAACAGAGAATCAAATTAAATATGACACAAGTAAGAAAACTATATTCGGTTGTGAACGAATCTCTTATACCTACCATATACGATTGTTTAAAAAAAAGGTACAACAAAAAAAATCAATATCGATGATCCATAATATCGAGTGAGCGGCGCTGCTTTTTTCAATTTGTTGTAGAAAGCATGGGGAGATTTTTATTAGGTATCTATTGTAGTTTATAAGTAACGTGGAACACAGGTTTTCTCAGTTTATGCTACACATGTCTTGTGGCTCATTTTCGATTTCAACCTTCCTGCAAGGATTTCCCAAGTCTTTGTCGGATATCAAGTCGATATCTTCATTTTTTGATCAGAGAAGTCCATACACATGGACAGAAGGAAGGATAGGCAAGCCTATACAGACTCAGCATTCGACATTGACCAAGAATATATATACTTCCTGAGGGCCTTTGGGCTTCCTTACTGTTTGACGTGAACATTTTGATAAAATGTCTGTGTGCTCCTACTGTTTGCTGTTGGCTAAAGCAAGGACATAAATCTCTTTTAAAGGTTTACTACAACTTGATAGTAGAAGATACCTGGAATGCATTATAAATTCATACTAAGAGTATTAAAATAATAGCGTTTCGTATTTTCTCATTTTCATTATTCTTGGGTTGCGAAAAATTGAAAAGCAAAACATAAAAAAAAGGAAAAGCATTTATAAAAAGTTTTCTCAGTTTGCTTCGGATCGTTGTTACGCATTTCTCTATAGATGTTAGAAAGTTGTGTCCGATTACTTTCTATATCACATTTCCGTTCTATAAGTTGTAAAATATGTATAGAATTATATATGTTTGTGTTTTCTATATGTTTGTTTGTTTGTTTGCAAAGCGAAATTAAAATTTTCATTTCCGTTTCATATAATAAAAGGAAATGAACATGGATTTTATATGTATGCAAACATACGTATAAATATTTCAAATGTAAAAGCACGAGAATAGAATACAGAAGCTAAAGTTTCTTGAAATTAAACATTTTAGTCTTCTTTCAGTTTATTGCATTTTCATTTTGCTCTTTATATCAGCTCTGTATTTACTTAAAGTTTTTTTCCTATGCTTTTGTTTAACGTGTATGCGATTGTTTGCGCTTGTTAGTAAAACCGAAAGCAATAAATAAATATTCAGTTGCTTAACTGAATGCAATACCCAGCACACACACAGACCATAGATAATAATAAAATCATTCTCCCACTAAACGGAATCGCTTCTCAATTTTCCACTCTCTCTTGCTTGCTATAACGTTCTCTTTATTAATGATTTTTGATCGTTATTTCGAGGGCCATCTAGTATTCGATAGGAGCATTATTTCGTATGTGGGCTTTACGTATGCATAAGCTTCTTCTTAGCGTTCTGTTCTAATTAGTCACTGGACTTAGCTTTCCTGTACACTTCTTATGAAAGATATTTTCGACTTTTCTGAGAGTAAAATCTTCTTTTTGAGAGTAAAATTTACGACGCAATTAGAAATTTGCGGAGTTGTGAAGTTTTGATAATATTTTTCGCAATAGTTGAATACATTATGGGAGTACCTTTTACAATGATAATCTAAGTCCAAAATGTAAATAAAGCGCGTTTTAAGTCGAATATTTTTTACTCAAGAATATATTGTTGACGGTCACTATAGTCGAAGCAAATTTAAAGCCAAAAAGAAAAAAAAGAATGAAATGGATTTTGGATTTTATGTAAATATTGTCGAAAAGTTTTTGATTGCTTTTACTGTTATGTAAAAAATAAGATTTAATTTTTTAATGTTAGGTTTTTTCAATCTCGACTTAATAAACGATAACTTTTGCTTTTTATTCGCCAATGCATGGATTTTTTCTTCTACACAATTTATTGCTTCAGTTAAACCCCATGTGTCGAGTATAACAAATATTTGATCATTTAAAGGGAAAATTTGTGAATTCATTTCATTCATTAATCGTTCGTATTAATTACACGAGTTTCCTTTCGTTTAGTTTAAAAAACTTTACACGAACTAATATTCAGCTATCGTATGTGCTTCCACCTCCTTAAAACCCCAAGGAATCGGCATTCAATTCTGTAACACAATTTGATGAATTTGATTAAATTCGTTACATATCCAATGCTCAAGGATAATCTTATTTGTAGCTGCCACACAAAAAACTTTCTTGTTCAAATCATGTTTCAAAAGTTTTTAAGCAAATTTCAACTACATGTCAATTTGCATAAATTTTTTCAGTGTTCTTGGGAAAATGTTGCAATATTTGCTAACATATGCGTTCATGTTTTTACATGTTATGTTTAATGCATGCATGCATCTTGGATGGGCAAGAGAGTTATTTCGGATATGTGTTCTGTTTGCTTATAAATTGTGTTACATTTGTCATTGCGTTAAGTTGCCAAAAAACTAATTTATAATATATTTTTGTGCCATACGCTATCTGTGGTGCAAGGGTATATTAAGTATGGCCGGATGTATGTAATATAAAGATGGACTTGAAATAGACTGATGTTTCATTATACCAATCGATCCAGAAGAGGTCATTCTGTATGGATCTAAGTTCATCTGTCCGTGTATCTGTCTTGGTTTCTTGTGTCAGTCTGAAAGTCGCCATTTTTGAGATATTTTATTGAAATTCGATAGACCTACGCGTTTTGGCCCAAAGACGAACGGATGCGGACCACTTTTTTGACCACTTCCCATATAATGCCCTATTTTAAAAAGCCGTTATATGAGCAACTGTAGAGTGATGAATAGTCGTGGTCCACTACAATTTTTTTACATGTTTTTATTTCATTCGCAAACTTCTCTCTCATTTTCCTTTTTTAGCTTTGATGATACAACGTGACATAATTTACTTCGGTCTGGTGGAAATCTAGTTTAGATGGATTGCGAGAATTGGTAATGGACTGACAAAAGTGACGATTTACTGTTCTCTTCCTTCTTTTCCCCTATTAAGTCGATTATATCTGGGAAAAGGAGAGGGAGAGACAGAAGATCGAAATTACTTTTTTGCCAACCTCTTAATAGAGATAAGATAACCATGCTTACAGAACTTTATTGTTAAATAAAATTTTTTAAGCAAAATTCGTTATCGTAAGATTTTATCAAAAATTTTGAAACTTTTTAGAATTGCAAACGGATATAAGATTATATTTGAAATGTGTATTTGCAATTCTCTTTCTCTCTGTCGCTCGCCTGCCTTGTTTGGATGTGGGTAAAATGAAATGAGTCTTCCGTAAACGATTCGAAATGAATCGAAAATATTGGAACAAAGCATTAAAATTAAATTAAATTTGTTTATAAAGAATTTGCCCTTTTTTTGAAAAAAATTTTTCTGGCAATTAAGTTTTAAAATCAGACAGCGGTAGAAATAAGTTTCAGAGGGCCTAGAACAACAAATACACAAGTTGCAAGTATTCACAAGAATGTAGCTGCATATTATCTGTTCAAAAATGGTTCACATTTCATTTTGCGTCTTGACGGTAAACAAGAATTATAGTAGCACTAATGCAATGCTGCGGAACAGCAGGAAGCCATCCACGCCCGCATACTAAACTTTCACTTTTTTGTCAAAACTTTTTTACAACACCATCAAGCCTCAAATATATACATTCCTGGCCAGCGTCAAACTAGGAATTCACCTAAACATTTTCGTCTGTTTATCTGTAATATCTGCGGTAAACATTGGTCCGTTCGCAAGCATGAGGAAGATATCGCGTTGAAATTTGGAAAAAACAAGTTGAAAATGGACGGAAATGGCCAGAGTACCTGCCTTGAGTGAAAGATAAACTGAGGGCTGCTCTGCTCATAAACTACAGTAAATTCATTATATATGTTTTCAGGCATGTTCTATAAAAATGGAAATAATCAGCCACGCCCAGCCAATATTATTTATTTATTTTATTTACACATGAAGTTTAGCTAACATAAAGTGACAGCTGAATTTAATCGGCTCTTAGAAATAAGTCTTACGCCAAGTGTTATCAATAAAGATTAAAAAGTATTTAAAGAAAATAAAAAGAACAAAATTGATTTATAAATAAGCAGAAAAAGAAGCAGAAAGAAGCATGTACACAACCGGCATAAATCCTGGTTAATGGATTGCAAACCATGAAAAGCTTGGCAACCGACAATAGTGAAAAAATGTAACTCGATTTTTGATTCCAACGTAGACCATACTCGCGTCTTTAGGAGAGTTGATTGGATAGCATTCAGATTTTTGTAAAGGATTCCAAAGGGATCCAAAAGCTTCTAATTATATCTACAGTGACTAAGCTTTAAGAAAGTAAAATTCCTAGTGAAACATTTCGCGACATAGAATTTTATCCCCTCCAGGAATGTCGGCGACTCGATAATACCATTAAGTAACTCAAATAAGAATGAAACAACGAGAAGTGGCAGCAAAGCTAGCAGAAGCAATCCGTTGTCGTAAGGAGGCAAGATTATGAAAGATTATTTTTTTCTTTTTCTTAATCTTTTGCAGGATAACAGTGGAAGTGGGTATAAAAGATCCAATCGTAGTTGAACATAATTTTCATTTTTGCAGTGTTGATCGCTTGTGGATTCCCTTGTACTCGAATTTTCAATGAAAAATGCTGTTTTCTGACACTTGAACAAACTCTTCTGAAAAAGGATCAAAAAAAAAAAAAAAAGGTGAAAAGTTTATATAGAAAGAAGCTGTTTGTGAATTACGATAACTTTAAGGTCTAAACAATCAAACGACTAATGTAACAGCTTGAAGAAAACGCCTGTTTTTCGCGATATCTACAAGCAATGAAAATGTCTTGATAAAGACGACTTGCATATGTAGTATATAATTAATAAAATTATGGGCTTCAAGTAAGATGATAATTTAATTAAAGCACTCACCTCAAGTTTTTGCAAGCCCGTATCACAAATATCCAACTGCTCGCTATGTCTACGTCTGTAACGTATACCATCGGAGGAGCTGGGAAATTCAATTCCAGTGTCATTAGTTGAGAACAAAGTTGATACCGATGTTTCCGTTGTTCCCGCCTCATTTGTATCCGTAACATAAATTCGGCCGTTCGCAGCCGTAGTGAAATCATTGTCATCGTTATTATAACCTTGCACATGCATGCCAATACTTCTGCCACCATTGTTACGTATACCTTCTCTATCGTCCGTATCGTCATCATCATCGGTGTCTGTGTAGATATGTGAACGCGCTTTCCCACCAGAATTGGCTGTGCATTTATCACGATCACGTTGACCGCGAGACTTTTGTAGGACAGTTTGTTTGCAACGTGTACCGCAAGCGATGGCTGATATTTTACTAGCATAATAATACATAGCCATGTGTCACGTTTCGATTAAGACGCGAACGCGTGGACCGTACATTTGGCTAAAAACTAAAAATGCGACGTTGAGATAAAATTAAAAACTATCCTATACTGACTATGAAGTTTAAAATTTGAATTACGCCAAAAAGAAAAAAGGAAAGCAAAGAGAGTATGAGGATGCGCAGAGGGAAGGAATGCCCGAATGCTGGGAATGAGTGAAGAGTTTGCTTAACTTTCTTCTTTTTTTTTCGCTGTATGTTAAATATGTTCTGTTGAGCTCGTTGTGCTTTTAGTTTATATTCTCTGTTTTTGTTGTTCTTTTAGTTGCTGCTGTATAAATATGCAAACATACTTTCCTTTCAGTGATTGATTTAACGCTTTAGGCACGTTCATGTGTACGCGCCTTTTAATTTACATCAATCTAAGCGTTAAACTATCGATATGCGCATACTTGCACATTGTTGAACATACACGCGGTTTCTATTTGTAATTTGTTTTTGGCAACAACGTGACCAATACAAGGAATACTAGTTACAGTTACCGAGGGCAACGTGATTCTGATTTTAAATTACCGCACATTCTATTACGTTATGGTGTTTTCCGACATATCTTCAGGTGAAATACATGAGCACAAATGTCATTGCATTTCGTATATGCGAAATCTTAGCTTTATTTCACTTTTTCTTCATTAACAGGAACAAGAACGATTGACGATAGAAACTTTCGTAAATCCTTTTTATCATAATCGTATTCCCTTATAAAGTTAAGCTTCAATTATAAGGATTTATTTATTTATTTATTTTTTTTTTTGCAAATATTTCCACTGAACTCGACGCTTTATTTTCCTTTATGAGATCAAAAAAAAAAAAGATGCACTTTTCGCCATATTTGTGATGATGACATTTTTCTAAGTTTTCTAAAAAACATTTTCGACTTTTTTTAATATTTTAGTTTTTCTTTTAGTTTTCTCTGCTTCGGGTGCCTGTCCTTAGTTCACGTTTAGTTGAAATTAAAGTTGAATTTGTTATGTTAACTGTACGTAACTTACATTCACATTTCGTATGTCATATATGATACATACATATATACAAACATATATGGTACATAAACATTGAGAAATTTATGCGAAGAATTATTCACATATATATATAAGATATATATATATGATATATATAGATATATAAGTACATATATCTATGAATGGCAATGCGGTAGATTACATTTACAATGAAAATTATATCTGTAGTCATGTACAATGATGTGTGCTAGCAGACGACGCAGCAGAACAGGAGAAAAGTCTGTAAAGAAAAATAAAAAAAAATTGCTTTGTAAATACAAGAGCTGAGCATGTGAAAGGCGATATAAATTCATTTAAAAGAGAAAGTAATTTGTTTGCATGCGGGCATGCAACTGTGTATGTGTGAGTGTGAGTCAGTTTGCTTGTTTATGATATGGTAGATTATTTGTGCGAATTTAATTGAATTTCTTAATGTGCACGGCTTTATCTTTTCCTTCATGAAAAATTGAATTCAATAAACCGCCGAACAATTTAATCGTTTCGGTTTTACGTCCATCTCGCTTTACACATGCACATATAAACATGTATAAATATACTTTGGTTTGGTAGCTAAAAAAGGAAGATGCATTAAAAGGATTTTCAAGAAATTTAAGAGATTCTTGTTTCTTCTTAATATTCAGAATTAAACCTTGAAAGTGTTTTCTTTTATTAATGTAACGTTTGCTAAGTCCTTATAAGTTAGTTATTGATTAGAATTTACTAAACGAGTGCAGGCAACTGTTAATGGTTATGTCACGAATTAAAATAAATTCTTCAATTCTCGAATTTTGTTTAATTTTTATTAATTGTATTAATTTTTGCTTTCTTTCCAGAAGCATGATTCAGAATTTGCACAATTTACCTGAGATGCAATTTTCAATTTCAATTTAAATTCGCTTATTTTCTAACTATAAAATCCAAATCCGCAACTAGTTACACAGTTTAAGTACTTCGCAAAGTCCGAAATTCGCTAAAAGTTTTACTTGCGAAATAATATACGTTCACACTTTGTATTGTGTGTCTCTACTTAGATTTCCAGGTTGTATTCGATTCTGCTATATATTCGCTTGTTATGCTAATTTTATATTTGACAGAAAAATAAGAAAAAGGCGGGAGGTATGTTCCATTACAATTCTTTGTTTACTGTCAAGATAAAATACGAAATGTAAACCATATTTTCGGACAGGTGATGCGTGAATTATTATAGAGTTCGTTCGTTTTCGTAGCCGAGTAGATAAGGGACGCGGTTCAAGTCTCGGTACAGTTTGAATTTAAATAACCGCACCCACAGGGGATGCTCGGTCGGCAAAGGCATAAGACATCGATTGAGTACACAACCTCCAAGCTTCGCCAGCTCCACATCGTTTTGTCTTTACCCAAGTCTTTTTAACCAAGATCGCGGTATACGTATACTCGACGTCTCCTGAGTAATTCGTCTTATTAAAAAAATAAAAAACATTCTTTTCTTACATCAAATTCTAAATTAACACTTTGCGATCGATGCTGAGATACTAACAAAAATCTGGGTTACTTAAAGAAATTTTAAGACTGCAAGAATGGATAGACATCAGATGGGCCGATGAGGAAATAGGACAAAGTCGATTCAGGAAATGATTCTATTCATTCGCTATAGTAAAAACTGGAACGTAACTTGCACATGCAGGTGCAATCTTGGCATATTCTTATAACAAATAGTTTAGGGAACGTAAGTGTACACACTCATCCATCTGCTATATAAACGCTCTCACGTAGTCTTTCTTGACGTTCTTGAAGACTTCTGCCATATTCGCATTAAAGACGATAAAAAAAGGTATTAAGAGATTTCAACGACATTAAATATTTTATACTTCATGTCATAGTCATTCTTCTATCTCTCTCTCTCTCTCTCTCTCTCTCTTTCTCTCTCTCTCTCTAGTTTAGAAGCTTTGAAACTGTTGTGCTCGTAAATATAATTTATTTTTCTGACTAACGCAGATAAGTAAATATGTGAACAATTACTTTCAAATTGAAATATCTCTGGCTTATATGACGAATTCAAGCAATATGGATGCACTTACATAAGTGTATCTATTCAGGCTGAACCAATTAAGCAATAAATCCAGTAAATTCCCATTACAAGAAAATTATAAGAAATATGCTATTCATGGCATGTGTGTGTGCGTTTAAACAGGCAATCCTTGTATTTGCTATAATTGTGTGCACAATTTTGTATGTCAAACGAATATCGATATATGTAAGGTCAAGCATGCAATATCAAACCATAACATAAGTCATCGCATGGTCAAACCGCAAGCATTCTTTGACCTAATTGTTCGGTATCCAAATATCTAACCCAACCCTGTTTAGTATCCGTAATACACTAAATATTGTGTACGCATAACACCGGACATGTAACGTAATAAGTAGTTATCAGCATAAGTATGTAACTTTAGGTTTTATAGTATGAAGAGAATTCATGCTTCTTACTCTTGCATCTTCCTCAAGGGGACATTAATAAGACTAATTATATTTAGTTAATGGCTGCGAAGGTTATATTTACGAAATTATCGAAGCTCTAGCTTTATTCAATGTATAATTTCAATAGAAATTGTGAAAGGACAAAGGCGCAATCACATGGGATGGGTGGTGTGTTGCACAACCCAATCAAAGTATGTTTTCTAATTAACTTAAATTAAGGTTATCAAGAGAGATAACTTGGGAAAAGATTTACCGACACATACAACACTTACAAAAAGTTGGTTGAAGATTTGTTATAGATATTGCCTACTGTATCATCGGTTCATATGTGGTTATTATGAAAGAGGGTAAAATAATTTAATTAAATAATTGTTTTAATCAGTTACGGTAGTAAATTTAATCTGAACTTTTGCATCTTCGTATGCTTTCATGATGCAATATTTCCTCAGTTAAATAGTATTGATAATGACGATCTGGAAATGCTTTGACATTATTTTCCATTTTCCATTTTCTTTTTCCATATTATTATATACACGTAAAGTACATAATATGTGCATATGCAAGCAGAATCTTTATGTGGATAACACACATTTCTAGTAAACGAAAATGATAAAAAATATTACGTTCCAAGTGTTGCGCTTGCTATGCTTGTTACGCATTTTCCTCGTTGTATGGCGAGTTTTGGATCCCACGCCAAAATAAAAAAATTGTTGTTCTCTGGGGGCAAAGCAGTCCAACCAAAGCGTTGCTCAGCAGCGGTGCGTGTCTCATCGGTACAAGCAAATGGTAATGAGAGCGATTCGAATTTGGTGAATAAGACGCATAGTCTAGCACTTGCCAATCAAGAGCTTCCAACATGTCGCGAATCGGTTTTGTAATATGGATCGATGCACGGATAGTATGCGGAAAAGTGGCCTTGCGTTGCCTTTTTTTCAACATCGATCTGTTGAAATCAATTGATTGTTGTTAGTAGCGCTTGTAACTAACCGCTGCATTCGACTATAACAGCTAATAACAGATCAGACCCTTTTCGCCTCGTCAAAGTGCTTGTGCTAATCAATGTCTGTCATGAAGCATAGGTTGTAGTTTCTTGTCTTTCGAGGGCGGAAAAATTGTGTTTTCAAAATTGATCTACAGCCGTTAACGGATATAGCTTTCTATCTAATTTTCTACAACAACAGACTAAAGCCCGGGGTATGTGGTTAGATCGGAGAAGAAACATTTTTTACCAATATGTATATATCTTGCGTGCTCTCGTAACAAAGTTAATACAGTTCCATTTTTCGTTCTTGGGTTCAATCAGAAGTTCGTGAAAAATTTCAGCCAGAGATGACGCATGCAGTCAGGGTACAGTACAGTACATCGAACCCTTTTGCTTTCAGTAAGCAACGTAGGTCATTTTTACAATTTCTTCCTTGTAATGTCTTTTAAGAGTTTGGATATCCGCCTGAGTGACTAAGTAAGCAATGAATCTCGACTAACAATAGCCTTAAGGAAGCCCATAGAAGCTAGTCCTTAGTTGCCAGTCCTTCAAAGCTCTTATCTTAGAACTTATTCTCTGGCTAAATTAATGATAACAAGAGTTTAGATATAAAAGAAAGAAAAAGAAGCGCCCGTGCGTGGCTTAAAATCCACTATTCCTGCTTTCTGCATCAATTCCAATGTGTGCTCTTTGCCTACCGAAAATTATTGCTCATCTTTTTCATATACACATTCTGGCTATTGCAAGTGAAATGATAAAACTAGTATAACTCTGTCTTTCGGTCATAATGACTTTGTTATATAAAAACCAATTTATTATTACAATGACATGGTTTATGTTTTAAAATACATTTTATATCATATTTGCTGACATGGTTTCATAAAAATATTTAATTTTTAATGGTTTTTTCACATTTAATTTATTATGCATTTAATGTTTCAATAATAAACGTAAGGATTTATGAGTGAAATCTGAAAAAAATCTACGTTTTTGATGAAAATTAATTTCGTCAACAAAGCCATTTATCTTATTAGGTTAGATCAGTGCCTAAAAATGATTTCGATTTAAAATGATTTAATGATTTGAATCATAAATAAAATGATGCGAAATTGTATGGATTCTCATTTCTAATTAATTATTAGCATAATAACAAGATTAAAAACTTAGCATAAGCAAAACTCATAAAAATCGTAAATCTCTGACAAATAACTATATGTGCGAATACAGTTTTATTTATTCGGCCCAAGAATGAAAGGGAAATTGTGTTTGAGTTTACCATATATTTTTACGGACATACACTCTCCCTTTATCAAGTACTTCTCACTTGTGGTCCTATTGCTTGAAATTATCGGAGCAAGCTTATAATCCAATAAAAAGAAGAATTGTATTCGTAGGTAAGTTTCAAATTGAAAGCTTCGTATGGGTTGCGCTTTCGGATGAGGAGTGCGCCAAAATTGAATTTTGGAGGCAACAAAGCAGATTTATTACTTTAGATGGACTTTGGGCACACCAATGTAATGCAGACACGAAAACGCTGTTGAAACAGAATCGGTTCCAAAGTAAGCCCAGGTAGCACCATTTGCGAAAAAAAAGTTGCCATGATGAAAATGCTGGATGTGCGTGAGCAGGCTTCTTAGTTACTTGATCTAATCCCAAGCACTTTTTTGTTTCTAAAGCTAAATTTGAACCGAAGGACACAGACTTCCCTACAATCAGGAGGTAACCATTCATCATCATTAGTTTCCAGACAAAACACTGCAGTCCGGCTAGTTGAAGGCATTGGACTATTGCCAAGGAAAGTGTAGAAAAATAAATTTGAACAGAAAATTCTCAGTTTTTTTTTTAGTTCGTAAAATTTTTAGCCAACCCTCGTATAAGTGTAAGTAAAAAGCGCTGCACCAAAGATCGCGAACGCGTATTGAGTAAAGCATAATTCGAGGAATTATATTTGGGTCAAAGCCGTTAATTTAATAGCTTGTACGCGGAAAATCGACACATTTTGTGATACGTTCAGGTGTCGTAAGGATAAGTAATCCTACCAATAATAAAAAATGTCACACAAAGCTGTCATCAATAGTTCACTATTAAAGTCTAATACAAAATGTAACAATAAAAAAAAAAAATTGTTGTGACTTCGTCGCAGTCCATTTACGCATTGTTCACGCAGTCCAAATTCTAATAACTTCGCTTTTTATTTTGCGTGCTACACAACGATAAATAGTAACTTATTTACCAAATTTGCTTTCTGAACCATTTACATTGTGTTGTTCAGTGTTGTATAATCAAAGGTTTTTGGTTTTTTCTCTAACAGTTCATTGAAATGTCAACAACGAAAATGCTCTATAAACCAAAACAGCAACACATAAACATTAAGAACAACAAACAAAATCATAATTGCCATTATTTCAATATTAAGGAAACTGAAATTCAAGCGCTTGCAAATAGATGTTTACGATGGACTGGAAGTCGGTAAAGGCGTAATATTTACCACTTGGATGTGTCCACTATACTGCAACTACTTCCTATCTCCTGCTGGCAGCCCTTTCTGAGCGTGATAGTGTAACCTGCATAGGAGATATTCCTAGCAAAAAAAATAGAATCGGATCGGATAGGCCATATGACCTGTGCCTTTCTCTGGCAGAATAGTCTGATGTTTAATATTTTGAGATGAAAATTGGTCTCTAATAGTGAGAGAGTTGAGAGTTAAATGTACCAAGTTTGGAATTCGAAGATCTATCTTTTCGGACTTCACCTTGTATGAGGATTCCTATGCAAAGTCAACCTCCATACAGTAACGAAACATAATTGTCGTTTCATTTATAGTATACTTTTAGGATGATGCCAATTGTTGTGATACTTAAAGTTTACTCGACGAGTGTGGTAGGTATGCAGTTAACTAAGGAGCCCCAGAGTTTCGTCCTAAATACCTCGTACATGTTTGTGCTTGTGCGCAGAGTTATTTATAGTGAATTTATGAAAATTAATACATTTGTAATAATTATGATGTGTTTTTTTGTTCACATGTTCACATTTCAAAATAATCAGAAAATCATTGAAAATATGCTTGAGAGGAAATTTTGTCGCAAACTTCATATTGGCTGGCGGCAACAATTCTGTAATTCGGTAGCAATGCATTGTTTAATTTAATAATATTTGCAAGCTGCGTGTGTTTATTTTAAATGTAATGTGAACAAATAAAATCTCATAAAATCGACAACAGATTTGCACGTACGCTTGCATGGAATGCATCATATACTGCAGTATCAAACCGCAACATGGCAATATATCCCGTGGAAACGAGGCATGTGTATACAAAAGTTCTGCATCGTGCATTTAATACCAACATTTTGCCGTTGGTAATTTATTTTGTTCATTACTCGTTCATTATAATTTGAAAAGCAAGTAAAAGTAAGTAATTTTTCAATTCAGTTTACGAGAAACAAAAGGTCTATTATTTTGCGATTTTCATACCTATTGCGGAGGTGCTACATATGACGTTTGACAAGTGTTTTTAGTTAGTGGTTACGCAATGTTCATAGCCCTTAGTAAAGAGATTCGCCTAACCGTTTAGCTGTTCTCGTCAGACTGTCTGGACTTTAAATTCACCTTTTTGCGATCTGCTTATTCTCTCTCTCTCTGATCTCTGTATAATTAAAGCAGCTGACGATTTGTCTTCCCAGGTTTTATTGCTTCGAAACTTTGCTTAAAATATTGAATTTGGTCTTCCGTCCTGAGGAGTTCGTATAAAAGACTGCCTTTTTTATTGCATTTGTCGTAGAGAAAATCCCACGCAAGTTAGGCACTGCGAACTCACGGAGAAAACGGGGTAAACTTGTTTCAGCTTAAAGCTTTATTTTATAATTAATACCAAAACCTTGATCCCCTGGCAGACACATTGATTTCTTTCAAATCGCTCTCGGCCTCACATCTCTCGTTTACGTCGATGAAGCTACATTAACACATATATGTTTACAAATGCTTTTTAAGAGGACGAAAAACAAAAATTCTTTTTGCGAAATGCGGCGATCGTTTGGTTCCTTAACGTAGTTTCTGTCTATTGAAAACGAAACCCTTTTGTCAGAAGCATTGCCTTTCCTCTCTAACGCAAAGGATATTGAATAGTGTCGGTAGTAAGAGCGTAATGAAGGGAATGTCTACAAGTCCACATTCATGGCGCGGCTACTGAAGCGACTTAACAAACGTTGTATATTATGAGCAGCTCCAACCCAACGTGTTCATCAACGAAGAAGACTACTAACTCAGATTGACAATAACGGTTTTGTGTCAAGTATTGGCAAAACAGTGCTCGCCATCCGTCAATAGGGATTTGAAGTGATAGCATTGGGTCCCATTTTGCGAAGTAATAAAATGTTCTATCCTCGTTAGTCCCTGGTTTTAATCGATAATTAATGTCTGCGTGAGCATAGCTTCTCATGGGGTGACGACATCAGAGAGAAATTGCTCTTTTAATGGATAGTCTCATATCACTCGACGTCTTTTCAATATTGAATCCATCCATAACTGAAAATTAAAGCTACAAATTTTGGCAGACAAAAAGAGGAAATAATAATATGGCCTTCTTTGTGTCATGGCCATGTATTGACCCACACGTAGTGTGAACGACAACGACATGTCTTAGTGGGTTTAACTAGTCCAGTTCTTAAAAACTCTTTCAGGTGATTATTTGTTTCCAAATTTGAATGAACTCGATGTCCAACAGTTTCAGTTTCAGCGAAATCGTGTCACACCTCATACTAGTAGCGAAAGAATCAATTTTCTAAAGGAAGAATTTAATGGAAAAGTTATTTCATGATCTCATTTCCTCTAAGTCAGTCTCCAAGACACTGTCATACAAAGCTATTGGATTAGTCTCTTTGACAATATGTAAAGTGTTTGTCTTACACTGGCGAACGATCGACGCTTTGAAAGGCAAGATAACTTGACAAATGGCTTAAAGCTACCCTATAGCCGAGAGAAGGAGATTAGAGGGTGCCAGGTCGGTGGTCGCGGTCTCGAATCTCAGTAAATAGCAAGATATAAGAGATGAGTTGAGAAAAAAAAAGGTGAAAAGCGCCCACATAAATATATTGTAATTAAGGGAGATTACTTTGAAGGGGATAATATATTGATCAATAAATAAATATTTGTCGAGAAAAACAAAAAGTCACTTTAGACTTTAAGACTAACGTATTGTATTGCTTCTCGTTAAGTATTCTTTGCTTATAACGTTATACTTTATGCTTACTTAGACGTAAGTTCGCTTGCTAGCACTTTAAGCAGAAAACATGGCAAAAAAATGCTGACATCAAAACTGAAACTGCAACCTTGAACTACTTGCTTTGAACTTTGCTTGTGCTTCGATGGTCTTTCCTGTAATGGCGGACTTTAAAGTCTGCAATCTTAAGGGTGTTGCTCAACTCGGCTGAGCGCAGATTAAAAAATGCGCTGATCTAAAATCGCTGTTACATGAAATCGACTCATTGTGCACGCATATGCAAATGCCAGGAGAAAGGGAGAGAGAACGGAAGGCTATCATTGAAATAAAAACAAAAACTAACTTACAACTTTTTCCATTTAAAATATGTATGAAAAAACAAAGAAGTTATTTGCATTAAGTTGGCGAATATTGGCGAATATATGGCGATGTCCTTCCCGTTCCATACCAAAGAGTGGTCCGAAAAAATATTTTTTTCGCGGCATAACATACATAAGGAATTAACAACAATTGCATATTTCCTTGCTTAGGAATTGGGTTAAAAAATCTTTAACCAGAAACGAGTTAAATAGTAAACGCAGACAATCTTGAAAAAGACACAAAAAACAAATGCTATTAAGTTGAGATAAACTGAAGACACATTTTGTGAAACATAAGATAAAATGAAAACCAGCGAAAATAACAAAACCGGAAACAAAAAATCTAAAATAAACCAATACACGTACAAGAAAGACAACACAACTTAGTACACAATCTGGAAACTGTCATGGATAAGTGCGGACAGATGTTTGTGTGCAATTGTTTTTCCGATTTTCATATTTGTTGTTGTCGGTTTCGCTGCTAAGTGTTGAATTGTAAAACATGTTGCGTATTTGGTAAATTTTGTTGATGTTTTTTCTCCAAGCATTTCAGCTCTTGATGCTTATCCCTCATTTGTTTGTTTCAACGTTAAGTTTATCGGGCTGTATGTAGAAAATTTGCCATTTAGTCGAAATATCTGACTATGGTGCGAGAAAAAAGTCATCTGCAAGGCATTAGCAAATAATGTTTAGTTGGGATGAATTTTAAATGTTATTCACTTTGCACAGTGTAAAACATTACATTCTAAATATTTGCTGAAATTCTGTTGCAATAAACGAAAGATAAGAAGAATATGACGAAAAAGTAATAAAAAACAAAAGGAAAAAAATGAAAAACAAAAGCAAACTAATAAAAGTTGACAGAAGACGTTAGAGACGATGGTCTCTGTCTACTCACATTGCTAACCATCTTCATCATCACCATCGTGTAAATCAATTTTCTAACATGGGAAGCTTGAGGTACATTTTTTTAGAAAGACGAAGAAAACACTAAAAAATTCTACACCATATTGAATGACAGTTTTTCTGCACTGTTTGCGCCGGCCCGAATATAAATTCAGCATTGCTTGCACACTTTTTCTTGCTATATTAAATTTCTTGTCAAAGACACACACACGTGCACTCCTTGCTGTTCTTATTCCACTTTACTCTACTTTAAGCTGAGGCTTTCTTAACACCACGCAGTAGGTAGTTGTTGATGATTTCATTGCCTGCCGCGTGAAGGGGACCCGGCTTTGAGAAGTTCTTTACCTTATTTACATTTTATCCTGCTTTAGAATATAAAGGTAATGTTAGCGTTTCAAAATATGAAATATTAACTTCTTGCGAATTTTTCCCATTTAGCTTTGTGCAATAAAAGTTCTTTATGGTACTTTTTTGAAAGAAAATTATATGAACACTTTTTTTGCTTTTATTGTCGCCATAAATTTTTTTTTTGCTCAGAAAATATTCCTACAAATCTTCATAGAGTACGGGTATAACAAGTTTGCCTGTCGTGAAAGCGTTCACATGTTAGACCTTAAGAGGCTTAAGTGATTAGGGCTTTCTTTTCGTTTAAGGTTACGTCGTCGTATGTTTTCTTGTTTCTTTAACAACCGCAACTTCGCAATGTCTATCAGTCACTCAAATCTCTTTCACTCTCTTTCTTTTTCGTCACTTATTTATGGCTGTCACAGTGTTACACGTACGGACGAAAAAAATGGAGCAAGATCGGCTGCAAACTACAGATATCTGTTATCAAAATTTTCATTGATATGATAAGTTTCCTTGCTTTACTTTTTGTTCCTTATGATAGTCTCGGCAAGCGAACGTTTTGAAGAAAAATACGCAAAAAATCAATTATTTGAAAAAAAAAGCTCTATAAGGGGACTCTTTAGTGGAGCGATTCACGTGAGTCGCTTGTTTCTATCACTCTGGTGATGTTCTCTATGGGTGCATAAGTACGTTCGTTGCTCGATGGAAAGAAGTGTGGAGAGTATGGGCGAGCGGGGAAGAGGAAGTTGAACGCAGCCTGGGAGGTGTAAGTATTAAGTCTTGACGGATCAAGTATTCACTATAGTTGCAAACACGTGCCGTTTGTGATTCAAGTATGGTCTACCGTATGTTGCATTGAGCCCTGGTATTCTGTCCGTTATAGCTATATAGGTTAAGCCATTTTGCCGATTTTTGCGGGTGAAATAAAATGTATTTTTCTGTCCACCAACGAAGATTTGATTTGCTAGTTTTATCATTTTTCTTTGGCCATTATTAACGGAAGGGATTGCAACAAATCATCTGTTTTGTTGAAAGTAAATCGAAAGGTAAAAAATCTGTTTCCCTGTCTATCTACTGAAAAGAACATTTGAAGCTTTTCATGGAATTCTTCCTTGTTCGTCATGATCGACCTCGTTTAGAACGATGGCAGAGCAGGTTCTCTCTTTTAATCTCTCTTTTAATTCGAATTTGAACTTATTAATGGGTCTTAGTTAATGTCTGGGGTGCAGTTACTGCTAACTGATTAACGCTTCTTTTCAATTAAAACTTGAAAAATTGAAGCAAATATGCGAAATTAAAAATTTCTTACCTGAAATTTTGTTATTTTCTCTCTCTTACGCAACTGCTGTAATAGAAAAATAAAACATACGGATGATGTACATTCTTTTAATCCATTTCAAAATGACTACATAATGGGAAAAACTTGTTTTTGTTCCTAATATGAGCAATCATTGAGGGCATGCCCTCTGTACGTTTAAGACGATGATGGTCAGAAAGAAGCGGCTAAAGAAAGAAAAAGATGGGGAGTAAACGCAGCTTAGTGGACACGTGCTCAATTGGTATATGGTATGGTTTTAGCAATAGAGGATTCACTCATCAAAACGGGCTGAAATTTGAAGTCTCGAACAACGGCCTGCTTGCCGTGACTCTTAGCTATTCGGCCATGCAGCAACTCGACTCTAAGCTAAGAATTACATGAAAACGTAACCTATAGTATGAAAACGATCAAAGAGAAGAGAGAGAGAAAGAGGATGGGTTGCTTGGGTAAAAGACAAAGAAAAGCATGCTTCCCTTAATGTTTTTTTTTAATTTTTATTTCAAATGTTTTGAAATATTCTTTTTCCCCTCATTCGCAATTTTTTCCCCTTTGCACCTTTTTACCTTAACATACACCTTTTTCCCTACTAAGTTATTGTTCCCGAAGTTTTTTAGCATTTTATGCATAAACGGGTTGGTAACTAAAACTTTGAGTTGGGTTTTTGTTAAAAAATTGGACTTTTCTTACTTTTAGGATAGAAAGTCCGGTATTTCCTTCAATACGTTTCGTTCATTCCAATTGTTTATGTACCGAACTTCTCGTTATGATTCTTCAGAACTTTTCAATTCATTGCCATAGATTCATAGTGATGTGAGAGTATGTAGTAACAATGTTTTTTAATTTGTTGTTTGAAACTTGTTTTATATATATATTATACATATATACATATATATATTTTTTAAGGTCAATTGTTCTCATATCCACCAGTAAACCACCGCAACTGTTCACTTAGATGAAACTAAGGTAAGTTCACGGATGTATATGAATGAAGCAATTGAATGCGTTATGAAGTGCAAAAAAATATAAAAGTTATTTTGCAACTTGCTATCGCAAACGAATGAAAAAGCAATTAAAAAAGAAAGAAAAAAAAAAAGGAAGAGAATACAAATTTTGAATTATGTCTTAAGGGGAACTTTTTTTGGGGAAATAAAAACAAACATTTTTTCTTATGAAAAAAATGTGTTCTATTTTATGTCGGATTTTTATACTCCACAAGAGTATCTTATATTTTATTTAAAAAGTAGTAGGAGGAGGGAGGGCGTTTTTTAGGATAAGTTATGCTTATATAATAAACTTTGCAGTTTCTCGCTGTTGTGACAACAGCATAAGAATCACTAAAGCTCGTCAACATTTTCTTATGTTATTTTTTCTTATTACCCTAAAGCATATTCTCTTGATTATTTACTCCGTTGTTTTTATTTTTTTGTT
The DNA here is from genome assembly GCA_000688715.1 of Glossina pallidipes. NCBI lineage: Eukaryota > Metazoa > Arthropoda > Insecta > Diptera > Glossinidae > Glossina > Glossina pallidipes. Next base: position 529,356 of record KK499765.1, on the reverse strand, counting down.
GCTTTTTGTTTCTCTCTCTTCTTTCTCGGATCTGTTCTGCACGGTACACAAATTATTACTTGGTTGTATGCTTGAAAGAATATTATTCATATGTATAATCGTTAACGTTTATGTGCGTGTGTATGTATGCATATTTGAATATGTCAGGCAATAAAAGAAAGAAAGTTAATTTAGGTTAAAAACTCGCCGAGTAATTTTACGGGCGCATCTTGTAAATCTTTAGTGAAAAGTTTGAAATGTAATCAAACTTTGATAAATTGCGTTTTTATATCCTCTGCTGCATAATGGATTGCATCGGATATGCAAGTTTGCTCAGTCGTTATGTAACAGTTGCGGATGCGCGCGTTTGATATTTTGTGAAACTACAACTGAGCGTTCATGTGTTTTTCTGCTCATCATTTGCCCTGATCTGTTCTTCGGTTTACCCATCGGTTTGGCTAATCACCTGTCGGTTCTTATTAGTTGGGTGATCTTTCTCTCTGCTTATATAGTTAGCTGCACGAAGGTCAGTTCATTGATGTCCAAATATCCCTTCGTCTTTCCGCTTTTCGTATTAATAGTCACCCCTCTCCTTGTAGTGCGTAATTTCATTTGTTCACCTATTGTTGTCAACGTTCCCATTCCATGGATGAGTTGTTCAGCGGTTATTTATATAATGTATCTACTTCTAAGACAGCAAGCTTTAAACTTGGCATGTAGCATGCAAATATTTCTCTAATTCGCTTGCTAAGATTGATGGATATTGAAGACTTCCTCGAAAATGAAAATAACTTTCTCGATGTTTTCTCAGGTTGTAGTTTTGCCATCATACGCTTGCACTGCTCTGAGTGATGACTAAACAACTTTCTTTTTATGGTCATATCTCCTTACTTCAGTTCACTCAACTGCGGTCGACTGAACATCAATTTTAAGGAGATGCGATGAACAAAACGAATTTGTGTTAATAAAAAACTGATTATTGTGGGATACCTAGTGCTTTACTACAATATTGCAATAATGTCTTTTGTCATTCGGCTAAATATATGTATGTAGCTTACATAGATTAATAGTACTTTAGCTATTCATACGTTTCTTCTTTTATTTACATGGGCACCACATGCAGTACCGAGGAGATTCCTTCGCTTAATGAGCCTTCTATACGTAACTCTTGTTCTCCCACTACTAAGATGGGCTGAGCCAAGTGTTTAATTGTGAATATATGGTTTATGCTCTAACATAGTCATGGATATTATCTAGTTTGCAACGTACAAGAAATGTTCGATTGTCACCCTAAAATTATAACAAGTTTGCCTCAAAGATTTCGTTGCAGAATGTCGCTCTACCTTTCCTTTTATGCGGACATATTTGGTAAACTTTCGCCAGACTGCAACAATTAAGATATCATCTTCCCATTTGCAGGAGTATGTGAGGACCAAATCTCTTATTTTAGTCCCACACTTATTTTAAGCATTATAAACATCCCTATATTATAGGCTGTCGAATAAGATAAGCTAGCTTGTATGAGTAGTAGATTATGGTAGAAACTGCAGGCGAACTAAGAAGAGGAGGGCAAACCTCGTTCGAATTCGCAATTCCAACTGCCAATGGAGAGAGAAGAAACGCAAGCAAGGCGGCGCCAAATTTCCGGAACAAGTCAGATTATAAAAGAGGAAGAGAGCTATTCCGGTTATCAAGAAGAGCGGACGCATGCCCTGATGCTGCAAGTGTGTTTTCTGAAAGAGAAGCATCTTTTTGAATTTGAGAAAAATTCATGTAATTAATATATAAACATAGAAGAAGAAGAAGAGTCAAGAGAAGACTATTTATTTTGTAAGTAGGCTGTAAGTGAAGCTATAACTTGCACAAAACACGTTTATAGAACTAACATTGGACTCCATGATGAATTTGTTTGAGAACTTGCATTGACGCTTCAAGTTAAGCCGAATGCAAATCAGAGCAGAAAAAAAATTTAAAGCAATGGATTTATTCCGTTGGTATTTTTAGGGAGCTCACGGAAAACTATAAATTGTCTTGGAAGCAACTCGTTGAGGCCCATAGAGCATAGCTCTGTATAAGAACCGCAAAACTTTTCGTTCCATTGGAAGTTATACCGTACAGATTGGAATTAAAAATGGGTCGAGGAAGACACCCCCAGTGCGATACAAAAGAAAAAAAAGTTTGACTGCTCTCTTCCCATTGCTTACAAACTTCCACAAACACAAGAGCTACAATTTTGAGAAGCATTCTATGAACAGCCCTACGCACTCTGCATGAAAATAGAAATTATCGGCCACTTCGATTATAAGGTAAAAAATTCAGTCCTTTGAGGATTTTGTTTGTCTGGTTTTTTAAGACAAAAGTAGTGGGTATGAAAAGTTCGACCACTGCCTTATATAAATTTCTTGCCTGTTTTTCTGTTGAATAATATCTGAAAAAAGAAAAATACTTTTTCTGATTTTTTTGTTTTTATTTTTTTAAATAATTAAATTAACTTGAATTTATTAACAAAGTTTCCAACATTCTCTGTGTGTTGCATTTTCCACTTTGAGTTGAAATAACTGGTACGCAACAGTCGCACGCAATGGCAAGAATACAAGTATTTTGAAGGGTATCATGCTTTTTCTGAAGCTACGGATCTTTGCGCATAACAAATGAATTGTATTAGCAAATTGCAAAATAAACTGGCAAACAATCAATTTTGAAAATATGTTGCTACGGCTAATAAACATAGAAAGGTTTGCGGAATTTGTGAAGAAACGGCTCAAAGAATTTATAACGGAAAACGTATGCAGCTATGTGCGGGAAAATGTTAACATTAGGGGAAGGATTCGTTTCCACATGTTCACTGAAGCATATTTAATTTGAAATATTTTCAGGGCAGAGTTTTTTTTAAGAATCGATTTAGAAACAGCTATGTATATAACATAAAGAGTTATATGTTGCCGTAGGGAGTATTATAAAACTTTTCCATAAATTACCGATGTTTTTTGACAAAATTTTAATGCCAACACATTCGTGAGCAAGGAAAAGATGCTGTTTAAGGATAATAGAAAATAAGAAAGAAAATTATGTTCCCCTTGACAAGATGGCAAGACATTTTTCAGCTTATTTTTAAATTCAATGGTTCGTCGAGATGGTTCGCTATTTTTGATAGGGAAGCAGTACTTTGCATAAACATAAAAATACTTTCAGATGATTTTCACCGTTGAGCGAATTTCTATAATATTTTCCTTTAAATTTTTTTTTTTTTTACTAAACGATAAGTACACATATATTTATATTCAGCTAAAGTTAAAAAAGTGTGACCGAACTATGCAGCTGGACGAATTTTAAAATTACTCGGTGGTTAAGATTAACCCGGTGTAGTTATGTATAACATTTTATTGGATCAAATTGAAATTGCCTTAAGCAGGTCTAGATTTTTTTACGGAGAGGTTAATTCGTAGTAAATACGCATTTCGAGGAGCGAATGTACTTTCTTCAGTTTTTGTGAATCAATAAAATAACGCACTTACGGTTCTAAATTAAAGCAAGAAAACAGTCTTGCGTCGATAGCGTACATCGCGGCAGCGATTTGTTTAATCATAGGAAGAAGATCGCGAAGGAGAAAGTAAAAAAAAACGAACTGGCGTACGGGAATGGTAGGATAGAACAAGTGAAAGAGCACCCTAACAGGCTGATTATAGAAATACGGATTTAATTATTTCCATTGCTTCTATTCCATATGAGATAAATGAGACTCGGATATTTCTAGATAATCGATCCAATTTTCATTTATATATTGAATAGACTGCTTTTGTTCTGTTTAAAACACCGTGTAAAAAAAGTAATAATAAAAACAAAAACCATTCATTTTTATTGCAACAAACAAATTAAAATTAGAATAATTCAGTCCACAAGTACATACACGGTATACAAATTGAAATTGAAATTAGGAATAATCATCGATTGCCCCACTATTCATCGCTACTTGATAAGAAGCGTGCATGTTTATTACGAGCTGAATCGAAAATGCTATCATCAGTAGATACTTCAGATATATCTAGCACAACAGTCGGATTTGATGCAAATAAAGAATTTCCTCCGCTGTTTTATTGTGACAAAGTCTATTGGCAGCATTTTTTCCCCCAAGTTGCTTATATAATTCTTGATATCGGTAAGAGACTGTCAAAATAAAAATTAAAAAAAAAATTTGTTTTGCGACCGTGCTATTTCAAAACCGTAAAAAAGAGCGCGTAAAACAAGACTTGGATGTATCAGTGGAACGAAGTTTTCAAAACAAGTCGTTATTGGGAGAACGGTCCTAAAAACTGTGCGATCGAATCCGCTTTAACTGAATTTGCCCTTGAGACAAAATACGAGGGTACCATCATCAATATGTCTCAAAAATTTGTGGCCTGTACGTTGAACGCAAAAATACGTGCGCAGACATCAGAAGAACAAACGAATAGCAAAGTTTATATTGATTCCGAAAATGGGTTTGAAGCGATCAGTTGTCATAAGTGTTTATGAGTGTTAGCGGTACGGTACATACCTCAATAGATCCCATTTCGCAAAGTGCGGCGTGGGACATAAAAATTAAATAGTTAAGTCCGCCCAATATGCAAAACTAAATTTGACTTTGTGTCTTGAAAAGGTTTTCAAAATATAATAATTGTATACCCATCACCCTTACAACTGGGTGATGGGGTCTTCCCACCTTACGTTGGTAGGATGACAAGAGGATGACTTGTTAAAAGGGGTATTTTTTCACTAATTTCATTCGTTATAAGAAAAAAAATTAGTTCATTTCAATTCTTTTCACCTCTCTCTATGTCTTCTCATATAACAACAACTTCTGCATCAGCTAGTCAATGTAAACCTTTGTGTTGGTGTAGATTAAAAAATCCTTTATTATTGTATGCTAGAAAAGCATGCATCCGTAATAAACTTCAAATTTTATATTTACATGAACGCAATGTAAATACAGACAGTAGCAGAAATATTTATTGTTCTATTATATTTTTTAGAAACAGGACGTTCGGCAGCTGAACAGTACTTGAACGAGAGTTCGAACGTAACATCTGTTGTACATCATAAATTATTAATAAAAAAAGTTTGTAATTTTTTCCGCGAATTTTTTCATTGAGTATTAAATCATTTATGGAATGATGAATTAGTTTTGCAATTTGTGTTATTTTTATACTTTCAACAACAGGCTTGATAGACAATGGGTCAAATGGGTGCATGTACATACGTATGCACACACATGCATAAATAAATAAATTAATAAACAAATACATGTATGTATGTATGTACATATGCATGCATATATACACATGTATGTATGTGCGTGTAGACATGCAGGTAGTAGGTGTAGAAATAAGTTCTGGTGAAACGGGTTGCTTTCTACAATCTACCTGCCACGATGATTTTTTCGAAATTTCAGTTAGAAACAACTTCGACATTGATGCTTGCACGCTATAAATTCCCAGTAGTTTACGAGCTACCGTTCAATGTTGAATGAAGTGTCAAAAGATGGACGACATTTGGTTCACTGCGTTTGATTTTGTTTTAAATTGAAAAAAAAAGTGCTGCTGAAGTTACGAAAATGGTTGATTTGGCTTGAGATGAAATCACAGTAAGCTATCAAATAGTTGAAAAGTGACTTGTGCGATTTTGTACAAAACATTTCCATCTTAAATGTCCGTATACGTCTGTCCATCTCCAGTAAAATAATCCGAGGAAGTGATGTTAATCTGTTTTTTCTTTTTACTCATGGGTCAGAACGATGCAATCATATTTAATACATCAGCAGCTCAAAAAAGGCAAAAAATCATTTACAGCGACGGCGAATGTTCCGATTATTAAGCTTTAAGTAAATTTTAAATAAAGTGCAATTTTATCAGGAAAGGTTGAGAATTCATTTGTATATTTAATACACACATACACACACACATACACCTACGTATATTATATGTAAGGCCTTGCACGGTTTTCGAATACATACCCCATCCAAGCCAAGGTCGAAATCACCTTTTGGAAATTTTATAGGATTTCTTCCCCGTTGGAGTTCATGACCATCAGTATCAGTAACCATGCGTACGTCATTTGCGTCTCATTTAATACTAGCATGAGATATATTCGTTTTAATACATTTACTAAGTTAGTTTGTATACATTCAGTGAAAAAGAGAGAGAGACAATTGTACGTCAAATGAATAAAGGCATACTTGTTGAATCTTGTTATAACCGCGACAGATAGAACTTTCCAGTAGACGTAGTATGAATATATGTGCGTATATTTACGATGTATTTGTATGGACATTGGTTTTAAATCAATCCAAAGCTACTTCGGAAACGTGTACGGGGTTTGTTTTAATATTCACTTTTCGTTATCTCATCAATTTGGAGTAATCGGCAACTAACGAACTTAGTAAATATAAAAGTAAAACAAACAAAGGTACAATAAATTAATTACTGAAAAATAAAACTTAGTTATTTTGGGCTTAAAAAAACTTAAACGTCCACTCGGAGAGCAAATTGAGCCTGCACTTGCCGGTTCAAGATCGTACGTCGCCCGTTAACTGTCGTATTGAATTTATCTTATATTAAAAATTAATCTGATTGTCAATTGCATTATATGTTTTGTCTACAATATGAGGCTCAGGGACCACTTTTACTTTTTCGCTCATGCTTTTTTGAAACCCTCTCTCTACCACTGCTTAAATGTTACCCGGTTAATCCCCACTAAATTGTTCAGTCACTAGCGCCGAATCTTTCATCGGCTAACTCTTTTATATCAACTCCGTCTATATCGAATTCTTTGACCGAGTACTTATCTCATTTATTGTAAAATCGTTTCGACACTAAAATGACTTTGAGATTCTTCGGTGACTCTTTAAACGCCTTTAAAAGAAAATTGACCCCGTTTGCGAAAATCTGAATTCGTCCGATACCGGTAGTTGCTGATTGCAAACGTTAGCGATAGAGCAAAGCGATCACTTGATTGGTGTTTAGCCCTCTCCATGCACACAATTTATGCTAATATAACTGTGTATGTTGGCCTATAGTTTTATGGTTGCAAATTCAAACAAATACATAAAAAAAGAAAATAAAACAAGAAAAAACAAGTAAAAAAATTTTATTCGGTCGTGACCGAATATTATATACGCATTATCGTGATTTTAAAAAAGATTAGAGAAAAGGAAAACAACTATATTTTCATAGTCTGTAACGTTGGGTGGGCGCGGCTGATTAAAAGTGGAAAAGTGATATGTGTGGCACTTTATGAATAACAAGCAGAAAACACTGAAAGTAAGGCTGCTAACAGTTTTGTTGCATAGACATGTGGACGTCGTTGGCGTGTCCTTTAACTGGCTTGGTTCATTTCCAATTTTTTTTGACAATTTTCCAGACCAATTTGCAATTTTAGCGAACGAGAGAATGTTTCCCTCACAGTTGCGCAGACGGACACGCTTAGGTGTATTCGAAATTTGAAACTGGCCAAGCATTTATACGCTTTATGGGGTTTTTGAAGCATGCTTCTGCTTTTAAATCTGTAGAAAAAAAAAATGTTAATACCTTATAATATTGGGTAGGAAGCTTTTCCCATTTTTATACAGATATTACGGTATGGCCCGTGGAAAGTATGTTAAAGCTTTTGTAGATTTATCTGTTATAGCTTATGAGTAATGAAAACCATTTTTGTATTCCTTTAGGAAAAGAGAGGTGTTCTCAGTTTATATAAAACTATTGGCCTGTTTTTCGAGCGCTTTCACCCCTTTCCATGTAGGCAACGTTTTTGCCAAACTTGAAGTCGATAGCTTCCGTTTTGCGGCTAGGAGAATGTTTACAACAGATATTACACAGACGGACAGGGGAACTTAATTAAATCGATTAAGAAGCTGATGCTGGCCAAGAATATATGTACTCTGCGGGGTCTCTGAACTTTCGTTCTGGGCGTTGCTAACTTATTGACAGAACGAATATAGTGGGTGATATGAAAGGCGTGTGTTGATTCCCATATATCGGGCAACGCTCACCTGATTGTCTCAAACGAAAATGTGCTTGAAAGAGGACATTTGTGATGCTTTTTTACCTTAGAAAAAGTGAAATCTGCAAAAACAAGTGGAAAAATTTGTGAAGTGTACGTGAAAATGCTGCGAGTGAACGAAAGACCCACGGCGAGTGGTGTCCTCGATTCCGTTCCGGAAATTTCGATTTCAAAGATGCACGTCACCCTGGTCGGCCAGCCACTGAAAAAGTCTTTGAAATTTTGCCACTGGCGGAGTAAGACCGGCATGCAAGACGAGGTACTAAACATCAACCACGTAATAGAGCAGGCTGCAAAAAGAAGCTCAAACGAAGACCAGAAAACCACGGAGCCCTTTTATATCAGCCATTACACCTCATCCATCTGTGATGGGTATAAAAAGACTTGGGATGTTAGAGAAACCAAAATCTATTTTTTAGAACCTTACAAATCGAGAAACAAATTTAATTTAACTTAAACTTTGGTAATAAATAAATGCGCTATTTCGATTTAAAATAAATAAATTGTAAGTATACTTACAGGCATTGAAATTGTTATTATTTTAATTTCGGTTAACCGCTTGAAAAAGCATCTAATAATAATGTTTTCATAGTGAAATACTGAAGAAAAAGTTTGCAAAAAAAAAGTTAAATAATTTAGTGAAATTAATACACATTCCTGAACAAATTCTCCCAGCATTAAAATGAGAAACAAAAAATTCGTTTTAATTCAATAAACAGATGCAAAAAGAAAGAGATTTTAAATACTTTGCAGTACGGTTTTTATTTATTTATTTGTTTTTATAGCTGAGAGAACACGAAACGAAACTGTTTTTGTTTTACTTAAAGCGAGTCCAAGCGATTAAGAAATTCCACAAAGGAGGAGTAATAAGAAAACAATAAAAATTTATTGTTTTTTTATATCCAGAATATTATACTCATGTGAGTTAAATAAAATTCTAAATGAGTATAATATTCGTGCTTAAGAATTTCTTTTTTCTTTTTCCTTTTTCCTTTTCTATTATCTCAAAGTTAAATCCTTGAAGATTTATTTTTTTCGAAATATTTCATTTTTATTTATTTAAATAGCTTTCAAACTTGAATTTAATCTCTTTATTTTTACTTTGTGTTTGAAAGAGGGAGAGAGAGGAAGAGGGAGTAGGAAAAGGAAATGTTTATGACTTTATTGATAAAAACTCGTGGGGTGACTGTTCAGCAATTAAGGTCAATTTATTGTTTTTATTTGGTGTTATGGAAATAATAAAAAACATTAAATAGCTTCTAATGGATAAAACGGATGATAGAGAAAAGCAAAAAAAAAAAAACTTAAAAGCCACAACAAATAGTTCCACAATGAAATGTGTGAATTAGCCAATTGGAAAGACTTTCAAGTTTCGGTTGGGTTTGGGTTGGTGCATCATTATTTCAGCGATGGCTGTATGGAATTCAATTTGGGGTAGAAGCACACTTTCTAAGCTTGCTAGATAATGGCAAGACGCGATATTAAGTATCCGTGCTAAGTGATTATTTTTGGATTTACGAAAGTGTAATTGTTTGGAGTGTGTGTGCTGCCGCATACTTCACTAGATAAGATGTTGGCTGAAATCACAATACGACTTGACCCTACTTGGTTGTGGCTACTATCAGGGCCCAGTCGAGTTGGGCGCACATTCAAGAGGCTGCGGAGAGCACACCTTACCTCCTTATATCATTAGCTATCGCTATGTTACACGCATAGAAAACAACTCCTGAGTGATTGGTTATACTAAAAAAAAAGAAAAACAAATCTGGCAATACATTTGCTTACGATGGAATTAATGCCGAAATGTGAATTTTAAGCCTTAAGCCTACTTCTCGCAAGTTAGCGATGGACAAGGAAATATGACGATGTGATTATGTCGCTTGAATTGATCTCTGCGAGCAGTTTGAGAGGTTCCGTTCAATAAACTCAAAGAATTGGATCGAAATTTGTGATGTAAATAAAATGGCAAGACATGCTAAGCCATCATCCAATGAACGAATCCATTTATTGAAAAGGTAGCTAAAGCTTTCAAAATAAAAGTGTGTCGATACGAAACTTATAAACAAAAAAGTTCAATTTGCTGGGTGTGAAAAGGAACCAACATGTGAAAAACTTTCACGGCAGAAAGCGAGATCAGAATGGTGGATGCATTCATACCTTGGAAGAGTGTTTAAATATATAGATAGAATAAAATTCTTTAATAAAATAGTTACGTAAGATAGATGGATTATGTAGATTGCGAATAAAAATGCTGCCTGTTTTCCGTTAAGACTGCAATTTCACAAAATATTGAGAACGCGTTAAGGAATAGTAAAGATTTCCAATGCGTCTAATAAAAGGAAGATGTCCTATACAACTTAACTTAAAACATGAAATCCATCATTCACTAAGGTTTTCGTTATCTTCTCCTTCTCTTCTGCTTTGTTTCATCTGAAAGTCTGTAAGCAAACGATTTGCTTAAGGCGAGACGGTTGCATCGTGACATTCAACGAATCAAGTTGAAGAAACGAAACGAAAAAATGTTTTATCCAAAAAAAAAAAAAAAACAGTCTTGCTTCTCTATAAATAAGCGATTTTATTGTAATTTCACAGTTACAGGGATGCGAATCTAATTAGGAGAAAATTCGTTGGAGAAACATGCAAAATGGAAGGGAGTCTTACTTGCTAGTACATTGGGTATATGCTTTTGATTCTGCTGCTTTTCTTGAGGCAATCTAAGTGCCTCTGTAAGGTGCTAAATAAAACTGTGAATTCGTTTTGAAAATATTGTTTTTAAGGTACACGAAAATGTATAAGTTACCGCTCCTGTGGCGTAGACAACGTAATTCTCTCAAGCTTTGCATAGCTGCAGCTCTGTGCCTACTAACCTGTCCTATCCGGTAGGTAATACACGATCCTCTAGATACTAACTTATTTAGTACTTTGCGTTAAATATTCTCATCGTTTGTATCACGTATTCAGAAATCACTTTTCTTTATATTCTATCGCTTGTGATTTGTTCAACTTTATTCTATTTTGTTATGGCTGTAATTTGATAAAAAAAAAAGTCAGAAAATTGAAGATTGATTGATAACAAATTCTTAGAAAAAACAAACTTTCATAAGAAACGACTTTTAAAGCAGGGCATATAATATCTAAGAGATTGACGTGATAAGTGAAATTGATAGAGTTTGTGAAGAGAAAAGTGAAAGTTGGCAAGAGATGAATTTAAACACATCTATACATACGTATATATACATATTTATCAAAGATCCACAAATTTGCTTAAAATTTGCAAATTTTATCTGCTTTTGTGTAGTTAAAGTGCAGTGGAATGTTTAGCAGACATTGACTGTTAAAACTATATTCCAGGAACTATATATAATATTTATTGAAGAGTACTGGAGGTTTACACACATTTAACAATAGCATGTAAACAAAATTAAATCAGCTTCGAAGATTTAATTATTTCGTTTGAAAGCTTGACTGTCTTCAGTAAAATGTACAATGGGGTTTTTTCTTACGAAAATTCTTTTGGAAATTCAAAATTTGTATACAAAGCCTAAAGAAAGTAAGACACGTAAAGTTAGCATCCGTCCCTGCTGAAAATCGAAAATGTGTACAGCATCTGCACAAAATACAAATAAACTTTTATGCAAGAAAAACGAGCAGCGTGGGTTTACATGTATATAAGTGTGTATTCAATTGTGAAGTGTTGCGACGCACAAACATTATTGGATGAGCAAAGATTTGCGATGTGAAAACGTGCACCGCAGATCGTCCTACAACACAGATTCATATACGACGGATTCGTATAAGAAGGCATAAAAATTATGACTGTGTTCGTATAACACCATAAAAGGGGGTCATATATATATATATATACATAAGAGAGCTTAAAAAATCAGACACGGTGTTGGAATTGCAATGTGTTTCACCTTCGATAAATAATGTAATAATTGAGTCCATAAAAGAAAAGTTTGATAAAATTTTGCACATTTCTTATGAAAGAAAAACATTTACTACAACCTGAGTGACCGATGCTACGCCAGTTTATATAACACGGAACCAAGCTAACGCATTATAGGGTAGTCTACAGCGTTGTTAACGAACTTATTTGAAAATGACGAAACAGATTTTAAGGACCAAATGAATTTTGTTTTAACAAAATTTAAAATTTTTATTATATTTTCACCAAAAATTTGATATGTGTGTATGTGTGAAAAATAATACTTACGCTCCTGTAATATTTACTCCACATCCGACAAACAGAAAACAGAATGTGATAACTGACTATCGAACGATGCGAAAGCTTTTGGTATTAACCACGCATTTGTTCAAAATTCTTATCTTTACTACACTCTAAGTGTTATTATTATTGTTGTACTATTATTGTAATCTTATAAAAGACAAGTCTATTGATACATTGTGATAAAAATAATCAATGCAATTGCGAAGTAAAATGAGTGTGAAATGAGTGTGTATACCGAAAGCCAGGACATCGTGAGTTTTTAGTATGAAGAAATTCTGATCCATATAGAAAAGCTCGCTCGTTCAAACTACGCTATCTTTCTTATGACGACATCCAAAGCTGGGTTATTTTATGGATAGCCTTAAAGGCCCGAATTTTCTTTCTCAGCAGAATTCATATCATTTCTAAAAGGTGGGAAAAGTAATACCTAGTGAACGACAATATTTTGAAAAGTTATTTCACGAGCAACTTTTCACAACGAAGTCTCAAAAGTCGGAAAAAGATCGTCGAAGCAACGTTATACATATTAGTTGGCTAACTTCAACTTAAGAATAGACTGCAAACATATACTGAAGTAAACTTCTGCAAGATGAATATTTTCATGCTCTCTCTCTATCGTACTTTCTTTCTAAATTTATCAAATACCGAACGAAGAAACAAACATACCGACATTCTCCAACGATTCCTTATTCCAAACTTTCTATAGTAGGTATGGATAGAGTTATTTAAAAGTTTCATCGAAAAGTCCGTTCAATGAGATGCACATACAAATCATCTGTACCTCTTCAGAGTTTTTGTTCATTTCTCATTTCAATTTATCATTCAACCCATAAGCATATAGTTTAATCGTTATTCACGGTCACTTTTCTAGACCTTCGTTCTCGCAATACAGTTTCGTAAATTTCATAACTTTTAGGTTTTTCCATACAATTTTTTTTCTTTTTTTATTGCTGCCAGTAGAAAAAGAAACGAGCGAGAAATTCAATTATTTGCATTTTGAATGTTTTATTTATTGCCCTTTCTCTCCTAGGAGTTGTTTGAAATTCATTAAAATTCTAAAACAGATGAGCAGAAAAAACAAAAATCACTGAGCAAATATGAACCGAAAATTGTAGAAAATTTTTCGAAATGTTCGGGTCTTTTGCTTTGCATTGCTTGTTTTCAGCGTGGTATTGTTATTGATAAAAGTAGAGTAAAAAGAAAGTAAGCCTCCGTTACGTTGTTGATGTCGACAGTTGTCATATTTGGAATATTTGCATAAAAGTGCAAATATGTCGGCACATGTGGAAACAACTCGTCAGGAACATGTGGTTTATACCGACATTTTCTTTATTTGTTTATTTTGTGTTGAAAAATGGAGAATCAAACTAAAGGAAAACTATTTTATTAAGAGCAGATGGCACTGTTGCAAGTACGGCTTAATATTTTTTTCGTAAGGCATTTGTCTAGTGCAGGACATAACATAGCTTGTAGATGTATACATCACCACATGATAACATAGTGTACGTATGTCATAGTGGGAACATTGCTACACAAATTTGCTTATTGACACGTTTCAAAGTTTTGAAATTTTGCGTGTCGTGAGTGTGAGAAAAGCCTAAAATTTCTTAATTCATCCTACTCGGACCATAATGACATTCTGCGCAAAATTTTGGGCTTATAAACTGGGACTAAATAAAGAATCTAAATCCACGACCTGTGTAAAGATTCGGGACAATAATCATCGAGAAGACGATAGATACTTGCTGAATGTGCAGTGCCCTAAATTGAAAATCTCAGCAGTAGACAAATTAATGCAATTTGAACGTTCAACAAACCACCATTACCATCCGTACCATTAACACAGTCTTATTCATGGCAAACATTTGGATGTAACCATTGTTACCACTATAGTGCGCAGTGGAAGAAGAAAATCATAACAAAATTGCACTTAAAAACTTCCTGCAGGACAGACGCAAGCAGAGGTGAATCTCTGACCTTTCTATTAAAACTGGCAGACTGTAAAAAATAGGATTATAAGCCTAATTTGCATATTGTAGACAAAATTCTGAGATCGAAATCTTGATATCAAAAGACTTAAGCAATTTTGTTATTTTTTCTTAGTCAAAGTGTTGGTAAATATAAGGGTTCCGCTCACAGAGAAGCTTAAGAGGAACAGGTAAAGGGCTACAGTGTAACCAAGTAGGATAGGAACCGTGACTACTAAGTCAGTATTCGGGTTTGCAGCTACGATCAGCGCTCAGTCGGCACACACCGATTGGTACGCATATACAATATGCTGCGCACTCTCTCCCTATCTCTTTCTCCATTTTCCACTTCTTTTTGGCCATCATCATGTTACACAGTCCTTGACCGATTGGTCACATTAATAATAAATTATATTCGCTTGAAGCGATGTGTGTTTATGGCGGGTATCTTAAGTGAAAAATTGCAAGTTTCGTTGGCCAATCGGGTTTGTCGTTAAGCTCAGATTTCGGATAGTTCTGTAATATGTTTATATCGTCTTTTCGACATTTTGTAAATTGCAATTCGCTTCTCTTCCGTGCTTTTTTCCATAATGCTATACATCAATGTTTAGATCAAGATTCGCGTTGCGTACAGCCCTTTGCCTACTGGCCATGTTTTGGCCGTTATCCTCTTACCAAGATTACTTGTGTCAAGTTCAACTTTTGATCATTTTCTATTCACATATGAGAGGAAATATGGTCGTTTAGCATTTGAGTCATATCATCGTACCGTATAAATGTATTTTTATGGGTAAATTTTCAGTTTTCTAAAATTTCATGGATTTCTATAAAACGCCATATACAAGAATTATTATGGTTGAGTTTTTGTTTTAACATCTTTCGAACTTAACGTACGGCATAAACGAAAACACACTTGCGTGTGTATCTTCAGGGGCTAGCATGTGCACATATGCAAATATATTTGAACGTGGGATTATTTGAATGTAAAATAAGTTTATAAAGTTTAAGTTAACCTTGAGCCGAATTTCGCAACCCCATTAGTAGTCAAGACTATTTTTCGTTTATTGTAGAGTGACTTTTTAAAATTCATAGTTATATCGCACATATTTTTGACCTGCTATTATGAGCGAGTGATGGACGAGCCTTGAGAATTGAATTAGTCACGAATGAAGAATAGTTGAGAGGGCTCAAGTTGGGAGAGATTCAAAAGGAATAAGTAATTCAGCATATGTTCATTCTTTGGTAAAGAGTTTAAAAAACTAATTTTCCCCTGTCGGCTTTGGTTTTTTAGCCATGCTTGACTTTTAAGCGTATGGAAATGCGCCTGACTGTAGATTCATATAAATCTTCTCACTATGTTTTCATAAAAAGAATATTAAAGTTAGGCACGATTGTATTCAATAAAATATCTTTTGCAGAATAGAAGAGCAAAAAAAGCAAAAGTAGAGGGAGTTGAAATACGTTTAGGGTTAAAAAAGATTAACATAAATATTTTTTATTGTTTCGAGACCTTCGGTTGGGTATGAAAGCAATATATAACGACAGTATAAGACTATCGTTCATAGTGCGTTTGAAGCTTTACTCCGGAATAAATTACTGAAAATGTTGTAAAGATGTGAATAAAAACAAAAACGATAATAGACCTATCGAGTGTTTACCTTGGGAAAATTGATTTATATCACGCTATGCTTTTCATCGAAAATATGATTACAATTTATTTGAGTTTTATTTAACTTTTCCTTAGTATATCCTCTACGTTCATACGCTGTATAGGAATAAGTTTATTCTGACAAGGCGTTTCCAACGTCGAGAAGGAACCGCAACGTGTGTGCATTCTTGATCGATATCAAGAAATTCAGATCTCGGTCCGTCTGTCCCTTTACGCATCTGTGTATTGTGTACGGTACATATTTCCTTCTTCGCAAAACTTAAGACATTGGCTTCAAACCTGGCATAGAATTTGAAAGTTCACGTACGTTGGTTGGTATTGACAATGGACAAGCCTAGAGTGCCTAGAGTTCAAAACCAAAAAAATTGACTTTTTCTCTCGTTAGTCGTAAACTGTGACGAGTAAAACGATAAGAGTTTTCAGTTATGTTCCTGAGGGTAAATCTACAGTACTTGCACTTGAAGAGTTGAAAAATCGTCCAAGCCCATCCAATACGGTGGATCTTCGAAATTCAGTTTTTTGCTAAGACAACGACTGCGTATACAAGCCTCGGTCATAGTTGAACATAATTTTCTTACTTGAATTGATTTTATTTTAAAATCCACAGTGTCGTTTATTTTTCTTTAAACAGCAAAAAGAAAATAAATTTATAAATCTTAACCTTGATTAGCGCATAGTTGGCGTATCATTTGTAAAAATAGATTTATTTCAAACAATATAGGAGTCTGACCTTGAATTACTCAAAAGGCAAAATGTACAATAACGGCAACAATTAATGAAAAAATGCAGTCGCATTGAGAAATTGTGGCTGAGTGAGATAAAATTCGCTCTATTCAAGCTGATAAAATGCTAATTTCTTAAAAATGTAAGATATGATGGTTGTGTGAAGTTTCCGTTTCTGTTTGCGTCGGTCAATATTCCAAAAATGGTTCTACTTTCTAAAGAAGGCAGCTTTAAAGATATGATGATTTACAGTTTTAACAACGTTAATTGTTGTTGTCATTACCTGTTTTTTTAAGTAAAAGTGAAAGAGCTGCGTATCGCATGTAGATTTATGCAGCTAAACTAACACATCACGCAACAATTGCTCAGATTGGTACATAAATGTCGTCTTCAAGAAAAAATCATTATTCCTCTTAGTGGAAGCAAGATTTTAAGGGATGCCTTTGGAGTTTCCATAGTGTTCAGTCGTTCGGGCCAGTGGTTTTAGTTTCGTTATTTTATTTTCGAAACAATGGAAAAATTCGACCTTTGTGTATTGAATAAACAAACAACGAAAAGAGAATAGATCAACTCTTCTTTTTCGACAACAAGCATTTGGACACCGATGCTGAAGGCAGAGAGCATGCAAAACAAATAATTATATCAGAAAACATAAAACAAAAAATTCTAAAAATTATTCTCAATAACTGAAGTTGCAAGAACTATTTGACATCCTAAAGATGTCAAAATGCACTCCATGCGCAATGAAGCGAGAAAATTTGGGAGGAGAAGCTCCTTGCGAAGCAAATACTGGTAGAAAAACATGGTTTTACATGTCAATGGCGATGATTCAATGGCAAAATTGCTTGAATTGAACTTGGAATTGCTCCTGTACACATCTTTCTCAGACCTAGCCGCTAGCGACTACAATTTGATTGCAAATTTTAAAAGAATGCAGCGGAAAATAGTTAGATCAAGCAGTGACGTCGTTGCGGAGAAGTGTTGGAATGATTGTAGTGCTCTTGCATGAAAATATGTTGATGAATAAAATCGAATTCGTTCCTCTTGTCTTACTTAATCTCGAGAATTTTTGACCGAATCGAAAACTTTTTAGCATCTCATAGTTATAATCAGTTGTGGGAATTATTTCTTATAATCTTAGTCCGAACCAATTTTGATTGTCTAGAAACTAACCTGTTATGAAACAAACAGCAGTAGCTTTGAAAATATAAAAAAAATTTGCAATTCTTGAACCAGTTGCATAAGCACAACAAAGTGCACCTGAGGTGAGTACTTGGCCATTCCGGTATCGAAGGCGATGTAAGGCCTAACTGTCTGGCCGATAGGAAACCCCGAAGAGCCATGGGCAGAAGCACTCCAGAATCATTTTATGGCGCACCAAGGGGCCACATAAGTAAGCACAGAAAAAGCCAGCTTGGCTTTAAAAGCACAGCATTGGTCAACAGAAGAAAAATCTGCAAAAACTTCTGGTGTATCGCAGTAGAACTAGAAAGGGACCACGTATGTCTGGTCTTCGGCTCCTACACGGACCACAACTTGCTTAAGTATCACCTGAAAAGTATGGGTATCTCTGATACCAATTTCTGCATATGTTGCGAAGAGATGACTGAAACATCCCAATGCATTCCATGTGAATGGCCCGCTACCTGCAGAACCAGACACCAATTGTCTGGCAAACACGTCGTAACCCCAGGCAAAATAGGATCTAGCGGGAATCATAAGAATCTTAAAGTTGATATAAATGCACGGGTAAACACAATACACCTTTTTGCCAAAGTAAACAAGATTTATATACGTATTAAATATCAATCACATGAAAACCAAACGCGCATTGTTTATGAGACATAATATCTTTGGCCTCTCATCAACTAACCATGTATTGTGGTGTTGTTATTTCTTTTATAATCTTCAGAATGGCGCGTGTTTTGGTTTTGCGACTCTTGGTCTGTCTTTCCACTTCATTATTTTATAAGAAATGTCAAAATTGTAAAAGTTTACGTGATTAAGTTCTTAATTGCCCCCAATAAGTAATTTCGAAGGATTCTGGGTGAAATAACTCTTCTCCTTCTATTCATCGGTTATTAAAATTTTTGTAGTCATGAACACTTATTTGACACGAATTAAAAGAAAATCGAGAAAGATACAAAGACTACACCTAGCTATGACTTCAGCCCTCTTTGTCGTGTCAACAATATTTTTAAGACTAATTATATCATGTATACGCCTCAAAGGACTGCTCCTTTTATTGGTTCGCTTATCTCTCCACGTTACTCTTTTGAACAAAATCCATGAACTAAAAGCAAAAAAAATGTAATTTATTTTCAATAATTCGCATACACGTTATTACGTTACTTCGTCACTCATACGCTGCGTAAGCTGGAAAAAAATCGTTAAGTGTTGAACACATAAATACCCGCCTTTGCTACATTCAGAGAAACAACTCAATGAACTCAGCTTCACTCATGCATATGGTTGTGTGCGTGTTGATTTCACAAATATAAATTTCATTTTATTATTTTATTAATACTCGGAAAAAGTAAACAGAATTACCATAAATAATGAAATCCCACAATATTGAATCAAATCCAAAAATTACAGACGAAAGCAATCTCAACTGCTTATAATCGCTTAATAGCAATGAAGAAAGCAAAAAAAGAATGCTTAACGTACTTATAACTAGCACATGGATATCGGTTTTTAAAGTTTGTTGTTTTTTTTCACTTTGTATTTTTTATTACTTCATTATGCATTGTGAGCACGTATACGTAATGTTTATAAACCATAATTCGCGCAGATATGCGTAATGTTTTAAAATAAAAATATAACGGGTTGTTATAATATGTTTTTTTTTTGCCAATAATCTGTGTTAACATAAAAATGCATCTGCCGTATTAAACTATATATTTTGCCCTTTGTAGCCCTTGATAAATTGAATACATTGTTTTGTGCACGCGCGACGCATATCCTCTTGCAACTTCCGTTTCGTTGCACATTTTTTTAAAGTATTTTAAACGTTATCCAGCCATTGTTTTCCGTTTAAAAAGCCGCGGGTGTTTACTTTACAATAAAATAACATTATTCTTTGTCAACGTGTATGTGTGCATGTATGACCATGAAATCATACGTAATAATTGCAATAATTATTAAGAATTTGTTTTCACTTCATTTTTCTTTGTTTATTTATTTTCTCGTATTTTTAATTAAGAATTTTTTGTTATTAAAAAAATTAAAAACTTTCAGTTAATTATTATTATTATCAAATAATTTGTTTCTACATTGTTTACATACATGTTTTATAAGCAAAAAAATATACGCGCTTCAACTCCCGTTAAGTTGATGTTGTCGATGTTAACGCCTTGAATTGCCGCTGAGAACTAACATTTGCGCGTCTCAACATAACCTTTGTGTTCTATTGCCTTGCAACAAATGTCAAATAATATTTCCCTTGTGTGTTGTGTAAAATTAGTACAATTCTTTTATTCCTTTTTTTCCAGCTGTAACGGTTGATATAATTGAAATAACATAACATCCACTACGTAGCTGTAGGCTATGCGATAAGAAGTTTTCCTATAGAAATTGTTGCCTCATTAACTAATAGGTCAAATCTGTAGATGATGTTACACTTCTCTCAATGATAGAATTTTTTGAGTAATTTGGCAACATAACGAGTTGCTGGCATTTGTTTGCCTCGCCGTTGTGTCGTGATGATATGATGAAATGTATATTGGCTTTCTTTCAACAACAATGAAATTTTATGTTAGAAACATTTTGTAGATTCTGTTGATAAGAATTCTGGGAACAAATTTGTCTTTATGGCTTCTATTGTGGAACATTACGTTCGATTATTATGTTGTTAACATTTAACGTAAAGATTTGTGGATTCTATTTTTATAAGGGAAAATTTTCACAATGAAAGTTGTTGTCCTTTTTTACGACACTTTTTTTACGTTAAACGTCTGTTATTTTTTTTTTTTGTACCATATCATGGGAGTTGAATGCACTTTATCGAAGAATTGCTCGATGATGATAAACTTACAAATTATATAATAAAAAAGGCACGGATGAGTTTTATTAAAACGAAATTTCTTATATCCATAATTAGCTTGTGTTGAAAAAATGTCTTCTCATAACTTTGACTATTTTATACTAAGTTACGATGCTACATATATGTATATGTGCGATAATAATTAATATAGTACAGGAATGGCATGTGTTACTCCTTTACTATGTTGAAAGTACCCATAAGTTACACCATAAGTTATCATAACGTACTCTCCATTAAGTACAGTAAGCGTACACATGTACATATATATATATGTATATATATGTATATCACATTTCGTTTAGCGTGGATAGCAGAACTTTTTGGCCTAAATGACCATAGATCGAGTTCTAAAATATTCATCCTGTTTGCATTAAAGCCAATAACTAAACGAGGATGCAATTTCCATTGCACAAGATGTTGCTATAAAAGATGACGCGGAGCAATCTAAATGTTAAGCTTAAAAATGAGTTCAACTGGCAATCAGGTTGACAAGCACACGTTCACAACTACTTATGTTCACTAATTTTTATCTACATTGTAATAGAGTAACCACTTCGTTATGATCTTGTTCCCACCAACTTATCTCTGTCTATATGTACGATAGACTGTTGTTCTTAGTATATGCATAACTAATTCGTGTGTTATTCCCTGGTACCGGTTAATCCATCCACATCCTCATACATACTTTTCTTTCCAATTACCTCCTGTCCAAGAGGAATTTCTGGGTGGCAGAGACTGCTCGTCCAACACCCGTAGGGTAATCTTAAAGAGGTCGGAGGTATCTGAACTATTGCTAAGGGAGACGGCGGAGTGGCAGAAGCTGCTAGTTCATCACCCACAGGACTCTTCTAGATGCGTTGAAGACATCCGGACTATCTACAAGGGAAAAGCTATATAAAGCTTTAGTTTGAAAAGAAATGGCTGCTCCCCATATAAGGATTTTCAGGCAAAGTAATTTTGGATAGTTTAAGACTAAAATTTGTGCAGGCTATAAGGCGAAATAGTGTTTGATATGCCTTTGTCAGTTTACAGTTTTAGTTGTCTTTTTTTATAAAATTTTAGTAAAGACTGATAAATTTATTGGAGATATCGTCAATGTACTTGCGATATACTTATCTATACGTAGTCTCACAAACTCAATTAAAAGATTCTTAAATCAATAAAAATCAGAAAATTAATATCATTTACGAAAAAAAGTTTTTTTTTTTTTTGATAGATCTGCATATATAAGATGTTTTTCAGATGCGACGTTATTTTCCGCATACTACATATGCATGATTGATCGCCGTAAAAAGAAACATCCGTTCGTATTTTGCGTTGAAAAGAAAATCTACTTACAATACGAACACATTTTCGTCAGTTTCCAAAACTCGCTGCAACGTTGTATACGGGGCAATCCCTTTTTGCCCTACTTGCTGTTCGCATGTGTGTTCATTTTAAATTTCACAGGATTTGTTTAAACTCAAAAATTGTTCTCTTTTTAATTTAATTTAATTTAATTTCATCCTAGAACCTTTCACTGAGATGACCTTGTATGCTTATTCGGTATTACTTTTAATTGGAAAAAAATGTCGTAAAAGCGACATTATTTTAAATTTCGATTTAAATAATTTATGCTCTATTTTTTCCATTGTTCGGTTTTCACTTATTATGGTTTTTTTAAATCTCTTTTTTTTTTTTTTCTAAAACATATTTTCTTCTTGCGGTGCAACGTGTAACTATGCAAGTGTGCATGCATATGTTTATGTGTGCGTACAATTATGATAATTTAAATTCCCTTGACACAGATAAGCATTAAACACATGTTGTTTGTTGTCTATATACAGATGAATGTGTCTGCGAATGTATAAATACCTGTAAAGGATATAATAAGCGATATGCGAACTGATTTCTTTAATGGTATTAGTATTTACACTTATATACAGATAAATATTTAATCGTTTGCTTAAGTAGTAGAATTAATAACAATAAGAGTCATTCCCTGGAATGAAAATGCAAGGAGTAATGAACCGTAACATATTAGGTTGGGAATGCATGCAAGCGTCATAAATAAATAAACGCGTTTTTATTTTTCGATTTCAAATATTAATAAATCTTGAAACTCTAGACCTTTTCAACCTTAATATTATTACATCTATACACTGATGTGTAAAGATTAAAAGGGACTACAATTTCAAAAGTGTGTTAGTTAGTTAGAGTATCGAATAGAATGATATAAATAAACATATATATACATATATATATATAGATATGTATTTTACTATATATTTGTGCGTAAAAAACGAGCACGATGGGCTTTGTGAATATGTTTACAGAAAAAGAAAAGGGCTTTCAAATCATTCAATGAGACTTAGTTAGTGCCGTACCGAACAAAAAAACTGGTTGTTACGTGTAGACTTTTAGCAAGTTGATTGATCTGTTTTACGGCAGCAGATTTAAAAGCTCGTATTACAACCTGTGAACAAACAGAAGCCGGAGACTCTATGTTCGAAAGTTTAATTTTGTTAGAAATTCTATCTGATCTGAGCGCACCAACAATTTATATACAGTCCCATAGAAGTGACTCTGGGAAAAAATATATTTTATTGCAATCGAACCCTACATAGAGAAATTTTTAAAAGCGAAACGATTGTTCGATTGATGGGAAATTTGTACACAATAATTGTTTTGGGATCAAAGAAGCAGCGAAAACTTGCCCTATGTGCTAACTTCTTTGTTATTTGGTCCGGTTGTAACCAATTTTATTTGTTTTAAAACAAATAAAAACACTATAGTTGGGTGCGTCCACCCCCTGCCCTAATCAGCCCCCGTATTAAAAGTGGTAACTAAGTAATAATATTAATTTTTATACATCATTTGACTCTTTGAACTTCATATAGATTTAAATAAAAAAAAGGATAAATACGACAACGAAACATACGAGCAAATGAGTCTGAAAAACAACACATCGATATGAATCAAGAAGACTGAGAGACGCACAGTCATGCACAAATCGAAATGAAAAAGAAAGTACAGAATCAAATGAATCCCTGAGATTAAGAAACGCGCAATTGCCTGCGTTAAAAGTTGAGCATCACTTAAATGAAAATTTTTCAGTAAATGAAGGTAAAATAAAAAAAAACATTACAGTCCGACCATTAAGGCACAATTCAACACAATTTCGTTTAATACAGTTATCCATAACGCCTTACGTGTTTTCATATAAGGACTTTACAAAATCATGCAAATAGAAAAGAGTGGGTCGATCCGCTTCATTTCCCTTAGTATTTATCTCTAAGTCAAAACATGTCAGTGAAGTATCATCAAACTATCTCAAAAGCCGCGTCTTGTAGATTGAATCCAGGAAAACCAGACAGACAGACAGGCGGGCAGACATCAGATAGACAAAGAGACACACCAACTTAAAGAGATTAAACAATAAAAGGTGGCTCTATTTCAAGTGTATCGGCGGGTTGTATACGTTACAACAAACGTAATATGGCCTATATTACAACAAGTATAGGGTATGAAATATTAAAAAGAAAAAAATTAAGAATTATAGTCAGACAAGGCCGACTATTAGATACCCAAAACCACTTCGCCTAACACAATTATTCACTCACACACACTGAAAAAGTATACTTTTTATGGAAGCCCGCATATTGAAGGATTCCTTATATGCGGTGGTATTCAAAAAAAAGACCTACGGATCCGGTAAACTTGATTTCCTTGTCAATATGTTATTGCGAATCGATTTTCACCATGCAATATTGGAAATTAGACCTTTTTACGATATAAAGATTCCGTTTTCGTTGGAACGGTTATATGAGAGGAAGTGCCGCAAGCGAACCAAATTTATCAAACTAGCCAGCGTAGCAAATTTCATCAAAATTACGACCTGTAGTGTAAACACAAATTTGTATGGACGGATATTAGATGGAAAAACATCTATGTTAAGCCATTTAGCGTGTTAAACACACGTGGTCTATCGTATATAAAGTAAGAAAAGAGTTACCAACGCAGTTCCGCACTTTCCTGGTTGCGTTGTCGGCTCCAAGCTTTTGTATTTGCTATCAATATCGAAGAGATTATTAAAAAAAAGATAATATGCCCAACGGCCCATTATGGCACCTCATGTAGAATTAACACGCTTAACTTATCGCCTACTACTTTCCTTGATCTTTGGTTCGACACCCATGTTAAGCTGATTGTTAATAAATAGATAAAACAGCATCCATCAAAACTGAAGCCTCGCGCGGGATTTCGTCATGATCCAATAGCACAAAAGCGCCCGAAATATCAGTTAACCGATGATTTTTTGTCATTTGTTAGGACGGGTGACGTTTTTAAATGCACAACGATATTGATTGTACCGCATTGTATATTCATACAAGTGTATGGAATCTTTCAACATGACACGGACGTAACTGCAATGTCGGTTGGTAGATTACATTTTAACACAAAAGAAAGTGAAATAGAAGCTTATAAAACAGTTACTTTTAAAGGCGGTTACACCAATACCATCAACATCAATGCGTTTTGCTGTTCTGAGTGTTAACAATATCGATATTTGCAGCGTTTGCATCAAAGTAAACGCCTAACAACCAGTAACGGTTGCTAGTAGCACGCAATTGCCTTACAACAAGCGATGTTCATTTTGGGCTACGTAGAGTTGAAAGGCATGCATAACAATCGAGTATTGCACTTATGTGTTTGAGCCGCACAAACAGTCGCCGTATTACAAGCTACGCACAATGTAGTATGCGTAAAAAACACCATCACTTTAGAATAAATATAGAACACGTAAAATATAATAAAACATTGCAGAATAAAATATTTAAAGTGGAACAGTCAGCAAATGTTGTTTTCTCGTGTGACAGATGACATAGTCAAACCATGCGAAACAGTAACGGAAACTTTTAATTAAGTGCACTCACACAACATTTGCTATTTGCTTTAGAATTGATTTTAGATTTAATAAAATTTTTTGGAAATGTTGAGATATTTTATGCTCCATTCACTGGCAAAGCAATAATCAGGAAATTCTAATGACGACTGTTAGAGTAGTTTTTAGCCGCCCACTTCCTCTCCCACTTTTTCTGTGCCCTACTTTTTATAAGGAACGTACAAAGCCCTAATATTTCTTAAAGCAATGGTGTTGCAACATCAACACATGTTTACTGCTTGAATTTAATAAAACTTGAATTACTTTCAAAAATAATGTGAAGCAATTAATCAGTTTCCCTACATTTAATGAAATTTTTAGCAATTAAAACCACAGCACAATTAGTTGTAAAAACAATGTCATGAGGCTTTTTAATTAAATTCAAAATAATTATACGTTGTACAATACATAGGTCAATAACTCCCAGGACCAAATATGAAAATTCGTTTCTCCCTTTTTTCAAAATTTGCGTTAAGTCACTAACATCGCGAAGAGTCCAGTAAAACATTTCTCTAACACTGCGATTCCCATTTTATAGAAGGCTTTGTCGAACTCCATAAAATATCATTTGATCCAAGTCTCCCTCTCTGGAGTATTCCTTTCAAATTTGCAAACAAATAATAATCACGGGGGTTCAAAGGTGAAGAATATCTTTGATGAGGTAGTAATTCAAGAATGAACTCATGCACATTTGCCACCGTATAGTGACAGGATGCACTATCTTGATAAAAGTGCACTATTTACTTCGTCACTTGTGGTCGTTTGTTTTTTCAATCCAACCAAAAGTGGCCATGTAATATTCGATACGGAACGTAGTGCATGTTCAGAATACATTGAGCATTCCAAAATACGGAGCCTATAACAATGCCGGTCCCATTTTGTTTTTTTGGTCGCCCGTCATGGTTTTAACGAGATCCTTTCCATTCAAAGGACTGTCAGATGTGTTGTGGGGAACGCATACTTCATATACTAAGAAAATATTGCAGGATTCCGAAGCAGTGACACGTTTTTATTGCGGTGTCGCTAAGTGCGGTACCCATTTGATACTTTTCAACT
Source organism: Glossina pallidipes (assembly GCA_000688715.1). Lineage (NCBI taxonomy): Eukaryota > Metazoa > Arthropoda > Insecta > Diptera > Glossinidae > Glossina > Glossina pallidipes. Next base: position 502,728 of record KK499765.1, on the reverse strand, counting down.
CAAAATTTTAACCCATCATAGTTAATACACCGCTTTTTGATGTTTCTTGGATGTCACCTATCCCTTGAGATTTTACTTTTAATTCTCGAGAATAATTTTCTGACTTTTTCCAAAGTCTTTAGATGTAAGTATTCCTTTTAGACGTTTCCTGCGTTCAGCATCATCAGTGCCCAAAGAGTTCATTTCAACAGCGCTTTCTTCTGTCAAAAAGCGATGTTTAATCAATAAGTGAATGCCGGTCTTTCTATCGTTCTGAAACTGGCACTGGTGGCATTAGCTAACCAGTGCAACTCGCGCACGAATGATCGAAATGGCGTGGAATTTTGGTAGGCGACGTTTGAAAGTCTCGGGACTTATTGATCAAGGGATTACAAAATTATTTAAATTGTTTGTTGATATGTCGTCTTGTACTACACGATAACTACTACATTTCACATACTCTAGCGGGGGTGTTTTCACATGCATTAGCGAGTGTTTATTTTTTTTTTGCAAATTCATTTAAGTGAAACTCAAGTACAATTTCATCCCTTTCTCATAGAGAGTTCGCGATCTACACTCAAATTTCTAGGGACCTTTTTTTTAAATGTCGAAATTTACGGGAAATAATGGAAAATTATATGTAATTACATGTATGTATGTTAATTTGTTAATTTATAGTAATCACAGATACGAAATAAAGCGGGTGCGTTGTCTGTTTTTTATAATCTTAATATCCTCACTCGCGTTTGTCACATTCGTTCGTTTGTCACATTCGTTCATCTGCTCGTTTTCGTTATGCTCCCAGGTTTTTAATTTAAGGGCAAAGGCAACTTAGAAATTGGCAAACCCTCTCTGATGCGACAGAGCAGGTTTTTAAAATGTTTTGAAATTTATTAATAAGTCAAAACAAATCAATACATTTCATGTTCAAAATCCCGTTAAATTAAAATTCAGCGAAAGGAGAATTTAAAACTTACTCCTTATCCATACAACGTCTTCCATGTACACTGAGAGTTATGTCCACGTATCTCTATTAATAAGTGAAATATTCGAAAGTAGAAACGCCACAGTAGAGCAAGGCACGCTACACCATGTCGCCGTGAGTTGCTTCAGTTCAGTGGATTAAGCTCACTTCCTTTAGTTCAGTGTCTTCGGTTGATTTTGCAATAAAATACCAAAAATTACACTTTGCTTTCATATCATTATCCTCATATTTATGGGAATATTGTACAATGGATTTGATTTTAAAATATCCTTCCCTATCCCACACCTTTTGTCATTAAGAGTCACTACTCATGAGAAACGTTGCAACAGCTGAAGCCTACAAAGTAGACGTACGTTGTCCAAACTAGCAGCAGTTAATTGCTACATGAACCAATATCCGTCATAAGAAAAATAAACCTTCTTGCAACATAAAGTCCCATCTCGACTGAGAAACTTCTCATAAGAAAGTGTCTGAAAAGATAGACCTATGCGGTACACATTTTCTACAGTTAATTTCTATTTTTATGTTAATATGAATCAATTTTCCACAGAAAATTAAAGAATTTTCCTTTTTATATAGGCCTACTTCTCGTACGGACGCTTATAAAGTAGAGGGTTCAAAAAATTACCCAATTCTATCGAAAATTTTCCCAACCAATCTAATGGCCGATTCTTTTCCGAGAATTTTTTGAAAGTTTTCACTCTTGTTCTATATAGCGACTTTTTCAAAATATGAACTTTTTTTGTAAAAATTGGCCAGACATCAGAGAATCGGATAGATATGCGAACAGACAAGCTTAAGTCGATTCGAAAAATGATCGAATGGTAGACAAGCTTAAACCGATTGGCAAAACAATCCTGAATCGATTGGCTTAATAAAATGTGAATCTGTATCAATCCCTTCTGTTACGTACATTCGCTCAAATTTAATATACTCCGCACTGTAGGCGATATAGGATATATATTGTTTCTTCAACGCCTTTCAATTAAAAGAAAACCATTATAGGTGTCGAATATATAAGATTCGTTTCAGGCAGCATATGATTTTTTTACGAGTCTTTCTAACAATTAGTAGATACTTTTGCCTATTGCTTCTTTGCTTGAGAAATGCTAACACATCGATGATTGAAAATTAAATTAAAAATTCAAAAAATTGAAAATAAACTTGTTATGCTTCGCATTTCATTGGCATTAGAATAGTTTTTAATATTTTGATGCTTTGATATGACATTTTGATCCTTTGATAAATTCTTTCCAATTTCCTCTCGCGTTATGGTTATTGATAAAAGTTGTGCTACATAATATTATAACAAAATTTTCGCTTCCACAAAGGCATTTCGATTTGAACGGCAATTTCGACATGAAGAAAAACTAATCATCGTTATTAAAAACTTTATAATGTATAAGTTAGCGCTAAGCGTAAGCTTTCGTGTTCTATTCATCATATTAAAAATTCACTTTAATGATAATGACGTTCATGAAAGCTATACTTAATATAAAACGCCAATTTTCTCTTTGCATTGTTAGGCGTCGGGGCCTCAACTGTACAAGAAGAGCGCTTTAGGCCCCACATCAAAAATATGTTTGTTTAGTCTAATTCTCCGTCTGTCCTGTCCTGTTCTTTCCTATCACATAGTAGTGCTGAGATGGCTGGTATTCAAGATTCGACTTGAAGTGAATTTTACCTTTGCCCAGTATTCTCGAAGTTTCCTTTTTCATAGTTTAAATAGTAATCTAAAATAATAAAATTTTATTTCAGCATTACAAAGTTTTTATTATATTTGATAATTGCGTACGTTTGATTTTACGGCCAAGTTTAGCGGTTAGTTTGATAATTTTGTTACAAACAAGTTCTGATGTTCTTCTTTCCGTTCATTTGGTTTTTATTTTTCTATTTTTTTTTCGAAAAATGAATAAAATTTTATGTTAATATGAAAGTGATGATGCTGATGATTGCTTTCGTTGCACAGGAATGACATAATGATATGCATCAAAATTTTGCGGTTGTTATGGAAATTCTAATCCATACACGCTTACTGAATTTAAATCTTTTTAGCAAAGTTTTACAAATTTGTTATTGCAAGGCAGGTGTGCTGAACTTGTGATTGCTTTTGTAAAATGTAAAAATATAAACGATCTCGTAGAATAAAGCGTTCTACGAAAAGTATGGGTGTCATTAATATTAGTCCCGAAAGTAGTTTCTGATCAGTTCTATTTTTTAATGGAAAGAAATACAAAATTATTTTATTTAAGATATTTCCCATCGGTGGCTACACATTTTTCACATTATTCTGCCGAATATAAATTTATTGCCAAAAGAGATTATTTTTTTAAGGTTATCCACACATTCTTGAGGTATCGGACTAAGAATGGATAGCGTGCTCCGGAGGACAATAGATCAGCAACTCGAACCAATTTTAATTGGAAGAGATAACGTCTGATGGTTACAGTGATAAGGGTGCTGCACTCCAATTTAGGCGTGCTCCAATTTACTGGCTGAATTTCGTAACTTCACATGAAGAAATCACATGCTTGAATCCAAAGTCTTAGGGATATTGATATGCAACTCTTTTTACTTGCGGTGAGTATGAATTGAATAAATAAGCTGAAGACTTTTATATTTTAAAAGATAAATCGTTAGTCCTCCTAATACGTATACTTCCTTATTCGAACACTACCGCGACGGTGAAGAAAAAGGAAGAGATATGGCCTGCAGCCTAGTGGATGTGTGCCCATTCGGTAAGTGTTATGCCTTTACCGAACCAGCATTCACTCATGACACAACACCGCTGATACCTTACATCATTATAACGTCATTTAATATAGTTCAAGGAGTTTCTTTACCATTTTACCATAGGTAAGCTAAGTGGGAGGGCGACGATGTTCAACTTTGAAAGATTAGTATGTTAAAAACGCGTAAAACACGTGAAACGCGTGAGGAGAGGAAGCAGCTGCTTTCAAACACCCTTTTTTGGGATATATTTAATTCATTGGGTAAAAACTGTTATAACTATCGTTGTTGGCCAACATTTTCAAATCCAGTTCGAAAATTTCTCATGCTTGATATCCGCCTTCGTAAGTTTCTTCGCTATACTTAGAGTAAGGGAATATATTTCTGTATTACGAACGTAAGAGGAATAGGAATGCTTTGTACCCCTGTTTTACGCAAACAACTGATGCTTTCCCATTGTAACAAGGGAACTACTTAAATAATGAGAATTCCCTCTTTTAAAACACCGAACTATTTTAAATAATCCTAACATATCTATTACGTCAATAAATTGTTCGCTTCGACGTTTGCGTTAATTTAATGAATTGTTTGTGTTAAGCTTTCCGTTTCGTGTATGCAATTCTTTTTTTGAAAAGTACCTTCAACTGAAAGAGAAAAAAACTGTAAAATAGAAATATCGAACAAAGGATATAAAGACGGAATGATGTCGATAAAATGAATTGTATTCCTTCGTGCGAAAGGTTTGGTTGTTAATTTTTATTGCCCTTGAGTGGTTCATTCAATATTACACACACGCAAATAAAAACTGATGAGAACAACATATCAAACTAAAACATGTTAGAGTCAGATGTCACTCACAGACATCTACAGATTGAGCAGACATAACTGGCTCCTAACGGGCTTTCGTGTACTGTAATGAATGTTTTATCCCATTTTTATTGCGTTTTCCATTCATCTGTTGGTTTCCATTTTCCTTGCTTTTAGATATACTGGCGAAAAAATGTGGATACGTACCAATTTTATATTTTATTTTCAACATTCAGAGTATTTTGCACATACTAGAGATACTGAGGCGATTGACTCATGCCAATCTATCCAGCCATCAATCTTTTCTACACCTCAGTGAATGAAAAAAGAAAGTATACACTTATACACGAGGAGATACATATTCATCAGCAGTGTAGAATTTTCACTTAATTTAGCCATCTGCTCGTCTCTCCATCTCTCTATGTAGTCTGCTTATTTGTTAACCGTAAACACATTAACAATGGGTTTGAAAAAAACAAAATCGCCTAAATTTCTTTGATAGTCCGCATAAAAAAATGCAGCTCCGAAATTTAGCGCATAAATCCATAAGTAGTCTGACAAAAATAAATAGCATATCCACGATCAAGACGATACTAAGGGATTTTCTTAAATATTTTTTTGTTGTGGTTATCCAAATTCGTTCCAAAGCAAGCTATGGTTTTGTTTTTGTTTTTTGCCTTTAGTCTCTTTTTTATCAACTACTACGTACGTATTTCATCGGCATTTTTTAGGATGTTTCTCGTTACTAACACTTCGATAGGCTCAAAATAAAGAGGAATACACCACTTTTTATTTGTGGATGAAAAGAAGAATTTATTGAATCTGTTTCTGGTTTCAATTAGTGTTTTTTATCGAAGAAAACACGTACAAAAAAAAACTGCCAAAGCTGCCGACCAACAATTAGAAAATCAAATTGCATTGTTAGCACAAGTCGTACATATCAACTCTTCAGAAAAAAAACAATAGACTATTGTGCAGCTCTTCCTTTACACTCATCAACAGACAACACCTCGTTTTTTCGCTTATAACAAATACGCATCAAATGTTTTACAATGAATATGTAAAGTACTGATCAATGTAATATTCACAAGGAATTTGGTTTTATTCGTCTATCCGTTGCATTTTTATCTAAAATCGTAAAAATTTGGCTGGGTATCCTACAAGCCCATAAAAACGCAAAAGGAAACAAATTGAGGAAAACAAAAATTGAAAATTCAAGTTTCTGCATTCAACGACTTTCTTATAGCACTAGATGTCCATTTAAATTTTTACTAAGGCCATTCAAGGCTTAATGCAAAGTGAGTCTTTGTAGGCAACTGATATGTCCATAGTTATTTGTATGCATTGTTTGGAAAATATAGGCGTCCATAGCGCTTTCACCCCGTTTTCTGTTACTGTTCATGCACACTTTTCAATTATTTTCATTATGAAAGAAAACAAAAATTTCAAAATTTTTAAAAAACGGTTGCAGATACTCGCGTGCGAAACACTGCAGTATTTGTACTTCTCTTTTTGCATGTTTGCAGAAGAAAGTATTCTGTATTAGGGTTATAGCACGGTTGGCAAAAAAGCAAAATCGGTACATAAAGGGTTTTTGGCCTTGCCTTATATTAATCTGTGCTTACTGACTGTTACGCTTAAATTAAAATTTATTTCATCTGATTATCTGCGTGCAGCCACTTGCTAATACTTATTATCTAAGTCTAATTCCTCAAACCACCTGGAACATCCAAAAGGAAGCTTTGGGGACCCTAAAGAGTATATATTTCCTTCATCTAAAGATGTATCGGCCCATCTGCCCGCTTTCGTATTTTCTCCTAAAAACATTGCCATGGTCGAGAAAATAAAACCATCGGCTTCAAATTTTGTAGAACAATTGAAAGTTCTTGCGCGAAATTTGTTATTGAACACAGACAAAGCGGCTGAGGGCCACGAATAGGTAGAAAAGATAAAGTTTTGCTCAGTCCTCACAAACTATAACAAATAAACTTATAAAAATTTGCACATGTATTGTTTAGGCGAATCATTCCAAAAGCAAGCTTTAAAAACAGTACATAGTTTGTACAGCGTTGACCAATGTCGGTTTTAGAATGTACCATGTCCATTTGTCCCCCGGTGCATGTACTCGTCTGTCGAACAGTACATCTGCTTAACTGCGGTCTCACATTACTGTGATTAATAAGCAATAATGGGAAAAATTTTATTAACATAAGGTATTATGAAACTTAAGTATGTGATTCCTTATATCCAAAACCTTTTCGAAGGTTTTCAAACATGTTAGGAAATCTCTCACGGAGTCACAAGTCACATGCATTGCCGTACCACGATGGTTTTCTTTTCGTTATTACTAACTTTGGATAGTCGCCGAGAATGGAAAATCTCTATAAAGAAATTTTGAAAGGCAATTTCCATAAGTTTTGCTATGTAGTTGTTATCAGTGCCGTTTCACATATTTCTTTAATAGTCTCAGCCATGATAGCTAGAAAGAAAATTATGCAAAATGCATAAAATCAAATAGTCAAAGGGGGCAAACCATGCTTTTTAAAAGCAATCGGAATGTTGCCGAGATGTGTGTAACGAAAATACTTTTTTGCTAATAGATATTTACAATATGATATGACTTGAATTGCAATATGAGAAATGCTTTCGTACTTTTGTTTAGCTTGTACTTCAATTTTGGGGGATGTAAAGCAGTCTTGTTACATTCATTTTAAATATTTTCCCCATTGCATTCCATTTCAAAAAGTCCTGTCATAGACAGAAAAAGATATATTTTATTATCGAAAAATCTACTTAGTTGGCTTGAATACCACATCGATTAAAAATCGATTTAATATAATGTACGTGCATACATTTGTAAATGCTGATGTTAGTCGGATATAAAACACTGCAATTATTTACCTTTTAAAAGCCATTTTGTAGCTTATCGTTTATGCATATTTTAAGAGATAAGTTTACTTTAAGGCTTTCGCATTTGTGCATACGCACACCGCACACGAATACATGCATACATGTAAACTAATGTGTATTGCTTGCAATTAGTTACTTTTTTATACACACTCTTATGTATAATATGTAACACGTGACTCAATAAAGCCGTAGGATGACATAAAGATGCCGCCACTATTGACAAATCCACATAATTTTTAGAAAATACCGACCTTGAAATGAACAACGGCGAACACATGAATTTATCGTTGCCATCGTTATCAAACCTGAAGTCCAAACGGACTAAGAGGGCTGGCTGTCTGGAAAGGTTGTGACCTTCACATTTTGAAAAGCGACAAAGGGCCAATAGTTAGCGTTTGCCTTCAATGAAGCAGAAGTAAATGCTCTTTCATCAATTCAAAGCACCGTATGACAAGGCGAACACAACAATGGCAAAATTGCCCAAATTGCACGTCGAACACCTTCCACATCCATCGTATTCTCCAGTTTAGTTCTTAGAAACTGAAGCGTGTTTTGAACGGTTCGACAAATCGTCGTATGACAAAGGCATAGATGGATGTGTTGATCTTGAAAGAGATTACGTTAATGAACAAAGTCGAATATTGTGTTTATCAATGATCCTACAAAATTATTGAGTGAACTGTCATATGAAAAAATATTCAAAGAAAAATATATATACATGGATATACACATAGTATGTATGCATACGTATATAAAACTTTAAGTACATACGCATTTCAATATTTAAAAGCAACGGCAATCATCGCATGCAAAACCCACCTGTTCATATACTTACAACTACAAACGTACTGTACGTGTGCAGTGATTGCTTATATGCATTCATACGACATGTTAGTAAATATAAAAGAATGCGTACGTTCCATATGTTTGTAAATTTACTATGAAGATGTATATGTTCACACATTTATATGACGAGTGGCTTTCATTACTCATTTGTGATAGGTAAAGGATGCGATATATAAATGTGAGCACGTAAGCTTATATATACATAACTGATGTAATTGCATCTTTCCATCATCGGGAGCAGATTTAAAAAGTTTTGATGATTGCAGATTTTTTCACAGATCTTTTTTTATTTTCTTTAAACACCATCATGTGCTTGTTTCGGTTTATCTGCTTCTTTTATAAGCATTTGTGCTGTTGATGCGTTAAAAGCTACAGAAAACTTGAAAGTATTACAGTACGCCATTAAATTATTTATGCGTACGGTATGTGTATGAGATTTTTCGCACACTTGTGAAATTTTTATTCTGTTTACATATAAAACGATTATTATATTTATTTTTTAAATTTAAACACGTACAACATTGACAATGTTTGAGCTTAAAAGTTAAAATTTAATTAATCAAAATTTTTTCCATTCCCTGTGCCGAGTAGTCACTGGCAGCAGTCATAAACTAATTTGCGATAGTTGACTTCCAATTTTTGTAAATGCAAAACATAGGGAACAAAATATGAAATCAATCAGTCAATAAAAACAGAATAAGCCCAAGTAAAATCGCTATAGTCGCTCTCTGTCTGCAACTAAATACCTTGAAGTACCCTAAAATTGTTCTTGTAATAAAGGAAAATTGGAAAGTTACCAGCTACCACCTGCATAATAAGACTAGAGCCTGCACTAGAATGGTCAATTTTGAGGACAAACTTCAAGGCTTCTGGCAATTTTTATTTATAATTTTACAAATTGGTCGGTTAATTTTTTTAAGTTTTGCATAAGTCGGGAAAAACCCCTCCGAGTTTGTTTAAGTAATTTGTGACAATCAGTATCAATAAGTTGATCAGATCCATTTATACAGTCACTTTTTAGATAACCAGACGAGCAGGGAAGAATCGCGTCTCCCAAATCAGTGATCATGGGTTCAAATCCTAAGTGCAGTAAAGTTCACTTGGGTCGTGTCTGTACTGAGCCAGTCGGTAAAGGTGTAACTTTATTTGTTGGGCCCACATCCACAAGACTGCGGGCACCACCTTGCTGGCTCTTTTCCTTTGCGTCAAATGTCTAGGTCGCATATCCCGAGTGAATAGTCATTTGAAAAAAAAAGGAAAAAAAAGCTCAAATAAATATTTATATTAATTTTTATACCATTATTCAGATTATTATCTATGCAGACAGTTACTGTCTATTATAAACGTGAGCTGTTTGCTTAGTATGCGCATCGTACGTAGCCAGCTGAAGGAATAGAGAGGCGTACTTGAAATAGAGTGAATTTAAACCAGGTAAGGAAAATTTTCTGAACCTTAAAAATGACACAACGAATTTCTCTCCAATTCACTCGTAGCCCGTAGATATACAAGCTCTGCTACTAACGAATGCAAGCTTGTCACTTTGGCACAGGGAAGCTTTTTCTTCTGCTATCAATTCAGATGGTGTGGATAATTTGTTACATAAGGCAGGCATTCAAGTCTACGAACCCAAGAGAATAGACGTTTAAAGTTAGTTACATTAAGGCTTTGCATTCCTAATTTTCTTTTTTTTACCTACCGCTTACTCTTTATTTGAATTGCAAAAGAGGCAAGAAAAGTGCTTTCAACAAAAGGGGTCTTATTTTTTTTGATACTAAGCCCTAAATAAATGAAAATATATAATGTCGAGTCCAGCTCAACATAAGAATTAGTGCGAGAAATCCGCTGCCGATTCACAACCGACATAGGATCGGAAAGAGATAAAGTGCAGATTTTTATTTTCTCAAAGTAAATAAAATCTGTGTGGAAATCGAAAGCCCGAGAACACTGCTTTTGGAAATCTTAAAATTGAAATTGAATACAAAGCAATATTGGGAAACACATAGACGATATGTCTACATGTACTTCCCTACACTTAAGCATTCAAAATATCACGGAGTGTATGTGCACTTGCACAGATTCTATTCCACTATCGTATGCTTGAAAGCATTAGTTGTAATTTATTTGCGGTTGTGTGTGCAAAATAAGAAAATATATATTTTGCAGAATACTCTTGTGTGGAGATTCTTTAGAAACTATGAATGGGAAAGCTAAAGTTCGGCATGGTCGTGCGTAGTCATCCATATAAGAACGAATTTGAACTCACAATCGTGCTGTGTAATGAAATCGAGATTATGTATGTTCGTAGTGGAGTAAGAGCTTCAGGTCTTTCGTTACAGTTTAAATAGTGATTGTCGTAATTGTAGCTATTGGTTAACGCAAACAAATGCAATTTTACTGTTGGCCTGAAGTAAACATTTTTAAGAAGATTTTCCTTTCCTTTATATTCAATCAATCTCCTAAAACTAAAATTATTTACTTAAGAAAAAGAAGAAAATTAATTTGGAATGTATGTCAAGTATGTGCGCTCGTTAGTATTTTTTAGAATGTAATAAGGATTTGTGAACTTAAATGATGAAGTTTCAACATTAAAGGCGTACGCAATGCCGCCATAGTCCAAGGGAATTTTCCTTTCAATTACCGGTGAAGTGTATCTCGCAAGCTTATTCGCTAAAATTAAATTATTGGACATAAAGTGGGAGTCTTAAGTTATGGGTCGTGTCATATCACTTGATGGCTCACAGGCTTGCGTTTATCCTCTTTTTTTTGAACTTTTTCACTGATCTATGAAAAATGGAATTTTTTTTGTGTTACTCATGTCTCTACTTCTTGGTTACGAATATGAATCGCCAATTTTCTCTTATCGGCACGACGCCTTGTAACCCATGTCGTATATACATAAACTAAGTGTAGCTAGCGTACAGGTTTTTGTCTTATAGGTGATGCCTATCAAAATCTATCGAAGAAAATTCAGCTGTACTCGATAGGGTCTAAATAGTACGAAAAACTACGAACTTTATTTTTATTTGCTTATTTTATTGACGCTACCCGAACTCGACTTACCGTTTTCAAGGATAAAAGCACGAGTGGCACGATCGTGCCGTTTGATTTTGAGTTGTTCTGCTCATTTTTTTTTTCGGCAGGGTCGGCAGTTTTGTATCCTTTGTTCTAATATTTAACACAAATTTTATAACTTCATTACTAAATTCTGTGGAACGAGATTCTTATATCTAGTAATAAGGCGTTTGTCAAATCGATCGTGTATGTAAAAGAGTGGCCAAAATTATCATGCATTATATACTAAGGGCTTAACACATACAGACTTATTATGTGTCATGTGTGACGCAACAGGCAGAGGGAAATAGGAAACAATTCCTTTCACAAAATGATTTAGTTATTGATAGGTGGAGGAAGACTTAATTGAAGATTTTCTAATAGCGCTTTTCGACTAATAAACTTGCTAAGGAGATGTTCAGTATACATGAACGCTTAGGGAGAAAAAACTAATCTTATCATTCTTCTCAGTGCTATTTCACTTTACTATTGCCTCTAGTTGTAGGGGGGGATATTGTATATAGGTCGCGAAACCAGTTTGAAAATTTTGATGTTATCTGTTACCGCTTTTATTTACCTAAATCGGGCGACGTAACTTTTATGGACCCGTTGATGCAAATTCTTTTGCATAGCGAACAAAAGGGCCCGAGTCTTTGGCGCTTATGTGAAAAACATATAGTGACAATATGTATTGACTATTGTGATGGAAAAACGCGCAAATCAATCAAAGATATCCTTTTAAAAGCCATTGCTATGTATTTCACGTATTGGTTCATAAATTTTTATTCACCAGCTCATGAATACTTATGATTTAGTTATTTTAATGCACACATCTTTGATATACGTATTTACACATTTATTTGCATTAGTTGTAACGTATGTCGGCAACACATAATCACCGACTGAAACAAAGTTCTTCGCAAAAGAGAAGTTGTTCGGTTTGTTTCGGATTAAAGCAGAAACACAGTCACGCCGCGCATAACAGCAGCATAACCAACTATAGCAGCATATGTTTCCAAGATTTTATGCATGCACACTATTATAGTATTGTAAATGTAACTGCTATTGCTGCCTCATACTTTCAATTTGTTTTTGTGTAAATGCAAATAATGGCAAAATTTTGTTTAAAAAATGTACGACAAGAAGTTGTTATGTGAGAGTAAGAAACCAAATTTACTGAATTAGAGTTCGCAATGTATATCGTCTTGTTTACATGCTTAGCATTTGTTACTTGTGTTTTCGAAAGAAATTGCTGTAAAGTACTGGCAATACTGTGAGAAAGCTTAGTAGTGCTAGTAGCACTTATCGATAGATCGGCTCTTCAACAACTGCTAGGGAAATGATTGATATCCTTACCGCACGTGATCGTTGACAAAAGAAAATTCTCTTAAAGTCTACGCATTCCTTTTTCTTTTCTTATGTAATTAGGGCTAAGGAATACATAAACTTGTTAAATATCTATCTCGAATGAATGCCGGGATTAATTCCCCCTCAAATACAAAGTAAAAGACTTGCTTTCAACTAGTCCCTGTTAAAGCCGCCGCCAGGCTATGTTCAAAAATCGGTTAAATAAGTTCGCGAATTCTTTCCCTCTAAGTAAGAAAAGCGATACTATGTTTTTTAAGGGTTAAGACTTTGCACAGAGCTTTTGATTGGTGTTTAGTTCTTTCGTGGAAATAGTGGCGAGGGTACATACATAGTAAATAGCACTCTTGCTTTCCTAAAAGTTGTATAAAAAGCTGAGTCATTCCGAATAAATTTTAGTAACTTTTTGCTTCATTTAGCAAAATACGATCTTGGGTTTGTCTACAAAACTATATCATAATATATTACAAATACAATTGAACGGATGATGGGGATAAAGGATTCGACACAAACTGCTAATAATTTCTTTCTTGTTTCACCTTGTACTGGTTGGGTGCATTTTCTGTACTTAGAAGTTATTACCAAATGTTTCTAATAAAAAATGTTTCTTACTATTTCACATAAATTTTAAGGTAATGAGTTCTTCACGAAAAGCAAACTTTTTTAATATAAAAAATTTATTACTATTACAATAAATTAAGAAAAAAATGGTGGGTGAAAACCTCCAGTTAGTTATCAAATAAGTTAAAGCAATCAATATTCAAGCTCGTATTGTATTTATTGTGAGGACCGCAGTCGCAAGTTTATTTTGGTCCTATACTTACAATCTGGCTTTTCATTATGTTAAGTTTTGAGATGTTTTCTAAGCTAGGAATTAGCGACGACAAGCAAGCCTTACTAGTTGACAACCAAAGCGATTATTATGTTGCTTGGCGACAACATTCTTCTCGATCGAGTCCTCAACAATGCACTTATTATGAAACCACTAATTCAGCTAAATGAATATATGACATCGCATACTTGAAGAACTCTAAACCGTCTTTCAATCTCAATCTGATCGAAAGCATTCACAATGTAAGGACCTTTCAGAGTACAAAAACTAGTTTTTATTATTATTTTTCAGTTCAGATTTATCTTTCCTCCTGAAAAGCTCGCGATGTAGCTGCTGTTAGTGTTATTTACGGTAGTTTCTTAATAAATTCTGTTAAAATTTTGGAAGTGTAAGCCTCGACAAAGCATGCTCGGAGAAGTGACTAGAGATCGCTACAATCTTCATGTATTAGCATGGTTGTCGTCTGATCATTGAGGGTAGCAGAGAGACACTCAGCAGCCAATTTTGTTAGTTAGTTGCTTCGAAGACGATCGTTTAAAAACCCGACAAGTATTTCAGCAAGCGTAGCTTTGGCTAATAAGTTTATCGATCCCGCGGATTGCTTTAATGTACTCTACGCAGCCGCAAAATAATCCGTTTGTTCGCAAAAAGAGTTGTTAAATTCCCCTTTGTGTGTCGTACATCTCGAACTATTCAAGCGAAACTGTGTTGTCAAAGCATCTGCTTTATGGCCACCAGCATCAGTGTGAAGAATAAAATTGCAAATCGAAAATTCCGGCATATATTTTTTAATTTTCTTACAGTTTGACAAAAAAGAAAAAGTTGCGGCCAACACCTCCATATCTCATTCTCACCGTATCAAATGCATAGGAAACAACCCTTGGGCGATTGGTCACTTTAAGATAAAACAAAAATAAAGAACGAACTGTTACTAAGAACCTTGACCATTGTCCCGTATTAAAAGAGAAAAATTAAACCATGTTATGTGTTTCATCTGGTTTCACTAAACAGTTCGCCATTAGGGCAAAGCCTTATATATCTCACCTGAACTCTTTTATAGGAGGCTTCGGTCCATCGAAAAGATCTATAAATAGCAGCAACTTCAGTTATGTAGACTATGACCGTGTTCTTGCTAACAATTGGTATCACTGTTATTGTTAATATCTAGTATGCCAAGATAAAAAAATCTTCTTTTTCTGTCACCTGGAATAAGAAAGAATACGCGTTTCTATTAACGAAGGAAAGGAATATAAAAATAGTCACATAAAAAATATCCTACATCGGTTCATATATCAGTTCATCCTCCTGGTGACCCTGACGTGATTCGACCACGCGTCTTTCTGAAAGAACAAACGATTAATAATCGAAAAAGTACCTTGCAAGGGTTTCTTCATTGATTCATCAGCTTCGATGAGCATGTATGAAAAACGTACCAAAACCCTAGTACTTTTTGGAGACTAACATTTTTTTTATTATCAAACGGCTGGCGCTTTTATTACACTTTTTTCTTATTTCATCAACCATCATTTACTATGAAAGCAATAATAAAGCATTAGTAAGTGCATGTCAATAATTACATTTCATCTATCATAAAGTGACACGAAAATCCTTTTATTAAATGCTTTTTTGGGTTCCAAAAAAAACAAAGGAAGAAAAAACTCTAAATCGCACATCACATTTAAATTGATCAGACGTCTACTTACTTCAAAAAAAGTCAACCATATATGTTCATGTATATGAAAGACTGATGACTACTATGTGTAGTAATTTTAGTATGATTTTTTCGTATACCATGTACTGGGTTTTTATGTGTTGCGAAGTTTTTTTTTTTTTTGATTTTTATTATCTTTTCCTAAAAAACTTTATAAAATATTAAAAAATTCATTCTGTTTTTTTTGCGTATGTACATTTAATAGGAAGTGCTTTAATGGTATTGCACAAATTTCCTGAATATTTAATAAATATCCTTGTTGTCCTTTTTATTTTTAAATAAATTTTTAAATACCCAAATATTTTCGTTTGGATATCATTTAATATTATTCTTAATATACAACATGTAAGTGGATGTTGTTTACACCCGTAAAGGAAATTTTAATCTGTTATGAATATTTAATCCTACGTGATCTTACAGAATTATTCATAAATTTTTTAATTTATTTTTCATTATTAAAGTATAGTTTTACTGGGAGAGCTTAGAAAAATATTCCTTAAGTGGATAAAGTTTGCAGGAAAGTTGGACGAATGACACAAGCATACTTAAGCAGAATATAATAAACTGTTCTGTTTATGTTTATTGTTATCGGTGTCAAGGGACATGGATCCCAATCTTACTATTATAACTATTCGGTATTTTACGAAGAAACGCTCCTATTGGTATGTTTGTCATCAAATACAGGAATTTCCCAAATATATATTTAAAAAGCTACATATTCTTATTAGAATTTAAACTGAATAACATATAACATATCAGGGTTGTTTTTTGCAATATGCTCATGCAAGCGCTAATATTCACTATTGATTCGTTATCCTTTTTCAAGATGGTCGATGAAGAGACAACTTTTGCATTGTGTTCCTTCGGAGGGCTTCTGCCGGTTGCTGTGCGTCAAATCTAACTGCGGATTGTTGTGATGACTCCATGTGTCATTCGTTGCCACATATCGCATGAAAAAATCCTTTTTATTTCATGTAAACAGCCATCCAAATCCCGCTCTAAATCATCAATACGTCGTTATTTTTAGT
The DNA here is from genome assembly GCA_000688715.1 of Glossina pallidipes. NCBI lineage: Eukaryota > Metazoa > Arthropoda > Insecta > Diptera > Glossinidae > Glossina > Glossina pallidipes. The sequence goes on along the minus strand of KK499765.1, from coordinate 486,484 downwards.
TGAAAGCGAGTAAACGTGACCCTTACTTCGAGCAGAGCTTTTTCATACATACAGTGCTTTATGATGTCTATTTCACGTAACTTCCGTTTTCGGTTTTCTGAAAGAGCGGCCGAATTTGGGCGACTAGAGCGTTAAGCACCATCGGATATGCAAATTTTTCCATTGTTTTGAAAATTTCCGAAGTACAGTCACAAGGTCAATTGTAACCTGTGAACTAATGGTAGAAACGTCATAACATTTTTGGGAATTTCGTTTAAAGATTGACCTTATCATAAATGCCACCCTATGAACTAATTGAGTGATGTGATAGCTGTCACAATTATTTAGTATATTGGACACGCTCTAGAATAGTAGCGTGCGCAAGAAGACTGCAAAGAAAATTGCGTAATAAAATTAGATGTTTGCCATCTTTTGCCTTCGAAATCGTATTTGTATTTACATTTCGTCTGACTTGTGCATACAAAGGTTGCTTACTACTTACTGCCTAATAAGCCTAGTAGCGAAACAATAGTCTTTCTTCTCTTTGATGACATGTCAGTAGAAATTTAAAGCTCACTGTTAAAGGGAACAATAATCGTATAAAGTTACCTCTTCACTGAGCGAAAGGCAACTTTTGATTTTCATTGTGAAAACAGCTTGAAATCAAATCTGTGGTGATATGGGCAGTTCTTTTTAAGCCAGAATAACTTTGCCAGAGGGTAGACTGCTTCGATATAAGAGGATTTCTTCGTTTACGTTGATTATGAGCTACTTTTGCGATAAATTTCAATCACAAATTCCTTTCCATGTGAGATTAGACGAAAGTCAGAATATTGTCAGACAATACAACAAATCGCATTTCCAATCCTTCAATTTTTCTACTGCCATTGTTAAACGAGGCATTATTGGGATGGAAAAATGCATGTAATCTTCACAATTTCAGCTACTTTTGTTCCATTATATGTTTGTATAGCTAGGAGATAAGAACTGTAAGTCGTTTAGTTTTCTATTGCGTTGTAAAAATAAAAAAAAAATGTAAATTCGTAAATTTAGCTCCCTGAGGTAGCTGATATGCTGGATGGAAGCGCGGAAGGTGATTGAGGGCTAGGATTATTCCGTTTCAGATACAAGTCGTGTTCGCCACGTTACCAGTGCTTTGAATGTCAAGGCGTACTACCTTCAGCATAGTTATAAACGTACGTTGCACATAAAACTGTTTATGTGCGAAAGGTGCGAAAAGCATTACCCGCCTTTGAATATAGTGGCAGATGTGCTGCTGAATTGCATTGAATGCAGTTTGTTCCTAAGTATTATAAAACGTTTTGATATATTCACGCACAAGGTCGAGTGTTTCATCCTCTAATTCTTCCATCTGCAGATTGTGCTTCATTGCAGTAGGATTTTTACTTACCGTCGAAATTAGGCGACTTTGCGGTGCTAGCGATTATGCATTTGGTTCAAATAGTGATTGCACGTCCCCTCTCGGTTAACGCTAATATCATTGCTGCAAAGTTTTGAGAATAGATGGAAGGCACGTGTGACCATTTCAAGGGTAATTCGTGGCATATTTTGCAGTAAGACTTACATGCACAGAAGGTAAGACATTGCAATTTTCGATGGCAAGACTTGTGTGCGATTAACAGTATGGAGTAGCATGCATTGTGTTAAGGTTTCCTGCGTTGCCGATTCAATCACGTAAGTATGCACGCACACAGGTGAATAGGTACGTGTTCATTTGAAATACAACTGAAGAGATTACACTACCACCAATTGACAACAGAATTTATCTTCAGCACGCGCAGTGCCGCCAAATGAACGGATGAATAGAACCTTGTCGACCAATTGCTTAATATGTTACTCTTTTACTTGAATTACAAAACAAAACCCCATAAGAAGCTTGCTGTTGTCAAAGCATAATTGAGTCCAAATTTCGTTTTTGCTTGCGCCAGATCAATTTATTGACAATTTATCTTAAATCCCACATACATTTAAAAAGTGATGATTGGTGAACAAAACATGATTCACATGATTAACTGAGATCACGATTTTCATGAGAAGAATATTTTTATGCAATATTTTCTCACCTAAACATTTTGTCACCACTAACTTCGGACATATCGGCAAACTATTCGTCGACATGAACGGTAAAAATGGACATTCAATATTTTCTCTAAGGCGTTTAATTTAATTTCAAAACTTAATTTGAATTTAAGCTTCTTTTCCGTCATAAAGAGAAAAGTAAATGCTCTATAGATTATAAGGGTCATAAACTTTTTATGGTAAACTCGGTTTGCATAAGCATACACACAATTTCTTTTTCTTTCTCAATTCTCAATCCTCTATTACCATGACATGACAAATGCACATATATGTAGGGGGAGAATAGTTGAGGACATGCATAATGCTGTAGTTAAATTCTAGTCTAAAAAGCAATTATATAGAACATTAACTCACAGACATATGTTCACAGGATGAAGTTTAAAAATAGACTTGCATGCATTTACTCATACTCGTCTGTGTATCTAATGGATCGCATTTGTGTTACGTCATATTTTCTTTGGATACAAATCTACAAAACCTGTACCTGTATTCAGTTTTCTTTAAACTGTTGCCAAAACTATACCGTTTTGTTTGCATATTTATTTAAGTAAATGCACATGTATACCATTGCCAAAGGAAAATATAAAACCCTCTAGCACTTTAAACAAATTCCACCGTAGAGCAAAGCATTACTGTTGTACTCTAGAGTCTATGTGTATGTGGGAGGATGTGTTTGTGCACGAATCTTTTATAAATTATGACATTGTTTTGACATAGTCGTCATATAAACGTTTGTTTCGTGTCAAAATTCTAAATGAAATAAGAAGCCTGCTGGGCATCTGTTTACATACACGTAAATATGGGTATGTAAATATTTTACATAACAAATGAGATTTTTCTCTTAATACAAACATCTGTCACAATTGTCTTTTTTGTCTATGCCTAACACAACATCATTGAAATGAACTGAGAAATTAAGTCACTTTTGTTTTTTAAATTTACCCTTAATTGGCTTAAAATGCAGAAAGTAGATCAGATTTCTGTCGAGGCTTGCTCTTCCAACTTGCAATTTTTATTCTTTGCTAACAAGATAAAGTAACTTCATCAATTTGGCTTAGTTCTTACATAAACTTCTCATATAATTGCATGTGCAATTTCTCTTATGGAATACGTTGTTGTTGTCTCTTTACATTACGTTCTTTTCCTTTCCAAGGATAAGTATTATGTTAATTTCGGTTTTCATATAGAAATCTTACAAAGTATGGAAACATTTTTAATCAACATATGTCAGATTCAGATGCTAGATGCGAACTATTTTCTCAAAAGAGGAGTCGACCTTGCACGGAAGGCAGTTTCTTTTCTGAATACAAGCAAAGCTAATGCCTCTTAAGTTACTTCGCACTTTCGAATTTGCAAAATGAACAAATTTATTGAACTTGTATGAATTTCTGCTTAAAGAGAGCATTTGTTTAGTCTGATGCCTTTAAAATGAAGGGGCATTCGTTGTGTGCGTCCGGAAGCAAACGTAAAGAAAACATATTTCTGATTGAGATTTGGATTTAAACTTTCTCTAATACATTGGTTGGACCTTTACATTTCTTGTGGAATACAATACATACACAGCCGTACAGCGTAAAGTAATTGTTGAACCTAATTACGAAAACGAATACGAATTATTACGCCTTTGGTGTAAAGAAAACACATCAGACGTTTGTAAAACACTTTTACGGGCAGAAAAAGTCATTTTTGAGGGGGGAATTTGAAGGTGAATTGGAGACCACTAACGAAATATGGTAATTGGTTTTTTGTAGCAAAAATTGACGATTTCGACTTGAAAGATATGTGGTTGCAATTAAACGGTGCAAGATGCCATGTATTGCTTGATAAAATCAATTTATTCGAGGAATAGTTCAACGATCGTGTAGTCTCCCAATAAGATAATGCGAGCGTGCCACAAATACCATGCGATAAACCTCTATTGGACTTCTTACTTGAGGGTTATGTTGGAGTCTTGACTTACGCCACGTAGCCATGAACTCTCAACGACCTTATTTATCAAGATATGTTATAAATGTTATGTTATATGCGTGTTATTGGCGAAACAGGAGTAAGTTTTCGTAAAAAAGTTGCAAAAATTACTGTTCCAAGCTCGAACTTTTACAAAAATCCATAAGCAATTGTTTACATGAAATCATTTTAAAATAAAAATGGCATAGACTCATATCTAAAATGAAAGAGAATTCATATTGGGGTTAAGAGAACACTGTGGAACATTATTATAATCGTGGGCCATCCCCCTTAACCACTATGAAGGTATGAAGAACAAAGAAATGCTTTGCATATCCTTTGACGATCTCAATTTAATTTATTATTTTTCAATATTTTCAATGTGGTTGCACAATTAGCCCCCGGCTGTGTCAAGCAACCAACAACATTGTTTTAAAAACTACGTTATTTTGTTAAATTGAATTAATAGAAATTAAATACATAATGAAAAAGGATTGAAGACATCAGCACATGCTATAATAATAACAGTTGCAGAACAGTTGCACGGCATACTTAACATGAAAGTCTTAATAAAATTGCGATCTAAGTTTATCTGTCCATCTATCCGTCTTGTTTTCTTGTGTTTAACGTACAGGCCGCAATATTTAGGGTACTTTAATGAAATTTTTTACACCGACATGTTTTGTCTCAAAGACTAGAACTGTTGAAATTGGTCCAGATCGAATCACATTTTCGACTATTTCCTGTATAACACATTGTTTTGCAAAGTCGTTATATTAACAGCTGTTTTAAGCAAAGTGATTTTTTTGATGGGCGTAATAATAATAATAATAATAATAACTTTTCCAATTCTTACTGTCCTTCTGTCCGAAACTTAAAGAAAGTTAATATATAATAAATAGGATTTGGTACATACATTATCATATTTTAGATCGTATGTGATAGCTCGATGCCCTAACAAACACTTCTGCAATTAACGTACCGCAAATTTGAAGAAAAATCGAATTGACGGGAACTTTGAAATGTCCTCCATAAATATAATAATAATACATCAGAGAGGTCGGGCAAGAGTTGGCGCAAATATACAACCAAACGCGAACAATATTTATAAATATACATGATTCTGATCTAACGGCACATTCACAGTTCATAGATAAACTTTACAATTGTTTTGTATTTGCTTGATGTGTTACAAAATGGCTAAAGTTCGCCTCAAGGCATATGTAACGTGTTTTTTCTCTTTTGATTATTATATTCTTCACCCTTCAGTAGCATATAACTTATTAAACCTTTTTAGGTAACTTTGATTAAATTGTTTTTTTCTTTTTCGATGTCTTATCATGTAAATCATTTTCTTATCCTCTTTTTGGTTATATTTATTAAATCAAAACTAAATTTCATTCATTTGCAACGACCATCCTTCTTTACACGCTTGGGTGCTTAAAAAAAGGAATGTCTGTTTTTGAAAACCTTACAAAGGCTTTGAAACAATAAATTGAATAAACTTAACTGAAGGCGAATATAAAATTTCGAGTTTTCATATGATTCTGATTGCGATGGCATGTGTGTGCATTTACGTGTTCAAATGTGAACAATAGGATGAATTGTGTGAAAAGTTATGAAATCAAGGCATAGAAAACTCGTTCATTTTATTGCTGCCGCTATGACGGTGGTGGTGTTAAAAGGTAAGCTGCCCTTGTTTCAGTTTTAATATTAGGTATTATTCAGTTGAAATTTAAGTCAGTTACATAATTATTTCATAAATCTTTCTTTTCGATTTTCTTTCTTTCAAGTTTAGCTTAAGAAAAGAAAAAACATTTAAGTTTCAAACGAAAGAACTCAAAGGAAGCGCTAACGAGGCGCGAAGGGCCAGCATTTCCTAAGATTCTCGCAATATTTACTTTGTAAAGATAAGGAACTTGGTTTAAAAATCTCCTATAGAGTTTCGTCCCTTGGATGTCGTCGTACCCCTTTGACAAATTTACATCGAACGCTAACTTATAGAAACTCAAGTAAAGGAACAGTCGTTCTAAAGTGACCCTTTGCGTTTCCATTGAGTGCGTAAAACTAGAATCACGTCTGCACAACTACTACTGTATGTTGCTTAATCGTAACTTCCTTTTAATTTAAATTCTAATTCATATATTGGTTTTCTTTCTTCCGCATGTAATCTATGTTTTTGTTATCCCCGTCGTATATCCTCTAGAATGCTGATAATAACTTGCACGTTATATGCTGCGGAATTTCTCTTATATATTCTGTTATCCTATGCCCGAAAACACTGCTTTTTTTGGGAAAAATTTAAACTCAAAACATAATAATTAGCTATACTGTCGCGCAAGTTCTTTTGTGGCTTGTTTCTGCAAAAGATGTTGAGTAGAAAGTCGTAAATGGACAAACAGATGAAGCGCAGTTGAATAACTTTGAGATTTGCTTGCTGGAATGTCCCTCTATGGTCTAAATGTCTGGCTGAATATGCTGAACAGAGTGACACACAGACCTCATCTTTAACAAACAATCCGTGCTGCCGTGGCAAGCGAAGCTTGTCGAAATTTCTTGTTATTTTAATGATTTGCTTACGATCTAAAGTAGTTTTAGTGACACTACTTTGTTATGTGCACAACAATGGACAAATCCTGTTGACGTGTGTTGAGAAACTATCGTTCACACGAACTCAACGTGAGCTTGCAAACTTTTATAACTGTTCTTAGGCGAAAACAATAATTTGTCGGTGGTTTGCTGATTTCAACTAACGATGATGCTAAAGTGGAGACATCAGAAAAAGTTGAAAAAATTCTTCAAGCAAAAATGGAACAGAAATTTTATTTAAATAAAAAGAATGTGTTTCAGCCTTTACTGTCAACAGCACACGTATGCTTCATCAAAACTATGTGACATCACCACAAATCTACCGTCTTGTAGCACGTAAATAATAGAAGAAAGTGAAAAAGTTTTAGCCGAGCAAAGCCAAACATTGCAAATCTCCTTGAACACCTTCTTCTCAGACGATTCTTCACCTATTTTTGTAATAATTAAACCAAATATTATACCTTGTTTTTTGAAAAGCATGCAAAAGTGTAAGTGCTTTTCGCCTATTTCCGTCACAAACCAGTAGATGATAATCCAATAAAAAAGCTTATATTTAATAAGAACCGTCTAAATCGGAATCAGGTCCGAAAAACAAGATCTTCGTGACTTTAATTAAATGCAGTTACTTTTCTTGTCAAACTACTGCTGCGGACCAATATTTATCATCCAATATGAAAAATTAGACTTTTCTGCAATATTAAGGCTGGCTTTTCATAGGAACGATCAGAAGGCAGGTTGTTCAAGCATTCAACTTATTCGACCCAAATTTTAGAAGTGAAAATACTATTTCCTATTTATTATATAAGCGGCGCAAGGACGACCTGAATCGATCCGTTTTCAAAAGTGTTTGTCCCTGGACCGAAATACGCTATTATTCCAAATTTCGGCAAAATTTCCAAAAAAAATTAATCTGTAAGTTAAACACAAAAATGCTTGGGTAAACATCAGAGGAATAGATGGACAGACATGGGTCAGAAAATGATTCTGAATCAATCGGTATATTAAAAAGTTAATGTATCGCAAGGCCTTCTAAATGTTGCATAAATCCGCATAAACTTAATCCACCCTGTACGAGTTATAAATATTTGGCAGAATTATTCATATGCAAAATTGGCGGCACTATCGAAGACGTCGATGTCAAATTTCACATCATAAATGTCATTAGTGTTCCAGCTTCGCTTTTGTGCGATTCAAAAGGCAATTTTTTCCGAAATTTTGTTTGCGAAATGAAGTGAGATGAGACTTGCGTCTACGCATGCGACCGGGAAGCAACCAAGATCAATCAAGCGAATATCGTGCAAAAGATGAGGCAAGACTGGAAAAACTCTACCAAAATCGCTGTAAAATCAAAATAATGTTAACAGTTTTCTTCGATTATCGCGGTGTTGCGCATCTCTTCCCCCGGGCCAAATTGTTGCCGAGGAGCGTTATTTGAGTTTGAGGATTACTTTTTAGGCGATGAAATAGCTCAAGATTAACAAGTAGGTTTAAAAAAAGAAAAAATTTAATTGGTCTTACATTTTGGACACAGTATTTTGGCACAACATAACATATCCACGACGTATGGATATGAATCGTGCGGAAGAACGACAGTATAAACTAGCGGAATAAGTTTCTTAGGTGAATTAACATACATATGAATAAAATATAAAGCATGGTCAGAATGATGAAAAATAACACATTTAAAGTCCAGGTCGTTTTTCTAAGAAACGTTTGAGATCGTGGTTTCGTGGGATTGCGGTTTCCACAAAAAATAGTTGGCGATGGATAAACCGTTTTTCTTACACTTTTCGAAATAATCGTTAGCTAGTTATCTAAGCTTTCAATACATATCTCAAAACTAGATACTTGCCTTTGTCTTTGTAAAATATTAATTGCCAAAAGTACGCCCTAAAAGCGCCTGTGTATGCTGTATTCCCTCACTCTTCATGCTGCCTTTAAGCAGATATCCTCTTTTCAATATTTCCGTAGTTTAGAGAAAGAATACTAATTTTTTTTTCGTCGAACTTATTTAAACATCTTTGAACTCTTTAGTCTTCTGAAAAGGACGAAAATCTCATTAAATACCTTTTATTTCACACACTTTACACTGCACAATTTCACAAAACATTACCTTTGAAAAAGTGCATGCTATAAAGCAAATTTACTTGAAGATCATAATTGCATGCTTTCAGACCGTAAATCTGCAAAAGCAACGTACAAATGCGAGTCGAATAATATATAGACGTTAGGAAATGAAAGTATGCTATAATAATTGTACTTTAGGTTTTCGAGTTTATCTAACTTAATGGTATTTTTACATCTTTTTTTTTTTAGCTGTAGATCTATCTACCTACTACAAAAATTTAAATGCTGGAGCGAGATGTGCGTAGGATTTAATTTTCTTTTCTTTGATAAGATTGATTACGCTTTAAAAGTAACTTAAGAATAGTTTTTTTAAATACCTTTGGTTTTGCTTGTGAAACTTTCTTGGCATGAACGAGATAATGCGCTGAATTTCAGTTTTTTTGGAAAGGCTTTGCACATCAAGCTAATTGAGCATCTTCTCGATGAAATGTCTAAATGGATAAGGTTTTAAGGACCTTGAAGAAATAGTATTGCAAGACCGCTCGTAAATTGTTTAGATTTTGATGAAAACGTTTTCTAGACCGGCGACCTAATGAACAATGTGTTGCGGATTTTAACTGTGAACGAATGGCGATTGAATTCGATTTTTTACTTTCACAGCAACTCCAGCGTTCCTTAAAGATGTTATGTTAGAGGTTAAATGATTTTCTGATACAAAAAGTGTTTTTTTAATTGTTTAATGCTTAGGAGTTTTTAAGCGTCTTGGGACTCTACACTACTTATGCTACAAGGGCGTATTAAGTTTGTGTGGACGTATGCAAAAAAGTAGAACTTGATACCCCCTTTTTTACCATACCGATCACATTGTCTATGCGTCTGTCCATCTTGTTTTGTTTTGTGTTCAACCTATAGGCGGCAGTTTTGGAAATGTTTTGACGACTAAGATATTTTGGCCCAACGCTGAACCATGTTGAAAATGATTCGGACCGGACCACTATTTCAATCACTTCTCATAGAACGTCTTATTTTGAAAAGCCATTTTATGAATAACTGTGGGACGTTGTAAGGTATTTCATGGCGGCCTACTATAATCTTCTTACTTATACTATTTCGACCTCGCGAAAGAGATCAATTAGTAATCTCTCCCTACTACTTGCAATTTAAAAAATTAAAATATCCGTAAATAATGCAAACGTTAACGCACAATGCAAATACGACGAATAATTCAAACAAAATTTAATTCAAATTCTTTTTCTTCAATTCCAACGAGAAGATAAGGACTTTCCCACAATAGCTGCTGTTTTGTCACAAGTCTACCATCGAAAGAACATGCATTTCGTAGTGCAAGAGCGAAATTTTTTTTCACATTTTTAATTTTTGTTATACATAGAAGTACATGTTTGGCTTTTTGGATTAATTTTTGATCTAAATGGAATATTTTTAATTTTGCCAATTCTTTGGTTCGTAACTCTTGGTCCTTTTCATTGCAAAAATTTTTAATCTTCACTAAGCGAATGACATTAAAACGGTCCCTAACAACGCACGTGAGGAGTTTAAGCAATTTTTAAAAGTTTTTGCAACAAAGTTTATTTGCTTTCACAAGTTTATTCACACAAGAACATACGTTCAACACTTACAGTAGGATGCATGTGCAAACGTATCCTTGGTATGACCTAATTTGTACATAAACTAAATAAACTGTATTTGTTAAGCTGATAGACATAAAAAATTAGAGACCATCACACACATCGAAAACAAAAATTTCAACATCCCCTCGCAAACAAGTTAACAAAGTAAAATTTTTGTCTTGTTTTTTTTTTTGGCTTGGCGCAGATGAACACCTACAAACAAACGAGCCGGTCGGTCCTTCTTAATGGCTTTCAGACAAATGAATTTAATGCAAACTCTAAACATATATGCGGTTTAAGCGGTTAGATAGCAATTTGTTGGTTCTAAAGCCACCGTTACGCACGCTTTTTAAAGAAAATTAGCATATTTCGTGAATAAAGCATAAAAATTCTTGTTTTCAGGATATTTACAGAGCTCAAGAGTTGCCAACCACCGCAATTTTTTTGTCCGTGAAATGGAACTTATGTAAACTAACTTAGATCTTTTTTTTACATATTAGAATTCGTTCTTTTAATCTGGTTTCCATTTGTTTTAATATTTCACAGACTAAAGTTTTTTCTTTCATCATGTGAAAAGTCCATTCTTGACCGCTAAAACCTTTGAATAAATTTAGAAGGCTTTAAAACGCATTTTCTAAAAATAAAGCTCATATTACGATTTTCCACATACAAGTTAGCCTGGTTAATGGATTGTCGACAGACAATTTCTCAGCAAGGTTTTGCTCTTGAAGTGATACACTATTGACAGCTCTATATGCGCTTCAATTAGCAACTCATTACAAAATTAACAAAAGAAATTACTTTGTATCGAGAACTTTATGGTTCTTGAGAACATTTTGCTTGACGGCTTATGCGGCTTAGCGCCCTATGAGCCTAATTTTCAAAGCTTGTTTTCGAAAACACATTGGTTATTTCCAAAATCGAACGCATCGTGACTTTGTTGTGCAAAGTCATTATTCACGCATTTTGCACTTTGCATAGAGTAATAAAAATGAGTAGACGTGAAATACATTAATTCGCCGTTTTCACACAATTAAACAAGTAAAGACATTATGCTCGGGCAAGGTCTACATGTAAATGCCCTACACCACTTAGCCTAATGCAATTCCTCATTTATTTTCGTGATAAAAATATTAATAATTATATCTTGTTGCCATGTAAACACTTAAGTCTGAAAAGAAAGCTTAGATAGGATGGCATGACCTACGTGATCTAAATCTGCTAGACTCTTTTTTTATGCCAAACTACTCTTATAAGCACATTTTGACTATAGAATATTAAAAATTAAAGTATGTTTGTGAAGGCTTTCTTCTCGTGGGGTATGGCATGGGCTTCAAAACATTAGTCCATTAGGTGCCATCCCAAAAATAGGCCGATGTTTGTCTCCAAGTTTGACACACTCAATTTTACATCAATTTACTACTTTAACCTTTTCATCATGCAAAGACTTACGTTCCATGGGAAGGGTCCTCAGGGAGGGAATTTAAAAAATTGCCCAATCGGATCCAAATTTTTACAGCAGTTTAGCTACGCTTTTTGTCGGGAAATTGTAACGTTTATGAATTTTTTCCATGAAGCAATTTTTTCTAAATAAAGCGAATTGATTTTTTATTTTGTCCTTTTTCGAAAGTTTTGCGGCAAGCGTATGCTAATTAGTATTGACCTTCACTTATAACCAGCCATCCATGCGCTACATCCATTTTATAACTTTTTAACTTTTTATTCTTAATCGATCGAGAAATGCTTGTGGAAAATTTAACCTTGATCTATTTTGGTAGAAAGAGCTGTATGCACGGAAAATTTCGGTAGTGCCAGTGTGTGCGTGTGTGTGAATTTGACAAATTTTATACACCCCGTAGATTTTTAGTGCTAAAGCTCGTTATATTTCCCTTGGTTATGCAAAATAATTTTTAAGTCGGAATTGAGAGGAGAGAATTTGGTCTATCAAATTTTAGCTCAGTAAAGGACCGTACCAAACAAGCCTTAGCTTATTGCTATCAATGAAAATGTGAATCACTTCACTATTTTACTAACTTTGCCATTCGAGTTATCCGAACGTTTGGGATTATCGACAATGGGTCAATGTCTTATCAATACGCAAAACCATGTTTTTTTTTTGCAGTTTGCCTTGAAACTCATTAAATGGCTGGCTCTAGGTAATAATAAAAAAGAGCGAATAATTAATTAGAAGCTTTCTTTGAAGGTGTGTGAGCTTTTTGTGAGCTGCATTAACAATGCTGGGAACAGTACTCGTACGTATTGAAACACAATATTCCTTTGGGTATTCGTCTACAGTTTGCAAATAAATTCGAACACAAAGATGAACAGAGAAATATAAAAGTCTTAAAGTGTTTGTAACGTAAAAAAAGGAAAAGGAGGAAATTAAAAAAAATATTATGACCTTGTTATAGATAAGTGCATGTACACATTGTATTAGAAACATTTTAACATAGATCAATATATAAGAAGCCCCCCTTCTCGCTACAGACTGTATAGATAGTTTTTTTTCAAGCTCCTGCTTTTTTATCATTCACTACAAGTGAGAGCAAGCGATTCCGCACTTTTTAATTTATTTTCTTGGTACCATTTTGATCCCCGGTTTAAGCAATTCGTATTTCTATATGCTTTTTTCACAAAGAGGTTTTTAATGCAAAGACGATTACAATTTGCGTCTAATGTTACTCTCGAGATGTTACATGTTTGATCATCAATAGTGTAGAGGGTCGACTTCGATGCTTTCGAAATGCACATCGCAAATATTGATTCGTTACGTTAAACGAATCTCTTTGCATTCATGCGTTTTTTGTGCATACATTTATCTGCTTGCATCTGTATATACATAGTTCAATGTGTGTACGCATATGCAACGAGAAGCAACATCCTTTTTATTTACAAATCAACTCGTTTCAATACGATTGCCCTATATAGTAATTTATCATATTACTGGTAAAGTTACGATTTCATTTTTTCTTCTTTTTCCTTTTGCGGCACTGTACAGACACAAAAAATATAAAAGTACACAGAGTACTTTGAACTCACTTTTGCAAATAAAATATCGAGGTCACAATCGAGCTGCTTTTAATCTCGCTCTTTTGAAAGAAAGATAACATGCATACCTCTTATTATTATAAATTGCTGTACTTTGCACTTTCGCTTATAATGGATTGAAAAAATTAAATCTGAGAAAAAAGAAAAAATAAGTGTAATAAAGGTACAGAGCAATATGATTACATTTATTATCGATTTTAACTTTGCGCCTGGTGGAATAGAAAAATGTTAGCTTTGCTGTTGCTAACCATTGGATAATGAATGAGGTGGAAATATTGAAATACAAATAACATTCAATCTATAAAAAAAGCAGAACAAATGGAAAAAGAAACTCTTAATGTTTAGAATTAATCAATATTGATATAAATAAATAAATGCACTTGACTAGGAAGAAAGGAAAGATTGATGAAAAAATCGCATTAAAGAAAAGTAAAGAAAAGACGAATAGAAAGGAAATAAATCGGAAGGATAACCTCGATGAACTTGGCTGAACCTTCGCAACGTTTCAGTTGATTTTTTATTCCTATGCAAAAATTTAAGCTATGGTTCCATTCGAATCGGAAGTTGTTAATGAAAACATACGAAAATGTTAGGCTTTTTATACTCACACACACACTTTTTGGCACAAGGGTACATGAAGTTTGGGCGTATGTATGCAACACCCTGAAAGACTTGAGATAGGCCCACCTTCCTTGTCCTATTTGCTTACACTTTTGACAATTCGAACAATGTTGCGAATCGAAATGTTTGCTTAAGTCGTCCCGACTTTTCAAATTGACTAGCAATACATTCAGTGTATAATGCTACATGTGCAATGGCAAGATCGTTAAGATCAAAGTCTCGAGTACGTTTTCATCTCATTCTTAGGTTATGTTATTCTTATGCATCCGATCTTTTTAACTTGTTCTTGTATACAATTAGCTAAATACTCCCAGGATTGCCTGTTTAATGCGCCCAATGAGGAAGATGGGAGGGTTATGACAGTCGAAGTCATATCAAAAGACTAGCAAAATCAAACTTAGATATGTAGCGGTCCGCAGGGGACCCTAGCCAGTGAATCGCGCGATAGGTGATAGCGCATTTTGACCAAGTTACGGAGTCGGGAACTTAGGAATAACTATATGTTATTTTCCTTCATTTATACATTCTTGTATTGTTGTTTCCTTCTTAATTAAGTTAATAAGTGGTACCATAGATGCGCCCACATATTATCTTACAGAGAGAGGTAAATTTAAAAATTCTCATTCCGTTAGGAGAAGGCGAGCTTTCGCATCTTTACAACATTCTTGAAGGATGCATATAAATAGACTTCAAACACAGTTTTAGACAATATATTAGTCACAGCGTCCGTCGTAAATTACATAAATTACTAACCTATGCAGGGATCTGCTCTCTCTTCCTCCGGATTTTGTATGCAGTATGGATACTGTTTTCAGTATCTTATCCACGTACGGTGTAAAATGATAATCAGATATGGTAACCAATTCACTATTCCGCACTTAGCAAACGCGCGTAAATTTATCGTTAACCAAGCTACTAAATTTAATATTTATTGTTCGGGGATTACATGCTATTGTAGCACACATATACCCGTCTTTATGCATAAGCTGTGTGCTGCCAGCATATCGCCCTACTTTCTTCTTCCGGAATAAAAATATGTAAAGGCTGAAAAAGTTATTGGAAATATGTCCATAGGTATGTATATATATTTACACTTATATTTCTATATATACATTTCTAATAATTTTTGCAGTCTTTCTCTACTCTTGCATCGTGGGAGAAAGAAGTAACAGCGATAGAAACGGTTTCGTAAAGAAAATACAATAAAAATGCTGTAAAATTTTTCAAGAGTTTAGCACAAATTAAACTGGCTCTCGCAGTCGACCCATGTGAGCGTAATAATGCTTGCATTCATTAATTTAAAATGCCTTTAATAATATAGGAAGTTAAGGGACCAACAAACATCGTTTTTTTTTCTTTTCCTAATGCTATTAATTTACAAAGTTTTACAGCAGCAAGCAAGGTTCAAATGCCTTTGGTATCGTTTTTAAATGAGGGCAAGAAAAATGAATTTAATATTTTTTAATTCCATAAAATAATGAGTTAAAGTGTTTCTCATGTTCACTCTTTAATTTCTTTAAATGTTTGTTTATTCCTAGATGAAATTTTCCTGTCGTATCTAAATTCTTATGCGGCCTTGAGACACTTTCATACGATAGGTAGACAACATGCTTTAAGAATAGTTACTGCTAGCTTTCAAGATAGTTTCAAAAGGTTCATTGGTATGACTGACCTTAATTGGCAATGGCTATGTTTATTGATCATTGTCAATCAGTATGATGAGATACTTATGAGAACATATACATCTTTACCTCGCAAGTAGCGTTTTTAAGTCATTCATTTTGTTTAAACGTAAACTTTTTGATTCCATGTACGTCCTATGTACAATATTACCTTACTCTTATTCTATTAAGCCATAGACTATACACTTCATGTTTACATATAACTTGTTTGGATAAATAAATGAATTTAAACTGAAAACAAAAGCAAAAACATTTCATTTATTCCCAGAATTCTAGCAGTGACTGAAAGTCACATCGTGGTATGATTCGTTATAAAATACTTTGTGAAATGCGAGTAAAAATATTGTAGAATAAAATTTTCAAAACTCTTTAAAACTCTATACTTAAAGGTCTGTTATCCTACCACTAACGACTTTATGCTAATTTTTTTGATAAGTTTTTGCTTGAATGGCAATGATAAAGATATTAGGTGTTGGTTTGAATATTTTAAAGTCTGCTGTGGAATGTGCGGCCAAGAAATTGCAAAAGTAAAGAACGATCCAACATCTTGCAAAATAATCAATTTGTTCAAAGAAGGACCTCACCGCAAATTCGTGATTCATACTTAATAATTTAATGTGAACCATGTCTGGAGCTGTCTTTCCGCTTTCTTTTAGTCGTTGTTGTTGCGGCAACAACTTGAATGAATGATTTCAACGCAAGCCCTGCGGCAGCGGCACGAAAGATAACGGGAAAAATGCTAAAAAAGATATAAGTGATAGAAACGGTGATATAGGAGAGGCTTCTATTGTTCAGAAATTAAATTCACTAAATTAATTTATACGAGGTACAAAATCAATATTAAAACCCGTTTCGCCCTTTCACTGCGTCCATAGACGACGAGCTAACAAATACGTAAATGCTTCCACATAAAATAGAACAGTCAGAGTTGTATTTATTAGTCAGTAAGCAGTCATGCCAGAGCTGACAAACATTTAATCAGCAATAGTGAGAACTAAAGCAAAAACCTGAAACTTGGTACACGAATCAAGTTTGGCTTCGAGCTGCCCCATCCAAGTGAAAAAGGCTTGAAAGAGGAAAATTTTAAAATACTGTCGTCAATAAACCTAAAGTTTTACAGAAAAAGTCTATTGTGAAAGTAGATTGAATTAACCAATTGAGTCGGATATAGTTAACAAAAGACTTTATAATTTTTTGGAGTTACTGCAAATGCAGTTTTAATGTAAATATCTTTGCTTTTCACAAATATACCTTAGTTTTCTTCTGTTAGTAATTGAAATGTAGCAAAAAATATTTTATTATTGGTTTACGGTATGTGAGTTTTTAATTTAAATTTGTCATTTTTTGTTTGCACACACCCTTTCAGAACACACTTCTAATAGGTTGATTCTTTAATTACGAAAAGCAAAATTTTGCTAACTTTTGATATTCAAATTTTTTCCAATAGAGCGATAACTGATTGGATTCAACTAAACGAGAGAAATTTAATTACTAATACAACTTGTAAGGGCATGCAAACGTACAAACCTACGTATTGACTTTTATGCAAACAACTAGTTGAACTGAAATTTTCCGCCCTCCTCTTCCTCCGCTCTCTCTCATCCTCACTCTATACGGCAAACAATTCAAAAGCCCAGCCTTTGTCCTGTCTGGTAAAATTGGCTTAATTTCTTACCGGAAATAGAAGCATAGATGTAGTTGATATTGTCGCACATACATATGTCCATATTTACACAATCGAATGCTTAAGATTTTAAAGTTATTGTAGGAAATTATTAACGGTTAGGTTGGCAATAGGAATATGTGTCCAGCAATCAGCATATGCACTACTACGTAAGCAAAAGAAAATTGTGTGAATTCTGCCTGTGCGTAACAGGAGGATGAAAGTGTATTGAATTCATTATTTCTTTCGTGCTAAGAGAAAAACTTTAGTCATGCCATAAAGTATTTAAATTTTTCCGCAAAATATATACTCCACGAGGAACATGCAAACAATGAACACTAAACATACCGATACTTAATGTGTTCTTATGTTCTTTGACAGGAGACGGAGGAGCCCTCTTTACAAAGACTACACTTAGCTACAGTTAGTTTAGCTTGTTTATTTATTTAAAGGCCATAAAAATCAGAAATGTTAGAAAATTGTTTTTTCCTTTTAAAGACGTAAACTTCTCTTATAGCTGGTAGTAAAGGATTGCTATTTATGATCATGGAGCAAGATGATTGATTATTTCAGCAGTTTTAAAACCGAGCTATTGTTATACCTATGTTAAAAACTCTCTTCTACGTGATATTTGCATATCTTAAAAGCATGGCTTTATAGTGAGAAACTATAAAAAGAAGTAAATTAAATAAAAATGAAACAAAACGATTTTTTAATTTACTTAATGTTTAAAATATTTAACGCTCAATCTTTTCAGTATATATTTCGCAAATAGTTGGATTGTGGAAGATACATTCCAATATTTAGGTCTCTTAAAAATATGGTTTTGGTTTTCTTTTTTTTTTTTTAAGTTCAAGCTGTACTTCTTACACCTACTTGTGTGTCTCAAGAATCTTCGCCACGCCTTTTAGCTAACTTGAACAAAGGGTGCTTTCTAAATATTTTTTTATCACTCGATACTTTCTTTACAACCATTTATTGCAGATAGATCGACAATGTTGTAGAAAACTTCAAAGGGCGGAGACAGTTAATAGTTTGCAACATTGAGTAAATTTGATCGAGTAAACTCGATGGCTGCAGGATGTTTACAGATGTGGATAAAGTATGCGCTTTTCTTTGATGGTAAAATTTCTGTCGAGTAACGTATTCAAATTATGATCGAGTTTGTTCGATATCGAGAACGGTAAATCGGCTCCAGGGGGTTTTGATTTCACGAACCCTTAAATATAAGTTCTTTAGGGGATCAAATGACTTCTTTGCGGTTCTTCCGAGCATTACAGAGTTATGTGAAATAAGAGTGATGAACACTGTACTGCACCAATATTATTTAAGCCACGGCAAGAGGTTTTAAAGCTTTCAATTTTAAAACGGGGTTATTAGATGCGCCTTGGTACGTTTAGAATTAATTTTTCTATTTGTGTCAAGAGCCCCCAAAGTCGCAAAAAGCTTATAAAACAAAACATGTATATCCTATTTGATGTATGCCCGACCCGACAAAAACAGTGCTTGAAGAACTTTCATGTATTCAAACAGAAGAAGAAAATGTTTGCTGTAATGTGTTATAATAATTGTAAATCTAAAATGTATTTGATATGCTGTAGGCCTTAAACCCAATGAGGTGTGATTGCTTTTTTAAATGTGGAATTTCAAGTTGAATACCTTAAAAGTATTGAATCCTAATTGATTTGTATTTAAGATATTGTGTGCTCTATGAAATAACAGTCTAAGACTTGAAGCGGTGTTTTCATTGTTTTCTTACTTATCTCTGCTTCAGTTTGTCGTTGCTAGTTTTACAGCCTTGAAAATTGCAAAAGGATAAAAATAAAACTAGGTTTGATTAACAAAAAACTTCAAGTGTTTTTTCCCGAAACCTATGGTTATTTGTTCGGTTTACGAAAGTTGAGGTAAGCTTTTCAT
The DNA here is from genome assembly GCA_000688715.1 of Glossina pallidipes. Lineage (NCBI taxonomy): Eukaryota > Metazoa > Arthropoda > Insecta > Diptera > Glossinidae > Glossina > Glossina pallidipes. The sequence continues at coordinate 467,243 of KK499765.1, read as the reverse complement.
TTGTTCAGCATAACATTCTGGTTTAATCTGCCTATCACTTTCTACCCACTTTCTCCCATCTTTCTTTTCGGGGATAGAGAATTTAGAATGCGCTTGAAGGACTGGGTGCCCAGGTCTTTTCTCTTCCCAATTTTATTGAAATACGACTTTTTAATTCGATTTTTGTGTTCCTTGTATATACAAGTCTACAAATTACATAATAATGTCCTGGCATTACGAATTTTGCAATTTTGTAAATAAATTGCTTATATTGAAGTACATATGTATATTGAAAAAATCTATTGGTAAACGTAACCTTACATTTTTGTCTCACTGCGAAGAAATTAACAAGCTTTAGGTAAAAGAAACTTTTCGTGTCAAAAATCTCGTATGAATTTTTATAAAATGCTGTTCATGTTTGTAAATGACGCTACATTTCCGATATCGTATTAGTTGTCTGCATTTTTGCCTTGCATCTCACTAATTGCATGGTCATATGCGCGTACTTGTAAGAGCATACGCGTGAGTTGCATTTGCGAAATAAATTTTCAGTACATACTCACTTCCGACATACATGAGATGCTTGATGTATTATAGAGTACCAAAGTACTTTGAAACGTCATAAGATATATGCTTCATTGATTCACCAAACAAATGTGACCATAGTGTGCAGTTAAGGATGAAATACTTAAAGTATGTACCTAACTTTTACAACTTGGCACGTTGTGCTTTATTTCCTATGTCTCATGTGGTATTATATTTCAACAGACTTTACCCTTTGCATAAATTGAAACTTTTATGTATAAGTTGAAAACATTGCAGTAAGCATTAACAATTTTACACTCAGCTTGTGTAAGTTTAAATAGGGTAAATGAAAAGTACGTGAAACGGTACATATAAAGATTTCATTCTTTACCTAAATGCATAGAAAGTTCTACGTCAATTTATTCGCAGCAAGAGTGTAAGTGTCGATTACTTTATACCCACTGAAGAGAATACGAATAAAGCAATGTATTTACTAAAATTAATCCTACTCTGTCTAAATTTATCTGAAGGAAGCAACTTAGCTTAAAATTCAAGTTACAATTAAACTTAGGGCGTTGAAGCTTCCTTTTGCAGTTGAGAAAAACAGTTAGTCTTTTTTTCCTAATGCTGTCTTAAACTTCTTTTCATTGAAATCCTTTAAAAAGTTTAAAAAGCAGTTATGTTTACTTGAAAATCACATGGAAATTTGATGTTTCCCGCGGAAAGTATATTTCATTTCCAAATTTTTTAAGCACACAGAAGTATCCACCTCATGAATGCCCGTACAGTTACCACCTTTTTGTTTGTCATCAGCAAAGGGAGCAAAGCGCTTATGTTTGTCTATCTGTCTGCATTTTGTCAGCACTTCAGTGCATTTCAAGATTAAGCCCTTTATTTGTTAGAACAAAGTTGATCTTAAATCTTTTTTTAAAAATAAAAAAAAATCGCTTTTTCTTAAACTCCACTAAACTAAATGGGAAGATATATCACATGCGAGATGTAGAATAAGACGTTCGATCGACAAACCGAATACGTGAATCTTTGTTCTATCTACCTTATTGATGTCGACTTTTTTGGCTTATATTTAAAGCGACGGATATGGATTTTTTTTTCCAGCACGACAAGGCCTCTTGCTACACAGTTTATGAAAAAAGACCTACCTTAAGTCATCAAATGATACCAACTGTTGAAAGATTGCATCATATATAAACTTTCTAGACAGAACGAACGAAACAGCGATTTATATATCTCATCCTACAGTATTTAAGTACCGATATACATAAATTTCGTCTTAAATGTCAGGAGAAAAAGCGCAAATAACATACAAGTACCTATTAAAAATTGTGAAACAGAACTCTTACAATCTTCATGCAGAGCTTTCAGTTTATACAAAAGCGTCGTGCGATATTTTTTTCTTTTTCGAGTTCCTTTAACCATTCTTGCGTCTCCCTCTGCGATCATACAACTGAAAATGGAAGAAATTAGATCTTATACATTTATGAAAAGTCTTGTCTTTCATGAGTGTACATTTTTTTGAAAATATTAAATTTTTTATTGCTTGTAGTGTTCCTTGCAAATTTAAGTGGTGCTATACACAATATATGTACAATATGACGCTGCATCTACACTGCTTATGGCAACACATTGCATTGGCACACGATCCACCGTTAAGTACCCTACATCAATTCGCTTAGTGTTATTCATAAAAGGACAAAACCAAGGGACACTATGGGAAGGGATCAAGAAATTGATCCAAATCATTTTCGATATCGTTAGTCCTTGGCCCTCATCAAAATATCTGGAAATTTGTGGCATTTAGGTTAAACACCAGAAAAAGAGACGGACAGATGGACAGACAAGCGTATAACAAAAGGTGGGTATATTTCAAGCCCTTCTGGGTATTGCATACATACACACAAATTTAACATCCGCTTGTACCACATGTGATGTATGGTGTAACTGAGAATTCATAACTTTTCTAAGAATTCATAAATTTTTAAATTTTGTAGAAAAGCACCCATTTGTTGTTATTAAATTCGAGCGAAGGGATTGTAAAAAATTTGTGAAACCCTTTTATAAATTTTCTCGTTGTTGTATCGTTCCTTTTGTGTAGATGGATTTATTGTATAAGTGTAAAGCAGAGAATTGATTCATGCTTGCGTGCCAGTATGAAGTAAGTTATGTAATCAAAAGCTATAAGCTTTTATAGCTAAACTGATGGTAAATAACAAAAAGTAAAGTGCAGCTGTCAACAGTGATTCTACGATAAGAATTCATTATATATCAGCTCTACATCGTCTGTATGACACGTAATCGAATGTCAATTTTTGTATAAACTATTTTTTGCGGGTGCTTTGTGTTCGCTGCCAGTGTGTTAATGAAACTAAAAATTCGCTCAAATCTTGTGTTAGTGTCAAAAAGTCTTTCATATTTTTTCTTTCTCTTCTTTCATTTTTTTTTAAATGGAATCCTGTGCTTTTGCCATAAATTTTGTTACTTAATTTTCCTTCATGAAGTATTACTTTGAAGGCACGTAGAGGTATGAATTATATTCGTTAGTAGAGGAAAAAAGAATATTTTATGCGAACTAAGAGAAATTTCTTTTCGCAATTATTTTACAAATTTTAGTTATCACTTGCATGTAACCTGTGTGTTTGGAATGATGAATATTTTGAGCGTAGATTTTAACCTAAACTTTTTCTTACTTATAAGAAAAAGAAAAAGTAGTGTTTTTAATGTTGGTATCGCAATACAAGTACTCTTAGAACACGCGTACATTCTTGATCAGATATAATAACGAAATGGATCCTGTTGGGTCAGTTCACCCGGTTGTTCACTTATTCTGCTAGTGGAAGGCATTCTGATGCAGAAGGGTAATGCGATTACAATCTAAGTTGGGATTATAAATTTATTCTGTTTGCTGCTCGGCATGATGCAGTTACGTTATTATGCATAAAGTTTGACACAAGTCTGCTTTCGTTGCACTAACCCGTGGTTTGGTACATAAGAAAGATTTGCAAAGCGTCACTAAGCTGATAAATGAAACTCAGGGAAGAAAACATAAAAAATAAGAGCCAATGGCGCTTCACGACAGAGAAGTACGCCCACTGAAAGCTCCAAGAAATTACATCGCGTAGATTTTAGCGTAATAACCTATGCAGTTGCGTATAGTTCAAAGCCAATAGTCTCAGATGAAAAAGTCAACATTTTGCTCGACATCCTGTAATGCGACTTGCACTTGTTTTGAGGAAAAGACGGACACTTATTCCATACATAAATTGTTTATGTATTTTGCAATCATGAGTGTGTGTGAAAATGCTTTTAAAAACGTGAATATAAAGTAGGAAAGTTTCCATAACAAAAAAACAGCCCGATATGCTAGCGCATACAAATGCTTTCGATAAATTGTAGTAAAATGTTGATTTAATTTATTAGTTAGTAATCAATTCAAAGAAACACGTCAGTGCTAAATTGGTGTAAAATGAACAAAGAAACCAATATTTAATTAATTGTATGTGTATGTAATTAACCCTACACATAGAATTCATTCATGCAGCACTCGATGCTCAATACACGTGCGTAGATGTGTGGATATTCTCTGTAAAGTGACGATGTTTCTTTAATTGCATAGCTATGCTTAACTATCGACGTTAAACAATCCAATTGTAGGATTTAACTTGGTTTCACACAACCATAAGCATATAACAGCCTTCGCCAATCATCCATTCAGGGATACTCAGAAAGTTAATTCAACTACAACAACATAAAAGAATTAAAATTTTATTTATTTTTCTTTAAACAGTTTGTACAAGTAACTAACTGTATATAAATAATAAGAGACAAAGTTGTTGAACTTCCTCCCCATTATGTTGAATGTACAAAATTATATAAAGTGTGCAGTTAGCGTTGCTTAGTAGTTAATAATGTAGCTACCCTCAATGTTATCGTTACATTGTCTTCATCATATTTAACCACAACACTTGACATGCTTTCTTGCTTTTTTCTTCGTCAACAATCGTCTTGTATGCAATGCATTTCATTGGCAATCATTTCAAAGCAGCAAAAAGTTGGCTTCGACTTAGGGGAAATCATGGATAACCACCATTTCAAACCGAAATAAAAACATTTGAAAGCATTTTTTTGTTAAATCGATTTATATAAATCAATGTCGATCGAGAGAATTTATGAATAAACTTTTGTTATATGTTGTAAGTTATTGATAAAAACATGTTGAGATTAGTTATGATGCGCTACGGTCCTTTACTTATAGGAGTATATAGAAGTCGCGACTATGGTCTTCAGTCGTCAATTTAAAAACGCATCGATTATAAGATCTCCGTCCTTATGTTCTCTATATCGTAAGCGAGTTGTCACTCTTTTCGTACCTTTTCTTTGCTTTTGAAACATCGCAACGCTCTCTTGACGGTAGTTTCCTGTTGATTCCCGTAATTTGAAGTGCATTGACTGAACCTTGACTACAGGTGCGTCGGTGGGACCGCTAGGTGAACCCATTTCTGATACGGTCAGGTCTACACTTCTTTGAAATATTTCGTTGAATCACTGTTTACGTACGCACGTGTCAGCCAGGGGTGTACCCGACAAATTGAGCCAAAGTATTACGCTAATCTAACAGGTGCATACTCTAAGGTTCATTCTCTTCTTTCTTTAGTTAAGCTAACCTCGTTGCAATTTATACGCTATTAACAACGTTTCTTAAGCTTTTGGGAAGCCACAGAAGTGAAAGAAGAAAAGTTATGTTTACGTACTACTCCCACTTAAACTCACAATCTGAAGCGTAGGAGAGGGAACTAACATTAAAATTACGCACAAATCGAAGAAAGCTTGGTGGGTCATACATGATTACAATCGTTTAGCTTAATAGTTGCTAAAGTAAAATTAGTATTTGAGCTTTAAAGGGAGATTCTTTTATACGTTGTATTGAGTCTGATATTGAAATTGGATTGTAAACGTCATTGAATTTTTAACTTAGAAGCCTGAGTGGGTTAAACGATTTATCGTTTGATCTACATAGACCAAGTTTTATGGGGTAAAAAATCCAAACGAACGGACAAGAACATTAAAGTTAATTGTGTTTAACAAGGCTGGCCCGTGCAGCACTATTTATCAGCTGAGCTAAAAATCTGATGCGTGCGATGAATCTACGTTTCTCCAGTGAAGATAAGGCCATGAAAGTAATCCGTTTCAGTGTGATGCAAGAAGGTTCCACAGCCAATTTTTTAACGCAGAAAGTGACAATTGTTTGCGGACTGATTCAACTGAATGACTAGAAGGAGATCATGCCGCGGAAGCATATCCAAATGCTGGTCTGAGCAAAGACCCCACGTATGGATATTGCAATTCTTTCGGTTAGCGTGTTGAAAAGCCGTGTGTAGACCTAGCCTTTTAATATTGAGTTGAATGTGTAAATTAAAATAGAGCTTAATGTCAAATAGCAATCGTATATAAGGAAACGCCGCTACCTTTTCCAGCTTATACGAGTCGGTAAAGTGTCCTCTACAGTTCATAAACTTCGTCTTAAGAACATTTATTAAGTTTAACGCTACAAAGTTGGCTGAACGCCATTTAGTAATGTAGTTGAAGTCTAATTGAAGATCAATGGACCAGTCATCAGCATTGAACTGAACATCGTTAATATATAAGTCCAAGATCGATCCCATGACGGCCTTCGAAAAGAATAAAAATTTATCCGTTATAAAGTCAAAACCCAGCGGTAAAGGCTTTTAATAAGTAGCAGAATAGAACCTAAATTACACTTTTTTTTTCTTCTTATTTAATTTATTTAAAATCAAAAAAGTATAAATCCAATACATGTTTTCATCACTTAAGAAAAATAATTTGTTTTTCTTCTTCAACAATGCTCGTTCGTTGTGCTGATGTTTACAAATACGAGAACTAGAGAAAATTTTATATGGGAATATTTTTATTTATCTTCTGTTCTTGCATGTGTGTGTGTGTGTGTGTGTTAAAGTTAAGAGTTGGTAGCCGAAAGCAATCTACATATGTAGATCAAGTTGTTATTGTGGTTATATCTTTATTTTTTCCTACTTTTTTTTTTTGTTTTTGCAATCTTGCTTGCTCTAGAGTAGGACATCACATATTTGTTACCCGTAGCAATTTATTTTGACATATTTTATAGTTTTTGTCTTTCATTTATTTGGAAAAAAGAACATAGAAAATATAATGAAAAATCCAACTTTATGCAAAAAATAAAAAAATTAATCGAAGGAAAATAAGAAGCATTTTTTTTTGTAGCCACCAAGTAACAAAAATCATTCAGCAACTTAGAAGTATGTTCCAAAAATATAAAAAGGTGCATTCGACATTAAATTTCCAAGTTCCTTGACTACTACGCCGTGTGGCTTGGTAATCCCAATTCATCGCAGTAATATGTACCAAGCGATGTATGTGCTCTGCCAAGAATGATATTTTTTCTGCTGCTGAAAATGACCAAATTTGTGGATAATAAACAGCATTAACGATAGGTATTGCTTTTTGTACTTAGCCAACTAGTTCTTGTGTAGAGGTTCACAGTGCGTGTAATGTTCAAAAATAAAGCATTTAAAAAAATTACATTCGGGGCTGAGGCCGAATCTTTTTCATCTCCCATGCTTATTTATGTCGCACTGTCGCCGTATCGTTTGACAAATTTACCCAGTTTCCACAGCGATCAGCGCGCAAAAACAGCCAATATTTCTGCCAAGTTTGGTGGCAGTAGATTTGTTTTTGCGGTGAAGAGAAGGTTTAGAAGATTTAAATATTGGTTCAGCTCACGGCTCGTGAACGAATTATTAAATGTGACACTGTCTTTATAGGTCCGGAATTTATGATAAGTATACACCGTTGTTCAATGTATTTCTCCGCCAAATTTTGGGCGATACGGGATTCCTTTCCCACTGTGAGACTATGAGCCTACCTATAGTAGCATTCCTTAGAAAAACGAAAAGCGCTAATACTGACATCATAACTAGTTGTAAATGCATAATTATTTTTTTTTAGTAGAGTGAAAGAAATTTATTCTGAAATGCAATATAAAAAAATCGAAAAGTTTAAATTTAACATTCAAATACACCTCAAAGGAATTGGGACAACAGTGCACAGATGGAGACCAATTTTCTACAGACCATCACCTTTCAAACGCTGTTTGGGAAAACGTCATGGGTTTTTTGCTTGACGCTATATTTAATAAACATTTTTAAAATGCCTAATTTCATAATCCATACTACATCTGTATACATTAAATACAATCGAGCCTCGGTATGTTGTTCGGCCAGTTGTTATTCTAGTATGCTTGGTATGTTTTTGGTTTGCCTACAACCTTTATATTTAGTAAGAGAAAGTCTTCATGGCTTTGGGCCCACATAACGTTAATAATACTAATCATACTAAACCATATTAAATAAGTAATTAATGGCTGTCCGTAAAATTAAAAAAGAAATATTGTGGCGTTTGTTAAATCAGTCGAGAGTGATCGCGTTTTGCACATCAGGAAAAATTCTGAAACCCTTTGGTATATTTTAGGATATCATGAAAAAATATGTGTTGTTTATGGTCAACGTGGTTTGACAAAGTCAGTGGCACGCGTAAAGTTTGCTTGCTTCCGCATTGGAATTTCCATGTTAAAGGCGCCGTACAATTTTATCGACGAACCGTTGATAAGGGCGCAAGAATTGTTGTGAAAAATTGATAAACACCCGGAAATTTAATCTTACAACTCAAAGCTTCACCAAGAATCGTTTTGAACCGGTTGTCAAAGGCTGAATACAAAACAAGCCTGTTATTTGGATGCCATATGAGTGAACGGAAAAAAATCGGATGGATCCCACTTCCATCGTCAAGTAGCTATTAAGGAAAAGAAAAAATCGAGTCGTCTTTCAATGATGAAAACTTGCACACTTACCACAATAATTGGTGAAAAAGATAGTTGTCCGTAGCCGACTGAAGCTGCATAGGAGGTGGACAACTCCAATTTGGGGTTTCGTAAGCTGGAAGTATTTTCTAAATATTTTTAACATCGTTATCTCGCTTAGAATTCCTCTTCATATATATCTAGTACGTATTTTTGAGATTGACCTTAAGTGGAACACCGTGCTCCCAGTTTGCCGGTACAGACTGTCCAGTATCAGCAATCGAAAGAAATATTTGATCGCTCTTTAATTGAAGGGATTAGTCCTTTTATTTAATTTTCAATTTAACGAATCAAACCCAAAAAGATCTCTTACTCTTGATGCGCGTCAACAGCAGCAAATTTGCGTACGAAAAATTTCGGCTTAGATTTATATTGCATTAGCACATACATAATATATAAATATATGTATATATACCAACACATAAATATATGTTCAAAATCTTTATTCCATATTCTGTTCAATAAATCTATAATGGCAGCAGCGTTTGTGCTTGTGCTGACATGCACAATTTATTATTATTTTTGTTTTTTTTTTTTATTTGTGGTTTTCCATTTTCAACACTTTTGTAACGCATCGTTTAACATTCAGCACAAAAAACTATCGTCACAACTATACAACGCTTTACGAAAAAATGCCTTCGTACTTATGCAGACACCATGCGAAAGTTTATAGAGACAGCAAATGCATATACAAACCTCGTTTGGCTGCAATAATAACTGCAATAAGTAACTGCATCGTGTTACTAAAGCGAATATTGGAAATTCAGTGAGAGAAAAAATGCCATTCCTCGTAAATCTGAAATTCACTTTCGAACTTAAGCAGTTTTCGTAGTCAATGAGTGTCTTTTGCACTTACTTCAGAACTGCTTCAGCGTCTGCTGGCACTGTAACCTTAAAAATAAGGTAGACCTAAGACAAAAGTTAAGTGTTTTAGTGATTCCATGGCCTACCCATATCTGTTGCTTTGTTCCGCTCTTACAACCCACTTATCGACTGGGTAGACGAAAGCTGTTTCACGTAGATTTGGGTGTTGTGCTTTCGCTCAGGAGTGGATAGTAAATAGGCTTATCATTGATATTTTTACTTTACTGAAGAATGGATGCACACCAACTTGGCATGTGAGCCTATCACACGTAAAAGATAGTAATGGGTAATAAAGAATTCGACCCAAGCCGGATGTAAATCGTTTCTGGTTTTTACTTTTCAATAATATTTTATTTAAACAAAAGTAAAAATAAAAAAAAAAATGATTTATATTATTTTTTCGATGGCTGTCCAGCCGTTCACCGCATGAAATATACTTAACGCTCTTAGGAATTTGCACAAAACATGCATAGACCACACATACAGGGTGTATGTGTCATTTGACAATTTGTCGACATTAAAACTAAGCCTAAAAATGTAACAAAATTTTGACACGACGTTTATTAAAAACATGATAATAATACAGCTCATCAATAAGACATCCCTCAGCAGTACTAAGGGACTCAATTCGGGATTCGAAACGACTGTATTAAGTGGATCGAATGGAAACGACTGTATTATTGTTCAGGCTAGTCATTGCGATTTCTATAGCATATTGTTCATGGAAATGCTTATTGGTTGTTCAATTATAATTTGCTTAATAGGGAATTAAATTCCAGGAAACTAGGGCATACGTTTGCGGTGGTACATGTGGTCATAAAAATTTCCAGTCATGTAATCTTGAGTTGTCATGATTTTGGGGAGACTAGCGGGAACATATAATATCTGCTACAGCAATCCCGAGCTTCACAATTGTTCTAAAGCAAAGATAAACCGTCTTCTGAAAGAAGTTTGCTCGCAATAAATCTCTTATAATACTTATAATTCCTACCTCGACAAATGATACAATGATACAATGACACAAATGGAATTTCTGTAGAATATGAGCACAAACTGTTGACATTTCTCAACTGATCATTTGTTTTTCTAGGTAAGTTGACACACGCGCGACATTTTATACACATCATGCTATCAACCTCGCACATTATGTTTTTCTAGAATCAACCGGAAATCAATATCGAATCAAATCGAACACGACGATAGTAGGCGAAAACCTCCACCGCAACAGTGCTACGAAGATCTTTACGAAATATTAACTTGAACGGCATGAAGTGAAGGTTCCTGACTATTGAAATTATTAGCAAGTGATGATTCACTCTTTGTCCTCCATTTTGCGCGCTAATGATTGTAAACCAAGGGCTAAGAGGCGAAATATTGATGCATCGGCTTGGCGGACTCTTACGCAAAACTTAGACTTTTAAGAATAAGCCGTCGATATAGAAGTTCAACAAAGCCGATGTTTAATCCTGCAATCCGACAGCATATTGAAATACCAGCAGCAACTTAGAAAGACTTTTATCTTATTCGACTGCAAGCGAAAATTCATAGAGCGACGTTTTGAAAGTGCTACTGCCTTAATGCATATAGAATAGCGTCAATTTTATAAGCTAAGCGAACGTATGGGTGCATGTCATCGCCTTGAATCATTATTACTTGTTACGGGATCATCTGAATTTATTGAGTAAGCGCTAATCATGGCAGGAAAGCCAACAAAACGGCGCCATGGAGTTCACCTTAATAAGCTGTGTAAAGATCGCACTAATCCAATGCAATGCAGAGAAAAACAACCATCACAACACTAGCATTCTAATGTCTAAATGGTCTAAATGGTCTAGCCGCCGGTTACCTTTGCCAATGTTCTTCATTGCCGCGAACATAAGAAACCTTACCCAAATTGTTGCGGCCGATGTATTTATACCTGCAATACTAATAGATAACGAGTGACTTTGTATACACTTTGTATATTGTTGGTAACGCGACGCAATTGAAATGATTTAAAAATAAGTGGACTTCGACGGCAAAACACGTTGAGTAAGAAAAGCTTGCTTTGAAAATGCCAAAACTTGTTCGTGATCTTTATTTGAATATTCGTTCCTTCTCCAGTAAGCTTTGTAGCTTTACTTGAACAAGTACTACACTCCATTATCCCTCTGTTCGCTACGTTATGCATGATCCCCTCAATATTAGCTTATTGAGTGTTTGCATTCTTTTACATTAAATATTCTCATCATTTGTATCATGTATTCAACAAGAACTTTTCCTTATATTCTATCGCGTGTACTTTGTTCAACTTTATTCTATTGTACTATGGTTGTAACTTGGCAAAAAAACAAGCCAGAAAATTGAAGATTGATTGATAACACATCGCCTTCATAAGAAATAGCTTTTAAGATCGGGCATACAAAATGTACAGAATGACGTGAGAAGTGAAATTGATTCAGTTTGTGGAAAAGAAAAGTGAAAGCTAGCCAAGAGATAAATTTAAACACATCTCTATTATATATATACATATTTATCTGCGACTTGCAATTTTATTTAAAATTTGCAAATTTTGGCCGCTACCTGTATTTAAAGAGCAATGAAATGCTTCTTACGTAGTGTAAACAATAATTTTTCAATTACTTATTACTTATTAAAATTAGATTTTGAAGAGTAGTGAAGATTTTGTCACTAGATGTGAAAAAAATTAGCTCATCTTCAAAGATTTAATTGATTCGTTTGCAAGGTAGACGGACTTCTTTCAGAAAAACATAATTAAGTTTTTTTCTAAAGAAAATTGAAAATAAATGTTAAAATAAAAAAGTGCGTATAAAGTTAACATTCGTCTTCGCTTAAACGCTAAAACGTATAATGCATCTGCCCAAAGTAGAAGTAGACTTGTAATGCATCTATACGCGGGGAAAGTTAGCAGCGTGGAATCACATACACATAAATGTGTATTCAGTTGTGAAGTATTACGACTTACAAGCGTAATTGGATGGGTAACCGTGCAGGGAACCGTAGGTCTCTGGGTTGATGAAATAGTAACGAGACTATTTGATGGCGGCAGAAATAAGGCTTTGTTCTTCTGTCTGTGACCAACTAAAGTAAAGATCTCCGCCCCAAGCTTGTGAATCCTGATTATTGCTATTATGATATTGTTAAACTTCAATTTTTTTTTTTTACACACGATGTGTCAAGTGTCATGTGAAGCGGGCATAAAATTCCTTTTCAATTAATTATTATCAAGACGCCAAATAGCTGATGAAAGCTGGTAACCATAAAATAGTTTTGAAAGTGGTTTTCATTTATGTAACGACTGCAACTACTCTCTACTACTTTAGACTTTAACTTAATGGACGCTGATTAAACTTATTAAATAAATTCCATATTACGAAATGAAGGAAGAAGAAAATGCCACAGTGGAGGATATTACACTAAGTATTATAATTTAAGATATAGTTAAATAAATATGATTTTATCCGCCTGAGTGGCCGAGTAGGCAAGAGTCTCGACTAGCAATTCAATGGTCGTGGGTTCAAACCTCAAGTGCGGTAGAGTTTTTTAATAATAAAAATAATAATAATATTAATAAAAAAAATAAATAGATAAATAAATAAAAGCCGAAAGCCTTAGATGCTAGTGCTTTAAGACTTTAGTCTTTAGAATTTATTCTCTGGCTAAATTTATATAATAATAATAATAATAATAATGATTTTAAACATTAAACGTAAGACCTGGGTGTAGCGCCTTTTAAACTTTAGGTAGGGAATTTCTTGCTTGATATCGCATTTTTACTTTACGGCTTTTATTATAAAATGTATCCGGAAGATTGCTGGATATTACTTTTTGCAACTACTTATGCAACTCGGCCTTAATTACAGTGAGGCGTCAGTTAAACGCCAGAGGATATTTCATATGAAGTTGGTGATCGTATTTTAAAACTATTGCTTCAATCACACATTGTGTTCTTTTCCATAAAATCGTGCTCAAAACGAAATCCTGTTAAAGGGAAAGTGAAGGCTGAATTTTCTTTCTTTATTTATCCTGTAAATGCATGAAAACATTTTAAAAAGCCGACTCTTCAATTATTCTCATGTTTCTTTTTCACTTTTAATTAATATTTCGGGCACTTTCATATATCAAGCATGATAATGCAATGTGGCATAATTAGTTTCACTGTTTCGCACAAACAGGCCGGCACACAAGAGATGTACCACGAAATTGTCAGTAGTTATACCGGAAACATCTCTAGACCTTATCACGTTGAAATTTTGCACTCATGTTTCGTTTGGATGACAAAACCGCCTGGTGAAATTGTTTCTACATTCAAAATTACGGGCCGTATAAGGTGACAGACTATCTTGTTTTTGATATCGGTGCAAAACTCGTGAGTTTAGACAGTAGACAAGCGACAGTGCAAGTGCCGCCATTCTAGATTTAATATGCGGAGTGTCATAAAGTGTAAGTTTACTTTTTCTGAACAATTCATTTGATACGATGAAATAAAAATGGCGTCGAGAGTAGGACGCTAGTTGCGTTAATTCTAGATTACATAAAGGGGACGCTGCGGTATAGCGGATTAATGTTTTGTCTTAACAATCCCACAAACGTGAGTATCATTTAAGAGGGCTTGAGAATTGCGAGAGAGTATACGATCAATTGAATAGGATCGCATTTTATTACACAGACCCATTCGGATAGTGATTCTAAGCCTGCCTGTCCGTTTGTCCGCCTAGTGGTCTTGTGTTCAACTACAGACCGCCATGTTTGAGACATGTCGCTGAAATTTGCTACACCGACATGCTTTGGCTCGAACGCGAACGCCATTCAAGTTGATTCGGACCGGACCACTTCTCTTGTTATGAAAAGGCGTTAAATGAATAATGAATGCTGGGTAGTGTCCTCTATAGTTTTTCTACTTGATTTTGAGTAAATCTTTATTTAAGTGAACTAAAAGATGGAAAATATATTTTGTTCCGCTCAATTTATATGAACATTTTCGTTCATAATGTGTATGATTTATTTTAAGATGGGCCATGTGTATCCTTTGTGGTACGAACTAGTATACATGATGTGTCATTATGTTTAATGCTAATAGACTTATCTCCAGTTATATTAAAATAGTTATGCAAGGTTGACTCTTTATAAATGCATAAGGAAATGTCGAGATTCGATGTCGATGTCACGAGTCTCTCTGCAACTTAAATGCAATCGCTTATATTAACCGACGCAGCGTATTCATTGTTCCGGTTACGTATATCCTACCTAATCCATTACTTTTCCATACCGCTCTCTAGCATGGGGTAAATTTGGGGAAATCTCTGGCCCTTTTATTGCAAAAAACGCCTTACGAGGAGGACGTGGTAAGTACAGGGCTATTTGAAAAGTTCATCAGGAGCAACATTTACAAAATACTACGGACACAAACCGCATAGGGGGCTGAACCGGATTGTTCAATCGTCGTCAAAATTGAATCTGTTACCATAAGAAACCATGCGAAAGCTATGAGATCGTAATTTTGGATGTGTAAAGTTCTGATGGCAACAATTCGATGGAGAATGATGGACAGGCGAAGGGAATGCATTTATCACGATACACTTAGAGTTTCGGATAGTTGTGTGCGTGTGCGCTTTTAGGCTTTCAAATCTCTAACAAAACTAATTTACTTCCTTTGGGTATAAAAACAAAAGCAAAAATCTTTTACTCTGCAACTCATTCTGTGAGAATTGAAAGGAAAAAACAAGCAATGTTTGCTTGTAGAAATGTTCTTTTATTTGTAAAAAAAAGAGAGAAAAAAAATGAAAAAAATGTATTTACGTTATAAAGTACAAAAAGGCAACAAGAATCCCAAAACAAGAATACATGAGTTTTTTCCATTCATATGAAAAATACCTTGACAGTGACAACATTGTTGCTGCTACGTTTTATTTTTCGAAAATACTTTTTCCCCAATTTTCTCACCATTTCGTGTAGTTGTTTGGTGTTGGTCTTGCTTTTCAGATTAAAGCATAACAAAAGCATGGGCTTTATGTCGGAAAACTGTGTCATGCTTTATTCGGTTATAGATTATCTTTTTTTGTTTTTTTTCTTTGCTTTTCTGATTTACGCGACAACATCGCGCGTATAGGAACTTTTTTAATCCAGTTGCTTGTGTCTACCCCGGCCAGTGTTAGTGGAGAACAGAACATTTTTGCAGACACAGCTTAACATTTTATAGTTATTGTTACCGAAATCCCTTTAAGCATTTATGCTTTAAACTTTATACAGTGCATATTTATGTCCTTTTGTTTCAGCGAAAACCTGAGCGAAGATTAACATGGAAATTATTTTAAGATTTTATTACTTTTAAGTTGAGTGTTAACGTTTTCTTCGTAATTTGATGCACTACGCATTTTAATTCAGTTTTTATGTAGCTCTTGTACGGAATCTAATTAAATCTATTTGATGCCTTTTGCTGTTATATAAAACTTTCGCTGCTTTCAGGTTTGATTAATAAACACAATAAATGCATTAAATTTCCATCTATCTTTAACCCAATCTTCCGTCGCTAAAATGAAGATCGACACAATGGATTTTCTTCTTTTTCTTTCCTACCATTCTATTAAACGCCCTACACCATTTGGCTTAATACACTTGTTCGTATAAAAACTTTTCGAAATAAGGAGTCACAGGGGAAGTGACCCCATTCGAATCATTTTTTCGTCCCAGGGCCAAACCATGTCGGTACACCAAATTTCGTCAACATATCTTAAAAATTGCGACTTGTAGGTGGAGCATAACAGAACATAAGAAGGACAGGCGGGTGAACAAGTTTAGACTGTTTCAGCAACAATGGGTATACTAAAACATGAATCGATTTCAAGTTCTTCTGGATGTTGCCTACATCCTCACAAACTTAACATACCACACGTGGTGCGAAACAAAAAAAAAAAAAATAAAAAGCAAAAACGCAGGTAAGAAAATTCTACACTATCGTTACACTGTCGTTACAATATCTTCTATACCCATCACCGTGATCCTAAAAAAAGGCAAAGAACTATATTGTCATACTCTGTAACATTGGTTGGGCGCGGTTGAGCTTTTCTACTTTTAGAATAAATGTGAAAATTCAGTGGTGTATCTTTTGTACTTTAAGAGTAACAAGCAAACAACACGAAAAACAAACGTGTTCACAGCTTTTTCTTTTAAATAGACATTGGGGCGTTGTAGACGCGTTCTTTGAAAAGTTTGGATCGTTGTCAAACTCTTTTGCAAGTTTGGATTATGTTTACCACAGATACCGCGCCGATTGCGCAGGCTGACAGATGGACAGATGAACGAACGGGCATGTTAAGATGCATTCCGAATTTGAAACTGGCCAAGAATTTATATACTTTTTCAAGGTTTTTTCAAGCTTGCTTCTATGCGTTGTAAAGGTTTTGAAAAAAATGAAATTATGATGGCCTATAACATTGAGCAGGCGTGGCCATTTTTGTACAAATGCTACGTTATTGTTTCTGGAATATGCGTTCAAATTTTTGTACCTTTCACGGCTACAGTTTAGGAGTAATGAGTAAAAAACAATTTTTTATTTCTTTTGAAGAACAGAGGTGTTCGCTATTTACGTACTACTGTAGATTTGTCTCATTTTCATAATCTGCATGCAAGAGCCTCCAACTTTTCTGCCAAATTTGAAATCGACAGCTCCACTTTTACGACCATGAGAATGTTTACAGCAGACATTACATAGACGGACAGACGGACCTCGGGCTGACTTTACGGGGTCTTTGAAGCTTCTTCTTTTTTAAAATATGCAAACACCACTCATGCTTCGGTGATGAATATAAAAAGAAACATTACACTAATACAACTGTATTGCATCATTGCACTCGTGGCTACGAAGATCACTACGTTAATATAAACATCTTACTGTGAGACATTCTCTTCGTAATTCACACCTGAGCGTTAATATCTCAAATAGGGGAATGTATGAAGGGCAAAGTTGAGGTTAAACGTTATTTAAAACTTCCATGCAAAAAATGTTTCAATGCATTTAAGTAATTGCAAGACGTTTTGTGGTAAAATAAAAATGCACTAAAACTGTTCATAAAACTGAAGCGCACTTTAAAATTTCAAACTGAAAAATTCATTTTAAGACTGATGTAAATGTAACTCAAAGTCATGAAGAAGTTTGCTTCATTTACGACCCCCAAGCAGTTGTAAGAAAATTATGTTGAAGTGTACAAAAATTTAATCAAACTCTACTTGTAACTATTTCTCCATCGTTAAGCTGTACAGGAAGATTTGGAGTTAATTTCATCCCTAAAAATTTGTGTCCTTATATTCCTGCTGAAAAGTACGTGCGTTAGACGATTTCTAAAATATGTCACATTGTGCGAAGTGGATTGGCTTGATTATCCAAAGCAAAAATGTATTGAGAGAACAGTCGTCGTATTGTATAGTAAATCGATGGCGTACGTTGGGGCTGACACGGAAAGCTCTTAGAACTAAGTTTTGCTTAAGTTATCTTGGGAGTTGTTGCCATCGAAACTTTGCAGTCATTATTGACAACTATGGTTTCTATTCAATTTCTTTTCTTCAACTTATCTAGCGATGAGAACTCTAGCACTTAGTTTCTCTTCAGATGATTCTGAATGGTTTCGATTGTACCGGCACGGATACATTACCCGCTTATTTTGAAAATAGCACAAGACCAGTTTTGGAAAATGGAAAATAATAATAATTAGATATTAAACTTAATACGATCTTTTTAATTGTAAAGAATTTATAGTCGAGAAACTTCGGACTTCCCAATATTTGGGAAATAGAAGCTTTAGCTGTTAGATCGAGTCATAAATAACTTCCGATGCAGAGAATGGTAGAATCTATTGTTCGTATTTACACACTATAAGTCACCGGAACAAACGAGTTTTCGTTCTCACAATAGAGATGAGGATTCAGTTAGCCTTCTCCCAACTGTTTTATGCGCTGCATCTTACAGTCAACTGTTTTTCTTAGTCTCTGGGAATTTAAACGAGGCAATAGAGCTAAGGCGACAGCTGAGGAAATATGTAGTATACACGGTGAAGGACTCGGACATACGACCTTAAAAGACGGGCCGTCCGTATACGTAATACATAATAATGAGGGGTTGGCAAATTGGGTGAACTAATTAAATTAAGATCGTGTGGATGTGTGCAGTACCCAGAAGGATTTCAGATAGACTCGCCTTTTGTTATACAGATCCCTTCGGAAAGTGTTTCTGGATCAGTTTAAGTTTGTCTGTCCGTCTTGTTTTCTTGTGTCCGATCTACAGGCCGCAATTTTTGAGATATTTTGACGAAATTTGGTGTACTGACGTGATTTGGCCCAAAGACGAACACTGTGGAAAATGGTGCTCATGGGACCACCTTTTCGACCATTTTCCATGCTACGTCCATGTTTGCAAGGTCGTTACATGATACATGTAGGATAATGTAGGGTATTTCATGGTGGCCCATAACCCATTATAGAGGTTTTACTGGTTTTTGGGCACCACTCCGAACACTATCCGATAATAAATGCACCTTATCTAATATCATAAAATGCAACAAATATGCCATAGTTAAATTTATTGAAATGCATATCTCTATATATCTCGTAATAACACAAATTAAACTTGCTCCACTTCCAAAATAAACTGTTCATATAACAAAGGTACTTGTACTTCTTAAGATGACTTGAGATGACTTTTTTTTGTAGTTCGTATCAGCATTATTTTGACTCCTTCACAGTTTCAATCCGATTTGCACATCATTTTTATATTGTTTTGTCTTCATTTATGAAATCATATATTTATGTGTGCGTTCGCTCGAGTTAATCTTTCAACAATTAGCTAATTGATAATTTGTTTCGTAAAGTAATATTTCTGACGAATGCAAATTATATGTGATTGCGTGCACACTTGTCTTCAGCAAGTGCATTTGTTTATTTTAATGGAATTATAGCTACTTAATGCTCTTTCCTAAGGAAATAATGCTTTTAATAATAGAGATTTACCTTCAATATCGCAAAGTAATTCAATTAAACAAGTTTCCAAGTTTACCTAAGAGGTTTTCCTCGAATATATTCAAGGTTTTTACATGTTTTGAAGCCATTTGGTAAGTAAATAATGTAATCAGAAAATAAAAATCGATATGGAATTAATAATAAGTGAGTCAATTAAAGAACGTAAAGGAATTTCTTTGATTCGTTGTTGAGAAAGGAACAAAAGGCTTTAATTTATATTATACTTCTTAACAATATCTGATTTTCTATGATAAGTTTGTTACAGTCGCTTTAGACACATTATGAAAGGATCTATTTCAGCATTAAACTCAGTGAGTGGTTTTAACCAAACGAAAGCAAATCATGTTATTGAATACAATCGAAATTATTTTCTCTTATAATTTATAAAATGGGATAAAATGTAGTTTTATTGTGTTACATACTATGGAAATTTGGATTTGGATATAAAGCGTGGTCTTTCTTCTTAGTACATTCTGTCTACTTATTGGCTCAACATATTTTCTAAGTCTTCTAATTCAGCTTCTAATTAGGATAAACCTTTTTACTCTTTCAAAAGTTTATGACGAAAAATTTCGTAAATTTTCCTACATCCTTCAACAATAGTAAGCTACTCAAGAGTGAAGGAGTTAAGGGAATAACGTTCGTTCGATCTAAAGGTTGCTCGCAACTTTTCTGTGAATGAAAATTGTGAATGCAGAAATTGTTTATGCATTTGTGTTTGAAATAGACTTAAATGTATGTGTGTGTGTATGTGGGCTTGTTGAAAAAGTTGCAAGTGCTTTTAAAAGTTTGATAAATCACAAATAAGAACAAAGATGATGAAGAAGTGACTGGAGACTGGCCTTGCTGCGCACATCCTACAAAAAAAACATGTTGATTAACGTTTAGGTGACAGTTAGAACAATTGTGATAGCACACGCTGATCACATAAGACGAGAGAGAGAGGGTTTACTTTCTTGGAAAAAGGATGTCTAGAAACAAAATGAAAATAAAAATAGATCCAACAATTTTCTGAGTGACGCGTCTACAATACACCAAACCATTGAGTGCGATTTTGCCGGTTTGATTGTCGCCTTCCTTAACTCATTGGTCACTTGAACATTTTACGCTCTTTATAGTTGTTCTTTATTCTAATTGCAACAATTTACAGCGAAGGTGACTTAGAATACCCCCGTTATTAAAAACTGGCCAAGCATTATTTGCTATGCTAATGTTGCCATGTGGTTGTGACAGTGCACGCATGGCTTCTCTGCTTATTGTGTGTATGTGCAGAACGGGTTTGTACTGCAATTATATCTGCTTATCATATACATATATAATAAAATTAAAACAAAATCACTGGTGCGCTATTTTAGTTTTGTTAATAGAACTTAATTCAAAAATTCAATCTTTCATACACTCTGACCATTCATTTTGTAATGTGAGTAGTCTTGTACTGCTAGTCTAAGGTAGAATAGGAATAGAATAAGAGTGCAATAACAATAGATAAAGAATAGAGTAAGGAAAAATAATGTAGACAGTCACGCAGGGACAGTCGAGTTGGGCAGTCGCTGTTGGAGCGTGATGCTCGAGAGTTCACGAAGTGAATAAAGTGTAAAATAAAACAACAACGTCTCTAAATGTAAATTTCTTTTGTCCTGGGCCGCTGAGCTACCCCAGCCCCAGAACAAACCGCAGCAATAAGCGCTAGCAAATGACGAAAAGAAAACTTCCATAAACAACGACGTGCAGACCTTCATTGCAAACAGAGGCAAAGGATCGATCGGGTTTGCGCAGATCGACCGAAAAACAATATTGCATAAAATATGGAATACAAATACGATTATGAAGAAGCCTTCCTTGGCTTCCTTACCATCAACTTTGAAAGAGGTTTGTGGCTTTGTATAAAATTTGTACCAAAAACAATAAAAGCCAAAACACCTGTAAAACTTTGTAAATATTTAAAGGGTAAATCCGGTAGACCGACGCCTGTTGAGTTCAAAAGATGCTAAAAAATGATAAAAATTCTGTGGGCTCACATATTGTCAACCCCGTATATTCGCCGAGCTACCCCATTCTCTGGCGGAGCCTTGAAGATATGCTATAATGATTGGGCAGAATTTCTTAAAAGCCAAAACCAGAATTTCTTACTTTTCTCTTACCTTTCTCTTTCTTTGGATTTTTACATTTTGAACCAGAATCGGCAGCAGTACACTGGGCGTATCCTTGACAACTCTTGCAATGTGTGGCTGAGCGTTTTCATGCAAGAGAATAACTTTTTTGCACCAACACATCGTTGCATTTTTTTAGCTGACGTCGATAGACATCTGCGGTAATAGTTTCATTCGGTTTTAACAGTCCGTAATACACCACATCTTAGTGATCTCACCATACGTATAGCAAAATTTTACGGCAATGAATGTTTCGCTTTGGTGTCGATGTGGATTTCTTTCCTGGACTTATCTATGATTTTTGCGCTTAGGATTGTGATAACAGATCCAATTTTCATCGCACCTGTTATTAAAAGGTTAGTGTTAGTTAGTAACAAAAATAGGAATGCAAAGGGTTAATATTTATAATAAATATGGAAAAAAGTGTTTGCTTTATTCGTTTTTCGGTCGCAATCTAATGCTGAGCTAATACTCTTAGTCAAACTTTGGTAATTATCGAATCCTGGACTACCGCAGACATAGTTTGCCTAAAAAATTAGTTCTGACAAAAAAACATTTTGTATATTCCTTTTTTTTTCGAAATCTAGTGTGACGAAAGGAGATGTACTTTTAATGAATTCGAAAAATGCGAAATTGTTTTTAAAGCCTCACTAAGTACTATTTTTTTCTTTTCTTTCTCTTATCTTACTAACATTTACAAGCCATTCCTAGCACAACCCGTAATAAACTTTTGAAATTGGACACAGAGTACACTCAACGAATTATATGATATGAGAAAAGGAAAAATTTATCGATTTTCGTTTTTTGTGAATGGATTAATACATCGTTTTTTGCTGGATATTTCGCTTAAAACTCCTGCTCTCAAATACTTTTCCAACTCTGCTTTATGCAATTTTAGGCTTAAAAAAACCTAATACGTACATCTGGTGCCAAATACAGGGTCAATATTAATGAAAACTAGATCTCAAAAATCGGAATTTTGTGACATAAATTTTTCTTATTTAAAAAAAAAATTGTGTTTTAAAAACCATTTAAATATTTGCTCAAAAATACGTACAAACATAGAAGAAAGTGTAAACATATTTACCTACGAAATGGCAGACATTCTAATGCTTGCAGGAACAAACATACATGTTTATAATTAATTATGTAGAATTAAAGTGAGTACTTTATGTGCTTCCGGGAGTAAAAGACATATCATTATGTATATGTATATGTATAACAAATATATTAAGTAAACGTAACATTTTAAAATAAATGTTTTAAGTAACATAATTGCACAAACTATGCATATATATATAAAGAGAGATGAAATACTTCACACAAGCTTGCAATGTGTGAATATGTACTTAAGCAACGTAATTTTACTCCATTGCTCTTCCTGAAGTCATTGTAGCATAGCTAACACTTGTGTTAGCAATAATTATAAGGTTAGAATATGTTCTTAGTATTTTGTATGTATCACATAATTGGTTCGCCAACCCTGCTCCTCTACTTCTGCTATGTACATTAAAGTTCATGATTGTTAACATGTTGGCGTACGTTTCCCGGTTCCTTCTTTGTGCGTCTAAGCACCTAAGCTCTAAAACCGAAACACCAAACTTTTGTCAGCGGAAAGAAAGAAGAATTTCGAAGCAAGATATGAACATTTATGAGTGAATGAAAGAATTCTACGAGGTCTGTTGAGTGGCATTGAAAAAATTCTCCGTGATATCTCTGATACCTATATTGTATTAATGTTTATTGATAGACCATAAAATTTTGTTTTCTCTCTGGTTATTGGTCAGCTCTCTTTCACATTTGCGTTCAAATAACTTGCGTTATTTTATTATCTGTCTATACCTGCTGGGTAATTACATGGCTGAAAGTTACCTTTCGCTTTCATTTTTAACTATTTAGCGAAAATACCTGAAGACGAAGGCGAAAGTTAAATGTTTCATGTGAAATTATTCCTTTGCTTACTTATACTTACTGTCTAATTACATATGGTTACCACAAAACTTGGTTTTTATGTGACGATAGTAAATTTTACCAACGATGCAATCTCGATCAAATTAGGTTATAGTTCTCATCACCATAACCATAGATGGCGCCTGCGAAGAATAGCGCCTGCAGGTGATGGCAATAGCATATCCTCTTTCTTGTTGATCCAGCCGTCGTTGAGCAAAAACGTGTGCTTCATCCTCCAACACCATTCGTATTATTACATTCTTGCTTTTGATTGTTGAATTAGAGAACAGACGCCGTACGGAATTTAGTTAAAAAATACGCATCGGCCTCATTTTGTCTATAAAACTCTTCTTCTTAGAACCATAAGGTCAGATTGTAATCCCGAAATCATATTTCTAAAGAATCTTCTTTATGAAAAGTTAAAACATTTGGGCCTTTATAGCCTTAAGTACAATTCACTTCCTTGTAGGATCGTGGAGATGGGATTGAGGAATTACAGGTACAACTCCTCAACGAAATCGTGGAGAGTTTGCACTTGTCGTTTACCCTGACATTTTTCTCTTTTTCATCAGCCAACCGTATTAGGACCAATTTATGATTGCCTATCTCCACGTTGCTTGCACTCATTACGTGGAGGTTCAGCACAACGCAAATTTCTTTTCAGCAAATATTATCGAAGTCCGCACTGTCTCCTTTCTTTGCTTGTTGTTGTCCTTTGGTAGTTTACAGCATATAATAAAACTTTATTTTCTTGTAATTAACTCGCAAATGTATGTCAGATAATAAAATTGAAAATGCAATGTTTCCAACTTTTGTTGTCCAATCGTCATAAAATACAACTCTTAATTAAATTTTTTTACTACGTCGATTAGATTCTTTTAGTTTATCATTTTTTTTCTTTCTACCACTAATACATGTTGAAGATATATATATCAAAGTGATGGTAATGTGTCAATATTATGAGTAGTATATATATGGGGGAACGTCGACGCGGATTTAGGCCCGCAAGAAAAAGGTTTTTTTTTTTTTTTTTTTTTTTTTTTTTTTTTTTTTTTTGCTCTTCACAATTTTTGGGTGTTTTCGGAGAGTAGTATATATATGCGGGAACGTCGGCC